>LN891395.1:0-11006 GCA_900010015.1 Tuber aestivum | reverse complement strand
CCTCCATCGAACGACAACACCCAAATTATGGTAGTAGTCGACCGATTCACCAAGATGGCCCACTTTATACCATTAGTAACCAGCGCTAGTGCTAAAGATGTGGCAACCGCATTCCTACGAGAAGTTTGGAAGCTTCATGGGTTGCCCACTGAAATCGTTTCGGACATGGACGCCAAGTTTGCAGGAGAATTCTGGGAATCACTGTGCGCATCACTAGACATCAAACGAAGGATGTCAACCGCCTACCATCCTCAAACCGACGGACAAACTGAAAGAACCAACCAAGTGCTGGAAGGTTACCTTCGAAGTTTCGTCAACTATGATCAGGATGACTGGTGTTCTCTACTACCTCTAGCCGAGCATGCATACAACAACTCGGTAACCCAAGCGCACGGTTTGACCCCATTCTACGCAAACTACGGTTATCATCCACAAACGGAGTGGATGAAAGAAAGAGAAGTACGGAATCCAGGAGCAACAACCTACGCTCACTGGATGAAGGAAATACACCAACAAGCCCGGGATACCCTACAACTCACTCGCGAAGCAATGAGCAAGTCCTACGATCCCAAAGTTAAGCGACAACCAGATTACAAGGTTGGAGATCGAGTAATGCTAAATGCGAAGAATATTCGAACCAAGCGACCATCCAAGAAGTTGAGCCCAAAACTTTACGGACCCTTTCGAATACTCGAGAAACGAGGAGATCGCGCTTTCAAGTTGGAAATTTCCGAACGATGGAAAATACACCCCGTATTTCATGTGTCGCTCCTCGAACCCTACCGAACATCGGTTCGGCCAGATAGGGAACAAAGGCCACAGGACGCAGAAGAGATCGACGGTGATCTGGAATGGGAGGTCGAGAAAATCGTTAAAAGCGAAATTCTCACCTACACAAAAAGAGTCTCCGGACGCAATAAACGCATCCGAGAACTCAAATATTTTGTTAAATGGAAAGGGTGTTCGGAGGATGAGAACACCTGGGAGCCACTGGAGCATCTTGAACATGCTACCGATTTAGTGGAGGAGTTCCATAGAGACAACCCGGAAATGCCACGGCTGAGGTAGGATTAGCAGGAAAGGTTTTCCTAGGCGTGGACAAGTAAACGCGTATAGGTTTTTCACCCTACCTGGATAGAGTCCTAAAACGGAATTTTCTTTACGACTATAGAAATGTACCATATATAGATTACCTTAGAACATAGAGAAACTCGAGGACGAGTCTCGAAAAGGAGGGGGCTAATGTTACACATAATAGCGTAATCGGTGCGGCATGTGACTAAATGCATAAGGTCACGTGTTCGACTCCGGGCCCCGCTGTAGTTATCGTGACGATATCATATTATCGCACGGAACGATAAGGCATCTATGCAGCCCGCTCCGCGGAGACACGAGGCATGCGACCGAGGGGTTTTCGCTGGATAACATAGAAGGAGCTCCGCTCTACAAGATAAGACTTAGTTGGTTCAGATTGGTCGGTTAGTTAATGAGCTACGACCTCTGCAAGTCTATATGCAATTACAAGAAGTAATATGCATATCCCTTTAGCTCGCGTAAGCTAGAGTCATCCGGAAGACCTAGTTACGATTGGTTAATAACAACTCACTAGTCGAGTTAGTTATCTTCGTCATACACTCTAAGCTATGCACATAGAAGAGTCATTGATAAGTCCTTTGACGGAGCTGATCACTCCACTAAGGAAGAGAGTGGGGAAGTTAGTTTTCAGGGTCAAACGGAGTTCGCACTCCAAAGACACTGAAGCGTTGGTATGGCAGGTACATAGTCAGTAAGGGATTGGATGTAGGCCGCGACCACCCAGACGCGGAATATAAATATCGAGGTGCCTCCCTAGCTTTAAGTCTATCATCAGCGACCGGAGAAGAGATCTTATCAATATATTCGTCCTACTTTACTTCTATCTTTACGAGCCTTCTTGACTACCTCCGAGACAGAAGATTACAGGGCCTAGTGTATACTCGCTAGACTTTAGAGTTACCTACCCCCTAACAATATCGCCCGCTTTGACCTCAAAATAAATGACCACCTGGAATCCATCCCCGCCTTTGTCACCAAGCTTGGTGGCTACCCACTTACCCTTGGCATCCCCTGGCTCAAACAGCATGATGTGACCATACGCTTCGGCTCAAACACTGTTACCTTTAAATCCGAATAGTGCCTCAAGCACTGTACCCCCGACGTAACTGGCACCCAAGGGATCGAATATGAAACCCCTCATTTTCTTAAAGCCTATGCCCTCCAACGTGCCCTCGACCACACCGTGTTGGAACAACAGGTGGTCAAAGAAATCATCCCTCTGGAATATCACGAATTCCTCCCTGTGTTCCTAGAAAAGAATCAAACCCAACTACCCTCTAGTCGACCCGGGATCGACCACCAGATACCGCTAAAGTCCAGCTTCACACCTCCCTTTGGCCCCCTCTACAACCTGGCCCCACCCGAGCTAGCTGCTCTAAAAGGATGGATTGATGAAAATCTGGATAAAGGTTTCATTAGCCCCTCCACCTCCTCTGCGGCCCCGCCCGTATTGTTCATCAAGAAAAAGGACGGCACGTTGAGACTATGCGTGGAGTACCGAGGGTTGAACAAAGGGACGGTCAAAGACCGAGGACCCCGTCCCTTGTTAACAGAAACATTTATGAACATCGCTGAGGCCAACATCTACTCCAAGATCGACATCCGTGGGGCCTATAACCAAGTCTAAGTGGATAAGAAGCATCGGTGCAAAACCGCCTTCCGCACCCGATATGGACTCTGTGACTCCAATGTCATGCCTTTCAGCTTCACCAACGCCCCCGCCACCTTCCAAGCCTTCATCACCCAGGTCCGACGCCAGGGACGAGACAGGTTCTGTACGGCCTACCTCGACGACATCCTCATTTACAGCAAGAATGAGGAAGAACATGTTGAACATGTACGATGGGTGCTGAAAGCGCTACAGGAAGCCTATTTGGAAGCCAAGCCACAGAAGTGCGAGTTCCATGTCACCCATGTGGAATACCCAGGCTTCATCATCAGTCCTGAGGCCGTTTGTATGGACAACGCCAAGGTGGAAAGTGTTACTACGTGGCCCGTCCCCGACTGTGTGCGTGAAGTCCGCGCGTTCTTAGAGTTTGGCAACTTCTACCGACGTTTCATTCATGCATTCTCCCGGCTAGCACGCCCCCTCACCGCCCTCACCAAAAAGAACCACCCCTTTGTATGCACCCCCGAGTGTCAACGCGCCTTTAACCAGTTAAAGAAAGCATTCACCACCGCCCCTGTCCTCGCCCACTTGGACTTCCATAAAGAGGTAATCATTGAGACTGATGCCTCCGATTTCGTCTCCGCCGGTGTCATGTCTCAACAGGACGATAGCGGATGCAAGCCACCCTGTCGCCTTTAATTCCCGCAAGCACAGTCCCGCAGAATGCAACTACGACATCTGCGACAAGGAACTCATGGCCGTGGTTAGAGCTTTCGAAGAATGGCGACACTACCTCCTGGGGAGACAGGTGACTATCCTAACAGACCACCTCAACCTCAAACATTTCACCACCAAGAGGCTGTTGAACAACTGACAGGCCCGTTGCTCCGAGGTCCTGTCACAGTTCAACTACCATATCGGGTAGCAACCTGGGAAACTCAGCAGCAAAGCCGACGCCTTGACTCGGATGAAAAAGGAGACCCAGGCGGAGGTGGAGGAACGAAAGTACCAGCGGACCCAGGTGGTGTTGAAGTCTCAGCCTCTGAGTTTGTTGGCGAACATTACGCTCCCTACTGGAGCGTTCCCTATTGATGAGCTTTGGAAAAAGGCCTATGAAGCTGACACGATCCCAACCCAGGTTCTCCGGGCCCTCGATAAGGGCGACCGACACTCCCGCCTCCTGTCCTTAAACGAATGCCGGCGTGAGGGAGATCGACTGCTCTACTGTGACCGGATCTATGTCCCTGGCCATGACGAGTTGCGCCTACGACTGATACAGGAATCCCACGACTGGCCCTTTGCGGGACACGCTGGACGCGCCAAGACCCATGAGCTTATGTCCAGAGGCTACGTATGGCCTGGCATGAGACGAGACATCGGCTGCTTCGTGGCCAACTGTCACACCTGTCAACGAAGTCGTACCTCCCGGCATGCCCCCTTTGGCATCCTATGCCCTTTGCCAATAGCCGACTGCCCCTGGGAACACATATCCATGGACTTCGTCACCGGTTTGCCCTGTAGCCAGGGAAATCACGCTATTTTGGTAGTGGTGGACGGGATGTCCAAAATGCGCCACCTGATCGCCTGTCGTACCACCATCGATGCTCCTACCCTTGCCGCCCTGTACCTCCGCCACATCTGGAAACATCACGGCCTCCCAAAGACCATCACCTCTGATCGAGGAACCCAGTTCACGGCGGACTTCTGGAGAACTGTGTGTAAAAGGTTACAGGTGGAAAGGAAGATGTCAACAGCCTTCCACCCCCAAACAGATGGTCAGACCGAACGCGTTAACGCTATCATGGAACAGTACTTGAGGGCCTTTGTCAATTACCAGCAGGACGATTGGTCTCTCTGGCTCCCCATGGCGGAGTTGGCGGCCAACAGCCTTGCCTTTGAGTCTAGCGGCGTGTTCCCTTTCTTCGCCAACTATGGCAATGACCCACGTATGGACTTCTTGGACAACCCCGTTGAGGTCACCAATGAGGCCACTGCCGGGATGTGCGTAGATCGTATCAAAGACATCCACGACCACCTCAGGACCGAGATCGCCTTCGCCCAAGAGCGCCAACAGCAGCATGCCGACAAAGGAAGACTCCCTGCACCTAGATGCCAGATCGGAGACCGCGTTTGGTAGAATGAGAAGCACATCAGAAAGAAACGCCCCTCTGTGAAACTTGACCACAAACGCTTCGGCCCTGACCCTGTCCTGGCCAAGATAGGAACTCATGCGTACCCACTGGACCTCCGCCCCGCCATGAAGGTCCATAACGTGTTCCACATCTCCCTCCTTGACCTGGTCTCCCCCGACCCCCTCCCAGGCCAGGAAATGCCGCCGCCGCCCCCAGTGGAGGTAGATGGTGAACAAGACTGGCAAGTGGAAAAGGTCCTGGACGCCAAGTTTGTCCGCAACCGCCTCCGGTACCTCGTCAAGTGGAAAGGATACGCAGAAGCAACCTGGGAGCCTTCAGACTCTGTCAACAGCCTTCAGGCCCTGGACTGGTTCCATGAACGATATCCCCATAAGCCCGGACCCTTACCCGAATAACTCGCCTCACAGGACTTCGGCGTCGGAGAGGGGAGCTAGTGTCATGGCCACCAGGCCATGGAGACGGAATATGCATTAGGGTTTTGGTTGCATATATTTGGTGGGGTTTCTTTGGTTAACTAGTAGGATTTCCTTTGTTGTATGATTGGGAGGGCGTTGCCGCGTGGCGGAAGCCGGTGGAACCTAGCTGAAGAATCACGGCTGCGCGCGACACGAAGGCTTTCTTTCGTATTAGTGATTGAGGAGGATTTCCTATCTATATAAGGAGGTGTGCATCCTTATACTTCATTTTCTTCACGCAATCTGGTAATCTCCTTCGGACACCAGTACCTAGGAATTACACCCTGTTCTACTTCGCGTCCTCCTAAACCTCTGAACCCTGACCCTGAGCCCCTGACCCCTCAAGCCTTGTACAACTCGCTTCGGTTGTACGCCCGATCCTAGCCATCGTCTCCAGACTCTTGCTCGCTCCTGTCCTGGTGTGCCTGAGGCTAGCGGACCCTCAGACCCTGCCCTTTATAGAGATAAGGTTAGTAATGAGCAGTATGGGATCATTTGTAAAGTCTTTGGAAGGGGAAATGAATAAGTGATGCATTGAGGGCATAACTACTGGTTTCACCTCACCGATATTTGCAGAAACTTACAGTAACTTAGCACCAGGCCTGTAACCTACATTCTGGAGACTTTAACAAAGAGTAAGTAGATTTGAGATAGGTGGTAGGATATTTTATGAGTGTAAGAAAGGTGAGATGTTAGGTGTAAAGGACTTTGTAAATGGAATTGAGAAAGGACATGATAGTAGATTTAGTGGACTACCTAGCAGGTAGGAGGGGAATAGGGGTAGCGGTGGGATAAGAGTTGTTAGGTAAATATATATGAATTGGATATGATACAGGATGAGAATTATAAAGATAGTAGTATGGGACAGAGATTTGGTTAGGCCACGAGCAAGCGAAGCGAGCAAGTAGTAGGGTACGGGGTACCGAGCAGAAAACAGTAGAAGAGTTGGTGAATGATCGAAAGGCGTGGACCAAAGCTAAGTTGCTTAGAGGTTTGGTTTCGTCGTCCGTGTTCTGGAGACTCTTCAGCACGCGTGGGAGGGGGGTTATTTATACCTGACTTCCTCCATACTGATCAATCATTCCCCCATAGCCAGGGCGGCCAACGGGGGACGTAGGTGTGTCACACTTGTTCTCGTTGTCATCACGACTACCCAGGCGGTTACTCACGCGGTGGGAGGGCCGAAGCCAGTCCAGTCGCGAGGCATATTATCCCATCAGCAGAGGCTGTTATGCGGCAGACACAGAGGTGTGTGTGGCCCGGCGGTACGTCCTAACATGCTTCAGGAACTAACCGGTAAGACTTACAGAGGTAAATTGACCAACCGGGGCTTACGGAGGACACACACTACACTGCCCTTGTGGGCGAGCGTGTAAAGGTGTTGGTGGCGGCCTTAATTGTACGAGGGTGTGAGCGATTTTCGTACGGTCGGCGACCTCGTATTCTAAGCGAGGTGCGGACCGGAACGAGCGGCAGCCTAGAAATAGCCGGCGTCGGACGGATATCCAGAATAAGTAGTGTAAATTCCCGTTAACTCGAAGTTTCCACCGCGGCACCGAAGCCGGAT
This sequence comes from Tuber aestivum, assembly GCA_900010015.1. NCBI lineage: Eukaryota > Fungi > Ascomycota > Pezizomycetes > Pezizales > Tuberaceae > Tuber > Tuber aestivum. The sequence goes on along the minus strand of LN891395.1, from coordinate 4,127 downwards.
GAGCGGGAAAGTTCTTTCTTATTAGGATATGCACCCGCTAGGGTGCATATGCAGTATTGGAACTTGCATAACCGCGACTTGATATACGGGAGTAAGTAATCAGGGGTGTAAAAGAGCGCTTACCAGGATTGGAAATATTTCCTATTACGGAAATTTTACCAGAAACGGTAATGGGCATCGGATTCCTATTAGGGAAATCACGTGTGCCAAGCATTTCAGCCTTGGTCATAACCACGACAAGTGACATAACTCACGCGCGCTCAGTACCTATTTTGGTGTTCCTACGGCGTCACCAACGATCAATCGATTCTTGGCCGAGGCTGCGAACCGACTAAAAGTCAATGAGTTTGACCACACGTACAGTAAACTTGGGCGTCAGGGTAGTCCGAAGACCAGAGCTGCGCTTTCATCTACCTTATTGCACCATCGCAACTGTTGCTTTGTCAAAGCGGGTCCAATATCATAATGTCATCTCATCGCCAACAGTTGGTCCGTGGACACGCTTTTGTCAAGTGAATCACTCGAAAATCATATATCAGATTGTCCGATCTTTGGGCGCGGGGGCCATAGAAGACCCGTTACCAGCCACTTTCCCATCTAGAGTAGTCCGACAGGTCGGCCCACAATATTATATAGCCACTGATTGTGTCAGGAGTTTTTCCTGCTCTAGGAAAATGAGTGAGATTCCATGATCACACCTCAAATTTCTCTATGTATTTATATTTAAATTCAATTATGTACTACTTTCCATGTGCCAAGCAATTAGATACCCTATTTGGACTACTCCGGAACTATTAAATAAAAAAAACTTCTATCTTCTTCTTCTTGGAAAATGAGTGAGATTCCATGATTTCAACCTAATTCCTTTAGGTGTTCATGTTCAAATCCAATTATGCCCCAATTTGCACATGCCAAGCTACTGCATTCCCTATTTGGACTACTCTGAAACTATTCAAGATAAAAAAAATCCTGTTTTCTACTATGCTGAGGTCAAAATTGGCTGATTCATAGTGTACTTTACCATTTTAAAGTAATAGCCATGCCTATTTGGGGGTGCCAAGAACTTTACTACCCCAATTAAGCCTATTAAAACACATTGGAAGCAAAAAATCCTCACATTTCTTACTCTACGGACCTGTTTTCAGCCAATAAAGTGCCTATTTATTGTGGTATTTATTGTGGTACCCCCCGCAATCTCCCTGGAGTTTGTTCTATTTGTATTCAAATCTTGTCAGAATGCCTACTACTCGATTCTGAATACTCCTGTACCTTTGATATTCCATTCTTACTTATATATTTCGTCTCTTTCAATCCATTTTCTGTTTCACAGCAAATGATTTATCCTGCTATCTACCTAGACCATATTCTGAGACATCCAAGAAATCTCAAGTATCCCTATTATTCCTTTATTATTACTTGCAAGGATTTCTCATTCTTCCTCCCTTTTCACTCCCCCATTCCCTCATTACCAGCCTCTATTGTCTTAGCCTCAGGGCTTTTATTTTTTCTCTCTACTTAACCTTTCTGCTCTTTCTTCTTACCTTCTTCCTCCTCTTTTCTTCCCTTGTCCTCTCTCTTTCCACTTTCTCTCCTATTATCCTTCCCTACTCCACCCTGCTCCACTTTTCAAAATCTGTCTTTGCTCCTATCAACTTTTCCTTTCTCATCTCATACTTCTTACCTCTCCTGACAATCCTCTTGTTAATATTTGTCCCGCAAGTATCTTTGTTCACCTAGTTCACCTCTACTCTTTTGTTATATTTTCCTCCCATTTTTAACCTCATGTATCAATACTCCCCACTGTGCATTCACTGTTGTCCTGTTAATATACCATATTTTTCTTGCACTGTTTGTTTCTATAATTGACTTATCTTTTAGTTCTACTACTCCTACAGTCTAACAACAAATCAGTAGAACCTGCGGCAGGATCGCCTTTACTCTTCCAGGATTATGTAGCCAAACAGGTAGCGTAACCTGATTTCGTATACCATATCTGACACTTTATATTCCTATCTTCTTCACATTAGGTTGCTGTGGATACTTCATACTAGTAGAAGGGAGTATTGGGTAGTTTGATTCTATACGGGAAGGGAAGGGAAGGGAAGGGAAGGGAAGGGAAGGGAAGGGAGGGGATGGGGGTTATTTATACCTGTCTTCCTCCATACTGATCAATCATTCCCCCATGGCCAGCGCGGCCGACGGGGGACATAGGTGTGTCACACTTGTTCTCGTTATCATCACGACTACCCAGGCGGTTACTCACGCGATCGGAGGGCCGAAGCCAGTCCAGTCGCGAGGCACATTATCCCATCAGCAGAGGCTGTTATGCGGCAGACACAGAGGTGTGTGTGGCCCGGGGGTACGTCCTAACATGCTTCAGGAACTAACCGGTAAGACTTACAGAGGTAAATCGACCAACCGGGGCTTATGGCGGACACACACTACACTGCCCGTGTGGGCGAGCGTGTAAAGGTATGGGTGGCGGCCTTAATCGCGCGAGGGTGTGAGCGATTTTCGCACGGTCGGCGACCTCGTATTCTGAGCGAGGTGTGCACCGGCACGAACGGCAACCTAGAAGTAGCCGGCGTCGGACGGATATCCAAAAGTAGTAGTGTAAATTCCCGTTAACGCGAAGTTTCCACCACCCCTACGACAGGGGGGTGAGCGAGAAAATTCTTCCTACTTAGGATATGCACCCGCTAGGGTGCATATGCAGTAATATTACATGCATAAGCGCGACTTGATATACCGGAGTCAGCAATCAGGGGTCTAAGCGAGCGCTTACCAGAATTGGAAATATTTCCTATTATGGAAATTTTTGCCAGAAACGGTAATGGGCCACGGATTCCTATTAGGGAAATCACGTGTGCCAAGCATTTCAGCCTTGGTCATAACCACGACACGTGACATAACTCACGTGCGCTTACTACCTATTTTGTTGTTCGTACGGCGTCACCAACGATCAATCGATTCTACGCCGAAGCTGCGAACCGACCAAAAGTCGATGAGTTTGACCACGCGTACAGTAGACTTGGGCGTCAGGGTAGTCCGGAGACCAGAGCTGCACTTTCATCCACTTTATTGCGCCATCGCAACCGTTGCTTTATCAAACCGGGTTCAGTATAATAACGTCATCTCATCGCCAACAGTCGGCCCGTAGGCACGCTTTTGTCTAGAGAATCACTCGAAAATCATATACCAAATTATCCGATCTTTAGGCGCGGGGGCCATAGAAGACCCATTACCAGCCACTTTTCCTTCTCGAGTAGTCCGACAGATCGGCCCACAATATTAAGGTCAGTTTCGGGTTAGGGTTAGCCGAGCAAGCGAAGCGAGCGAGGCGTTGGGTTAGGTGCACTTGCGTCACCTGGAAAGCGGGAGGGAAGAAGTTTTGGTGATATCGACGAGAGGCGCAGACAAGCATTCAACAATGAAGGGAAGAATAGTATTGCTTGTTTCGTCTTTGATCAAAAAGACTCTTCAGTGCGCGGGGCACTGGGTCTTTATAGATCAAAGACGCCAGCACCCTTTCGTGTCGGGATACTCGCTACGCCCCCGAGGAAAGTGGGCGAAGTCGAGGATTTTTCGCGAGGGTGTGCGAAAAAATGGTGTGGTGTGGGTGGGAATTAAGGCCCACCACTTCCGTAGTGGTGTGCCCGTCTTACCTGCGTCGGCGACCTCGTATTCTAAGCGAGGTGTGGGTCGAGCGGTGAGAAGATCCCTGTGCACACCGGCAGCCGGAAGGATAACCGGATCGGGTAACCGAAGTCATCCGAACATGGGTCATTCGTGCATGCATGATGCATGACGCACGACAGGGGGGACCCCTGTCGCGCCTCCCGGGTGTGTTGCCGGATTCAGTAATATATCACGGATGTAGAAGACTTACCTCTTTAGGAAATGTTTTACGACTTCCTAATCCGGTAAGGGGACCGCACTTCCTAATCGGGAAGTGGCGTTTGCCAAGCATTGCGCCTCATCTCAAGCCACCCCATGGGACGCCGTACTAGCCACCTTTGCCACGCAACGCCACAGCAGCCACAACGCCATAGCACGTGACCTCAGCCACACGCCACAGCGCCACAACGCCACAGCACGTGACCTCAGCCACACGCCACAGCGCCACA
>LN891394.1:0-10225 GCA_900010015.1 Tuber aestivum | reverse complement strand
AGTGGGTTGTATTACTCACAGGCGGGAATTGCTGGTGGAGAGATATTTCGTTACTGTTTGTTGTTTTTGATATTAAGGTTTGTTTTTGTCCATAGCTAGCGCTCTATGCAGGTTCTTATACCTTAACAAAGAATATATGAGTTAACAAAAAAAAAAAAAAAAACAAATCCTTGGCTTTCAGAATCATCAGTGAACGGAGAAGAGATCTTATCAATATATTTATTATACTTTGATACATAATTTTATTATAAGCTTTCTTGACCACTCTCCGAGAAACCTTATTGGCCCCAGTTACAATTCGTTTAACTTAGAATTGGCTGCCGCCTAACACTATATTCATAACCTCTGGTCACCAAAGCCTTCACGAGAAGCCAGATCTTTCTACTCTCCAATACCTAAGATGGCTCAATGAACCATTACCGATGTCCCGATGAAAGACTCCCCAGTCATTCCACGAGACTACTCACTATTTGCCTCCAGGCAACCACATCCCTTAAGTAGACGACCCTGATTCGCGCAGTTCCCAAGATCGTTTTCGGCTTCACCACCACCATTGTCCACAGACTCAGCCTTTGCTGCCTTGGTATCGCAATGGCTTGGACAACTAGACCGAACCATTCACGAGACCAAAAACGACAGCATGGTAGCTTACCACGCACTGTCAGACCGAGGAAGACAAATAGCCGATGGCCTAATGATGCTACAAGAAAGGCTTCGGGCCGGAGAAACTATCATTGCGGACGAAATGACCAAATGGAACAAGCGAGGCCGGGAATTGCAAACCAAAGTCTCTAGGGAATTTGACCGTTACTGCCTAGCTGTAGAACAGGCACTTCATCAACATCAAGGTCAACATCACTAACACCAAGAAGCGGCCTCACAGTTACAGCAAAACATCGGACAGAGCGAGCAAGAATCCGTACAAAGAGATGAGTACCTTTATGCCGTAATCAAAACCTTGGAAACAAGGCTTGAGCAACAAGCCATAGCTCAAGGACAGAAAGACCTCACCCATGTCGCCGCACCACAAAACTTCGAAAAAACTTTCCAAGGAAGGCTAAGAGATCCACAAAAAGCTGCCAGCGACGCAGCAAAATGAAACGAGATCGACCGCCGCGAAACAGACGAACACCTTGAGACAGTGTTCGATAAACTCGATAGAAGGATGGACACCGTCATTGCGGATGCGGTCAAAGTGGCTATGGAGGCTGCACATTCTGAACGAGGAACCTCCCTGGCTCAATCTGGGAGAAGAGGGAGAAGCCAAGCACCAGAGTGACAGGACGCCCCAGATGCGGGCTGCTATCCCCTACCTCCGCCAAAGGATAAAGGAAAGGAACCAGCCAAACCCACTGGTGCCCCCGGCCCATCTACAGGAGGTGGAGGACCACCTGATGACGATCCCAATGATGGACCCCCATCTGATGATGAAAACCGACCCTTGAGACAGCCAGTCCCATGAAGACCACGTCGGACCACCGCAGGCGACTCAACACAAGTAGATGCAAACGACTTAATAGAGGGATTGGAAAGAGCATATGCTAACTCACAGAAAAAACATGCGGAACCACCCCCCTCTTTTGAGAAGAAAGTTTACCAAGACGTAACGACTTGGCAAATCTAGTGTCAGGACTATTTCGCTCGAAATGAGCAACAGTGGACTGACAAGACGCAAAAGGTCATCTATCCCCTCGGGCATATGAAGGGACCTGAGGTTGTACCCTTTACTGATTATTATCGGAAGAGTATGCAAGGGTTGGAAGGATACCTGGCTCGCCCGGAATTCAATACTTGGGCACAGTTTTGCTTGGAAGTCTGGGACAGGTATTGCCCCACAAATAGGGATCGAAAGGCTATCGAGAAAATGACGCACGAAAAAGATTTGGGCGACATAGAAAGTTTTCTCATAAAAATGGAGTCGTACAGTGTCCATGCCCAACTCACGGGAGTTGCATGGAGAAAGGAAGTCGAAGATAAGCTGCCAAAAGACTAATTATTACGGTTGCCCTACAAGGACCACGGAACCAATAGAGCCTGGAGAGCTCATGTCCGACACGTTGGACATCAACATGAGGAGTAAGAAGAAAGGAGGAAGTTAGCGGGAAACGACCATGGGAAACCCAGTGCGTCCAAGCCGCGGAAACGAAAGGTCGACGAACCTTCAAGGCCAGGTGCTGATTTCAAAAAGCAACGCTACTGGTTATCCGGAGCAAATTCAAAGTTCGGGGGCGGAAAGAAGAGGGCAATGAATACAGAGCCCTCGAAGGCAAAAGAATTTGGTGATAGAAAACATGTATACGATGACTGGAAAAAAGTACAGGAAGGGGTCCCCGAATCCCTAGTTAAGACACAACAAGAGAATCAAGGCTGCACTTGTTGCGGGCGCACAATTCACAAGTGGGCCGATTGTGGAAAGGATGCTACCCTGAATTACCTCACCCAGCATAAAAATGCAGTCCCGAGGCCCAAGAGATTAGAGGTGCGAGAAAAGGCGAATAAGTCAACAATCCACCATGTACAACAAGATCCAGCCCCTCGGATTTGGGAGATGAGCGATGAAGACTAAGGGATAGTCGCTTGGCGGTTATTCCCAGTATACCCCCAAGAGGAAGAAATCTGTAATACCTGGTCTGTTGACAGGAATTACGAGGGGAGCCCTTACAAACCTTTGGGATAGGCGGCAAGGCCACGTAGCTAAGAATGACAGCGAATGGTACCTAAGGGGAGCACCAGACCTCTGCCAAGCTGTACCCTCCCACGGGCGAAAGAATGAAAGGCCAGATTAGCAACAGGCAAGGTTGCGACCCTGTATCAGATGCAAAACCCCTCGCTTCGCAGGTGACTACTGACTTTCGATGGACGCACAGGAAGTGCAGTAGAGTCACTGATACCGAACTGAGCAAGTGGTCTAGTTACGGCAGGAAGAGTTCTGGAGGCACCCACGGCTACGGCGATGGGGTAGTCAGTCGGCAAGTGAGTAGTGGGACAGCATGCTTAGCCGTTACTGCGCAACCGGCCAGAATCGAAACATACCTAAGGCTGGGTTAAAAGGTCGATCCTCGACTCCATAGGATCTTTGGAGTTCGGTATGATTAAATATCGTTAATGAGGGTAACAAAGGCAAAGATTGTCTGAGGAGGCTTTAGGAGCCGAAACTACGCTGGCGCGGTAACAATCCCCCATGCCAACAACCAACCACGAAATGACTTCGATTAAAGGAAAACAGGGTAACCCCACCAGGGCCCCTAAGCGAGCAAAAATTAATGTTCCAACACCAGAGCATTACAACTGTCCTGAAGGCAAAGCCTTCATCCACCACGAAGGAAAAAGAGACCCAATTCACGTGGTATTAGACTCGGGCTCTAATATTTTCGTACTTAGGAGCAAATTGGTGCACGAGCTAGCACTACCTACTGAAACAAGGATCAAGCCCTTAGGCATTAACGGATTTGACGGAACTACCTCTGCAAGAGGAGGATGGCTATACACCCATCCAATACAACTGGAGATCGGACAAGACCAACACATGTCCCAAGTCTCTTGCGAAGTTACCGATACAGAAAGTTTCGATATGATTATACCCTTCGGGTGGTGGCACGACCAACACCCGATAAGCGGCATTCAGGACCCAACAAGATGGGAATTCAATGCGGAAAAATGTTCCGAACATGTAGGAACCAATGATGAAGGAATAGATATCGAATGGGACGACAACTTGGTATGGGAAGAAAATACGATAGATGTGGGACATGTACGCAAAAGCAAAGGGATGATAGCTCCCTTTACCTACCCGGAAGTAGATTGGGATATTGCATGGGAAAATGTTCTAAAGCCTTATCACCAATTTAAGGACCTATTTGAAGGCCCAATGGCAGCAGAACTACTGCCGCACCAATCGTTCGACCACAAAATCGAACTTCTACCTGGGACACAACCACCTTGGGGACCAATTTATTCGCTAACCGAAAAAGAGCGAAAAACTTTAAGCGAGTACTTGGACAAAATGCTTAAAGAAGGAAAAATTGTCCCAAGTCAATCACCTGCAAGAGCACCAGTACTCTGTGCCCCAAAACCTGGAGGAGGATTAAGGCTATGTGTCGACTACCGAGGGCTAAACAAGGTAACCATAGGTAACAAGTACCCCTTACCTCTAATGACTACACTTAGGGATATGATCGTTGGATCAGAGATACTGTCCAAAATCGACCTCGATGGAGCTTTCTGCAGAGTACAATTACCACAGAAAGACGAATGAAAATCAGCTTTCAGTTGCCACAGAGGACATTTTCAATACCGGGTGATGCCCTTAGGTATGATTAATGCTCCCGCTACTTTGCAAAGTATGATGGAGACTATACTGCGCGAGTTCCTCGATAATGGAGTTGTTGTCTATATGGACGACATCTTAATTTACTCCAAGTATGAGGAAGAACATGTCATGTTAGTTCAAAAGGTTATGCAAAAACTGCGGGAAATCAAATTAGCAATATCTATTAAGAAATAGGTTTTTCACGTGAAAAGCATTGAATTCTTAGGATACATCATTAGTGGCACCGGAGTTGAAATGAGTAAAAGAAAGGTCGATGCCAGTAGGCAGTGGAAACCCTCAGAGTCAGTCCAAGGAATTCAGGTATTTATGGGATTTGCAACTTTTTACCGTAGATTTATTAAAAACCCCTCCGCAATTTGCAAACCCATAACGGAATTATTAAAAGAACATCCGAAGGATTTCAAATGGAACAGCGAGGCCGATGCCTCTTTTGAATTGCTAAAAGAAAACTTCGTCATAGCAGCAATCCTATGCCACTTCAACTCATATCGTGAGACGGTAGTAGAGACGGAAGGTAGCGACTACGCACTAGGATGTGTTCTTTCGCAATTGATCGAAAAACCATTACACCCGGTCGCCTTTCACTCGAGAAACTTGAATCCGGCAGAATGCAACTACGATATCCACGACAAGGAATTACTCGCAATCGTGAAAGCATTTCAAGAATGGCGGCATTACCTCATGGGAACTGACACACTGATTACGGTTTATACCGACCATCAAAACCTGCAGTATTTCCTAACAACCAAAGCATGGAGTAGCAGACAAATTAGATGGGCACAAAAATTGGCTGACTTCAATTTTAAAATTGTTATAGGCCAGAATCAAGGAGCGGTAAGTCTGATGCCTTAAGCTGACGGCCGGAGTACCGTCCTGAAGAGGGAGCTGCGCAAAGTGAACAGTCCATTCTCAAGCCTGAGCACTTCTGCAAGATGATACAAATTTCTATAGTCGTCGCGGAAGATGACAATACGGATCCAGCCCCGGTCATACCAAACAACCAGCACCAATTTCGAGCAATACACCTAGACCCGAAAGCCTTCCTGCTGACGCAAGGTGCCGCCCATGCAGCAGGCTACGACCTGTATGTACTACGAGATTCGGTAATCCCAAGCAAGGGGCAATCCCTTATCGATTACCGGAATCCCAATCCCAGTTCCCGAAGGAACTTACGGTCGGATAGCTTCAAAAAGTGGACTAGCGATCAAACACATGATCGACGTCAATGCTGGCATCATAGATGCAGACTACCGTGGAGAAGTTAAAGCCTTGTTGTATAACTTGTGGAAAGAAGATTACAAAGTGCAAGCGGGAAGTAAAATCACACAACAGATTCTAGAACAGATCCATACTGGCGACTTATCGGAACGTATGGAACTAGATGACACTGAGCGAGGCAACCAAGGTTTTGGAAGCACCGGCACCGGCATAGAAGGGGTATCTAGACACACCAGCTTCCTTTACGACAACCCAGACGAAAACAAGCACTTCGATCAAATTAACCTTGACCGACACTGGCTACTCCACGAAAAGTCCACCATGATGGCTACCTGGGTAGTCATCAATGCAACACCTAAGGAATTCAATGAAGAATTCCTCCAAACCGTCCAAGATGCCGGCACCAAAGACCAAGATTGGACATCTCGGAAAACAGAACTAGAAGGCCTGAAAACAGAGGATAAGGAAGGACCAAAACATTGGAAACTGGATAAAGGTCTTATATATTTTAAGAACCAACTATTCATCCCAGCCTCAGAACCTATACAAACCATGATCGCTAAAAGCTGCCATGACTCTATGGTAGCTGGGCACTTCGGACAAGAGAAAACACTGGAAATCATAACTCGAGATTTCCACTTGAAAGGGATTACCAACTGGGTAAACGATTACGTTTGCTCTTGCGAAGATTGTCAACATAGCAAGTCACCACGACATGCATGCTATGGGTTCCTCCAACCTTTAGGAATTCCTTATGCCGCATGGACTTCAATTTCAGCTGACTTCATTACTCAACTCCCAGAATCCAGCAGAAGTACCCAGATCATGGTAGTAGTCAACAGGTTCACCAAAATGGCCCACTTCGTCCCCTTACCTACCACCATGACCGCTAAAGATGTGGCCACGGCCTTCATAAAAGAAGTTTGGAAATTGCATGGACTCCCAACCGAGATCATCTCGGACATGGATGCCAAATTAGCACGAGACTTTTGGGAATCCCTCTGTAACCTACTAGGCATCAAACAAAAGATGTCAACAGCTTACCACCCTCAGACTGACGGACAAACTGAAAGGACCAACCAAGTGCTGGAATGTTACTTAAGGACTTTTGTCAACTACGATCAGGACAACTGGTATTCCTTGTTGACCCTAGCCGAACATGCCTACAATAATTCAGTCACCTCAGCGCATGGATTAACACCTTTCTACGCGAACTATAGATTCCATCCACAGACTGAATGGATAACTGAGCGCGAAGTGCGCAACCTGGGAGCAACCACTTATGCTCACTGGATGAAAAGGATACACCAGCAAGCACCAGAAACGTTACAAGGAACGAGGGAATCGATATCCAAGTACTACGATAAAAAAGCACCACCACAGCCGAATATTCAGGTTGGTGGTCGCGTCATGCCAGTGCTCAATGCAAAAAATATCTGTACAGACCAACCCTCCAAGAAACTAAGCCCAAAGCTTTACGGACCGTTCAAAGTTCTCGAAAAAGGAGGCGACTACCGCCTTTAAGTTAGAGATTTCAGAAGGATGGAAAATCCACCCCGTATTCCATGTATCGCTACTTGAGCCCTACCGATTGTCAGCTCGACCAGAACGGGAACAGGCCCCAAGGGGCCCAGAAGAGATCAAAGGCGATATCGAGTGGGAAATAGAGGAGATCGTGAAAAGCGAAATCCTCTCCTACACCAGAAGAGTCCATGGTCGCAATAAGCAGGTCCACGAACTCAAGTACTTTGTGAAATGGAAGGGGTGTTCTGAAGACGAGAACACCTGGGAACCAGCCGCGCATTTACAGCATGCTCAAGAGTTGGTGGAGGAGTTTCATAGAGACAATCCGGAAATGCCAGGACCGAGGTAGAATGGTGAAGAAAGGTTTTCCTTCGCGTGGCCAAGTAAAGGCGTGGAAGTTTTTTACCCTACTTGCACCGAGTTCTAAAAGAAATTTAATAATGTACCATATTAGAAGATAGAAACAAAAGACTCGAGACAAGCTCCATGAGGAGGGAGCTAGGGTTACACATGTGAATGCACAGATCTTCCCCGCGCACAGACCTCCTGAGAACCGCGAAGATTTCATAGCCAACACCCCCCTCCGGCCCCGCCATTGGCCCTGCGCACAGTAATAGTGTCACTCGCATTTGGTGTCCGGACAGTATAAACTGGTAAAAACGAAGCATGCTTCATAACACCATATACGTCGTCGCCGTCCATCCGACCGGAAGCTGTTCACAGGATATATAAGAGGGGACCTCAGGCTGGGTCTGAAAAGTGGAATGGAGTCAAGGGGACGGGTAACCGTGGAGCTATGAGCTAAGCAAGGTCGACTACCTCCGACATGGACAGAAGGTGTTGGGATGAAATCGCCAACAGTCTAATGAGTTATTGGGACGTACCCGTAAGGACGAGGCACGGAGCCCAGTCTAGTGCTCACACAGGATAGAGCCAACCGGAGGCCTATTTTGTGGATGAGGAACTTTCCTACGACATTGACTAGTCTGATCATAGCAGAAACTCCTCCAAGTCAGTGCAGTCAAGTTGTAAAGACAATGAGGCATTTGATAAGACTCTCGACTGAGCTGATCACTCCAGTCAGAGTAAGGAAGATGGTGAGTTGGCTCAAGGTGAGACCACTCGCTCATACCTAAACCTCCAAGACAAAGGAATCATGTGTTTTCCCCGGAGAGGTTTCGAACACCCTCGCGGAAACACGACAACGCATGGAGACCGTAGTCCGAGCAAGAGGCACAGTTTGTTGGGGCCCAATAGGATCCCCGTATAATAGTAAGGGATAGGAATTAGGAAACAGTACATTGTTCAGTGATAGATAGATGTAGCCCGCGACCACCCAGACGTGGAATATAAATATCGAGGTGCCTCCTTAGCTTTCAGAACATCCTCCGTCTCCGCTACACGTCCGGCGATTGAAAACTCAACACCACGGTTTTTATCGTGAGTTTTTTGTTTCGTCGCGAAACATTCTCCTCCCTCCCGCCCACTCCTGCCTTTGGCCTCGGCCTAGGGGAGTCTGGCTCCTCTCTCCTCTCCCACCCGGAGGTATTGACTTCGGTCTACCGTCCCTGGGTCCTCTCCCTCCCTGGGGGTTGGTCGGTCCGAGGCCCTCCTTGGCTGGCTGGCAGGTGGTGGGATCCCATCCACTACAGTGACGCTATCTCTCCCAGAACAAGGGACTACATGAGAGACGCGGTAAAACACCTGCCATGCTGGCCTAGGCGGCCGTTGATGATCTTCCTTTCTCCCCCTTTCTCCTCCCCCCACGCGTGGTGGGGAGTCCTATCCTCCTCCTGAGTTGGCCTCGCTTAGCCTTCTCACGGTCGGCAACCCCTTAACCACCATCGTCAGACGGCCGGGACTAGAGTTGCAGTAGGGGAGAACAGCCAACAGGCTACGGTCGATTTCCCCATTCTCTTGTTCCCCTAAGAGGCTGCCTAGTCAGACACGAACGCGATTCCGATAGACGTTGTTTAAGGTCTTTGGGTCTACCCCTCCGCTCTCCTCTCCCTACGGTCGGATCGGCTGGCACCCGACTGCTACACCTTCCCCTCCCCCCGGTTATCGCCCACGGCCGGCTGGTCTCCTTCTTCCCTCCATGGTATTGCACTGTCTCCTTGGAGTGGGTCTGCGGGGGGCCCCCTATCTTAGCGCGCTTCGTGCGTCGCTTCCCGCTTGAATGAGTGGACTTGCCCTTCGGGGCCTACGTGGCTTGCTACTAACCTTTCTTTTGTCTTTTTGGGATTTCTCAGCGGGTTTTCCTGGCCCTTCCTGCTTTCTTCTTAGTTAGGATTTCCTTGTTCGTCCATCTAGCCGGGCTTGGGTTTCTTTTCTTTGAGGCGAGATGTGCGGTTGGCTCCATACCAGAGGGGCTTGGGGGGTTGGCTTTTTCCTGTGGCAAGAGGAGGGATATGGGTTTTTTGTCGTCATAGCTAGCGCTCCATACGTTTTTTGTACCCTAAACAAATAATCAATGAGTCAAACAAAAAACAAAAAATCCTTAGCTTTCAGAACACGCTCCGCGCCCTCTACTTTCCTCTCGCTGAAAAACATTACCGCATTCGGCCAGGTAAAACTCCAGGGTTTTGCGTGGCAACCATCTCCACACACCTAATTCATCCCTTGCTTAGGCTTCAGTCTCTAAGCGCACAGCCCCCTCACTACCCCGCACAGCCCCCTTCACCATGGAGGGGCCTGGTCCGGGCCCTTCAAGGTCTGGCTCTCGAGCCTCCAGTCGTGCCTCGTCCTACGAGTCAATGGCTCCAACCCCCTCTCTCCCCGATAATCTCACCCTGATAAGGGATGAACTAGCCCGCACTCTCCGCCACATAGGACAGGCAGCCCCCCCGATTCCCCCCCTACCGACGCTCAGCTTCTGCATCTATCTGCTGGCGAGGTCATCCTCCTACCCCTAGTCTGCACTGCCCTTTCTGGGATAGGCAACCTTATCCAAAGACTGGAGGCCCTTGAGCAGTCCTCCGCGGCTGCCCCCAGGGACCCCCCCTCCCTTCCCGCCTCAGAAGCCACTGTCCGGGACCTCTCCCTGAGGGTCACGGCGTCGGCTGCACTCCCCCCGGTTGCCCCACAGGGCCCCCCTCCTCCTCGCCCTTCTCCAAAACAGACAAGGCGCCCGCCACCGCCCCCTCCCCCCCT
>LN891393.1:0-22566 GCA_900010015.1 Tuber aestivum | reverse complement strand
ACCTTTACGCTCTTTAAGATTTATCTTAAGAAACCCGAGAAGTGTCTTTCCTCTCACGAGAAGAGACTGAGTCCTAAGCGAGGACTAAGAAGAAGAATAAGAAGATAGGCGTGAATACGATAGTAGTCAAAGGACTGGACTATCAGAATCGCGTAGGCATAGGCCTGAGAGCTATCACCTTTCAAGAGAAGTATCGTTACCTGTCGCTAGGTCCTACCCGGTAGGATTCTTAATAGGAGCAGTCTCAATGGGGCCTTAGAGGAGCAGGAGAGGATAGCGTGTTGCATAGTCTCCGGCCCAAGCCCGCAGGCAGAGCAGGTGGTGGGTTTGTCCGGATCATTCCAGGGGGTATGTGCCGCTAGATAGCTCTTCCCAGCTCTCATCTGATGTATTCTTCTAGCCAGGAAGCGATCCAGCCCCATGAAGGGGTGCAGGGCCTCTGGCGGAGGATAGGGATAGTATAAAGGGGGGGGGCCTGCAGCGCCCAGTCCTGCAAGAGGAGGGACCGAGTGGTGGCTTTCAAGAGGGAGTACTTCTGTGAGGAGGAGAGGGTGTTAACCGCGCCAGGGACCAGGTGTCTGTTTAGTCCTGGAAGGATCCCCTTGCTAGCGATGCGTGCCAGGGAGTGAGCTATGCCATCAATCGGGAGATGGGACCGTACAGCGGGAGAGGGCCTGGGAGTCTTCCAGAGGAGGGGATAAGCGTTACCCTTCAGCCCAACTGACAGAGCCCGATTGGAGTCTGTGGCCCTTGTTGCTGAGGCAGAGGGGAAGGACAGGGGAAGCCTGGCCGAGGCCGGGTTTATCTCACGGGGCAAGCAGGCCATCCTTAAAGCTGCCATCCGGCGCTTGTGAGGAAGGAGGACTACCAGGGGGGGGATGCTTGCCTCGTACGGGAGGATTGAAATAGGGGTTGAGTGGAAGCAGTTTGTCACCCATCGGAGGACACGGTTCCAGAAGACCGCCATCTTGTGGAGTGCTGAAGCTTTGGGCACCAAAAGGTCTGCCCCGTAGGTGAGAATTGGTAGGATGAGCCCCACAGCCAGCCTCCTGTTGAGATAAGGAGGTAAGCCCTTGCCGGGAGGAGAGAGTTGTCTTACGATAGCGAAGGCCCCTTGGGCCAGCGCCAACCGCTTCGCAAAGTGGGGAGAGGTTTCCAAGCTAGGAGTGAACCAGTAGCCAAGCCAGCGAACCAGCCCAGCGGGGTGGAAGAGGGTACCGTCCAGGGTGACTGGGGTGCGACAAAGGCCCCCATGGTCCCTTGGGGTCCTCCAGTGAGAGAGTTCAGTCTTGGGCACGGAGAAGTACATGCCAATAGTACCTGCCCTCCTCCTCAAGGCGAGAAAGTAATGCTGCAGACGCTGCACATTGCGTCTGTAAGAGGGAGAAGCCACGGTAACAGTGAAATCATCAACATAGGAAAACATAATCCCCTTGGGGATAGTCAAATGAAGAGGAGACACATAAATGACAAACAAAAGAGGAGAAATAGGAGATCCCTGTGGCGCGCCCACCTGAATGGGAGAGAACACATTAGGAGACCCTTGAAAGAGAAGACGACAATGTCTATTAGAAAAGAAAGATTGAATCCAGGCGCAAATGTATGAGGGCACCCCCCTGGACTTCAAGAAAGCAGTTAGAGTTAAGGAATTGATGTTGTCAAACCCCCCCTTGATATCAAGAAAGAGTGACAAGGCTTTGAGGCCAGGCCTCTGAAGGCATCGGACCTCGTGAGGGCGGCGCAACCGTCATAGGTGCTGAGACCAGGGAGTGAGCCGCACTGGTTTGGGTTGATCAGGCCACAAGGGCGGGCGATTAACGACAGGCGAGTGGCGACAATCCTTTCCAGGATCTTCGAGACAGTCTGGAGGAGGACAATGATGCGGAAGGAGGAGGGGGAGGAGTAGTCAGGTTTCCCCGGCTTGGAGAGAACAACTCCATTGGCCTATTTAAGGGAGGGTGGGTGGAAGCCGAAAGCAAGCAAAGGTGAGAGGAGGTTAATGAGGAGGGAGGGATTGGCTGCATGGACCTTTTTCCAAACCCCATAGGGGATCTGGTCAGGACCGGGGGCCGATGTGTTGGAGGACTTTGACAGGGCCCTTTGGACCTCCTCGGGGAGGAGAGGGGGTGTGTCACGAAAAGGCCTGACGATGGATGGAGTGGGAGCACAGGTTTCGTATGGGAAGAAATGGGTCAGAAGAGCTGAGTTAATCTGTTCGGGAGAGGAGAGGCCGGGGAAGGAAGGAAAGCGGTGAGGGGCCCTGCCAGTAGTGAGCCTTGTGGTGGTCCAGACAGAGCAGGAGTCAACCTTGGCCAGGAAGGCCTTCCAGTGCTCACCTTTTGCCTTCTTAATAGCCTTGAAGTAGAGAGAGCGGGCCTTGCAGGCCTCAGCATTGAGAGTAGTAGAGGGGGAGGCACGGGACCTTCTAGCTGCCGCGTTAAATGCGCGGCGGAGCGAGGTCAGGAGGGGGGACCACCAGGGCTTGGACAGAAGTGAGGGGCATTTTAGCGGGGCCGGGGCCAGGAGTAGGGCTGAGAGGGCACCAAGGTGGCGGTCGAACCAAGAGCTGAGAGCAGTTGCTGTGGGGAGGGGAGGCGGTGGTGGCACATCGACCCCGCGCAGGGCGTCAAGTACCGGGGGCCAATCCACCTTATCCCAGTCTGGGCTTGGAGGGGCCTTGTGCATTAGGGGAGAAGAGAACTTAACAAGAATTGGGATGTGGTCTGAGCCAGTGGAGGGGAGGTCAGCCGACCAGGAGTGATGGAAGTGGGCAAGGGCCTTGTTAGCAAAGGCCAGGTCAAGAACACCGGACCTAGTTGCCAAATCGAAGAGGAATCTGGTGTGGATGCCAGGGGTATTGAGAAGGCTATAGCCGGCCTCAGAGGCAGCCTCAAAGTAGGGGGAGGAAACCAGCAGGTCCTGGTCTGAGAACTGCCACAAAGAGTCAGACAGGGGGTGATGGAGGTTAAAATCACCAAGGGTGAGGGTGGGAAAATCATGAAGAGGAAAAGCATCAGCCGGGGAAACTGTCCGGCGGTGGGAGGAAACAAAATTAATGGAATACAAATTATAAATCCGAAACACATGGAGAGCTGACGAAAACAAGCCCCTAGGCAAGTGGATATCCAGTGCCATAAGGTCAGGCCGATTAAAAAAACAGGGAAGAACAGGGTAGGCTCCGAGGAGCTCCTGATAAACAAAGAAGGGTACCTTAGGCTTGCGGCCTGAGGCGACAGGAGGGGAAAAGCATTTATACATAGAAGAGGACGGCAGCTTCCCCCGCCAGACCGGGGGGTCTTGGAGGGCCACTACCTGGGGAGGAGATGACAGCGCAGCTAGGCTGTTGAACAGGGAAAGAAAAACATTCCAGCTCCCTAAGCAGTTATGTTGAACAATGGAAAGAAATGGCAGGAAAGAAGGAGTTGGCGGCAATCTGTCCACCAGGCTTGGGTCCATGGGTTGTACTATCACTTATGGAAGAAAGTGGGAGGGAACGGAGACGGGCTGCTGGATTCCCCTAGGGAGGCGAAGAAGGCAGCTGCCTGAGAGGAGGGCGCGGGAGCACGAGGCACTGGGGCGGCGACAGGTTGAGGGGTGGCCAAAGGGTCAGCCAAGGGAAGGGGAGGGGTTGGTGTATGAGCACTGCCAGGGGGGGCCTCATCCTGGTCCATCGAGTCCGCGTCATTCCCCCCCTCATCCCCCGCCTCTGACCCTGAGGCCAGCTGGGAGGACTGAGAGGGACGAGACAGGCAGGACCTGGCAGTGGCAGGGTAGCCACCGGAGCAGTTAGAACACTTTGGGGGAGAGGCCGGGCAGCAGGCGATGACAGGCTTAAGGAAGCCCAGCTTGGGGCATGTTAGGTTAGGACAACGATGGTTGGCTCTTGTGTGGTTCGAGGCACAGATCGGGCAGACAGGAATGGTGGCAGCACATGCTGGGGCTGGGTGCCCAAACTTCCAGCAGTGTCTACATTGCATGAATTTGTTCTTGGAGACCGCGTTTTGAACATTGCGGAGCTTGGAGTAGAGGAGGATCTTGGACCCGATAAGGGCCACATCGGAGGGAGCAACGATAATGACCACCGAGGTGGTGGCCTTGCGGAGGAGGGGGTTGGGTTGAAGGTAGCGAGCACCAAAGATGTCGACATCCTTGGCATTTTTGACGGATTCGGCAACAGCGGGGAAGAGGTCAGTTTGGTCCTGTGGGAGGAAGGCAACTGGGAGGCTGTGAATGACCAGCTGCACCTCGCTGGGTGCGGGACGGAAAGGACGGTAGGGATTATTCCCCACTGCAAAGGACTGATTGATTTTGTTGGCAAGGGCCTCGTAGTAGGGGGAGTAGCTGGTGGCTGGTGTAAAGGGGTCAGTAGCAAGGAGTGTAATCACACCACGTGCGTTGACAGTGGCCGAGAAGGAAACGGGGAAAGGACAGTTTGCCTCTCGAAGAACGGAGGCTACAAGATCGGGAGCAGTGGCCGCCAGGCGCGTTGCATCAGGATGGGGGGCCAGTGTGTTACGGGGAGCGAAGAAGCGTCGTTCAGCAGCAGGAAGGGGGGCTGCCTCCCGAACACGGGGGGCAGGACCACCCGATGCCACGACTTGGGCTGCGGTGGTCGCCTCCTTCTTGCCCTTGCCACCCGGTTGTTGGGCTGGGCCCCTGGAGGGGCCTGCAGCGCTGGCATAAGAGGAGGAGGGAGGAATTAGGGTGAGGAAGGAGGCGGCGGGACCTGGGCGGAGGGTGGACTCTTTCGGGAACTAGCCTTGAGCAAACTGGAAAGCAACGAAGGAGTGGGGATATCTTGCAGCGCAGGTGCGCGGATTACCATACCACACACCGTCTACCTGCACTGGGGAGTCGATGTCCTCGACGGGAATGTCCAAGACATATCCAGGGGGTGGGCGGTACTTTGCTCCTGGTGGAGCTGGTGGAGGGGGAGGAGGTGCCGGGTGCCTGGCCTGCTTCGGAGGTGGAGGGGGAGGGCCCTAGGGGGCAATTGACGGGTGGGCGGCCGACGCTGTGACCCTCAGGGAGAGGTCACGGACCGAGGCTTCGAGTGTGGGGAGAGAGGGAGGATCCTTTGGGCCAGCAGTGGAGGACTGCTCAAGGGCCTCTTGTCTTTAAATAATGCTGCCAATCCCAGAGTGGGCAGTGCAGAGAAGCGGGAGGAGGATGGCTTCTCCTGCTGAGAGGTCTTGAAGCTCAGAATCGGATGGGGGGGGAATCGGGGGGGCCGCCCGTCTAATGTGATGGAGGGTGCGAGCTAGCTCTTCTCTAACAAGTGTGAGGTGAGCAGGGAGGGAGGGGGTGGGTGCCCTTGACTCGTAGGGCGAGGCACAGCTAGAGGCTCGGGAGCCAGACCTTGAAGGGCCCAGACCAGACCCCTCCATAGTGAAAGGGGCTGTGCGGGGTAGGGAGGGGGCTGTGCACTTAGAGACTGAAGCCTAAGTGAGGAAGGAAATAGGTGTGTGGAGATGGTTGCCACGCAAAACCCTGGAGTTTTGCCTGGCCGAATGCGGTAATGTTTTTAAGCGAGAGGAAAGTAGAGGGCGCAGAGCGTGGTAGAGGGCGCGGAGCGTGAAACTTAAAGCTAGGGAGGCACCTCAATATTTATAGTCCACGTCTGGGTGGTCGCGACCTACATCAAATCCCTTACTGACTATGTACCTGCCATACTAACGATTCAGTGCCCAAGGAGTGCGAACCCTGTTTGACCCTGAAAACTAACTTCCCCGCTCTGTTCCTAAGTGGAGTGATCAGCTCCGTTCAAAGGACTTATCAATGACTCTTCTATGTGCATAGCTTAGAGTGCATGACGAAGATAACCAACTCGACTAGCGAGTTGTTATTAACCAATCGTGAACCAGTCTCCAGATGACTCTGGTTCGTGCGAGCATAGGGGCGTGTGCGTTACTACTCATTTTACTGGTAGTAACAACACTCAGACTTGCAGAGGCGATAGCTCAATAACTAACCGACCAATCTGGTTCAATCAAGTCTTATCTTATAGAGCGGAGCTCCTTCTATGTTATCCAGCGAAAACCCCTCGGTCGCTTATCTTATGCCATGGATAGTGAAAGGGTAAAGACTTGCATGATGCCTTATCGTTTCGTGCGCTAATATCTTAGCGCTACGAATACTGCGGCAGGGCCCTGAGTCGAACACGTGACCTTATACATTTGGTCACGTGTCGCACCGATTACGCTGTCTAAGTATAACATTGGCTCCCTTCTCGTCTAGACTCGTCCCGAGTCTTTTTATATCTAGGTTTCTATATATATGGTATATATTATAGTCGTAAAGAATTTTCCATCTAGGACTCTATCCAGGTAGGGTAAAAAACCTTTGCGCGTTTACTTGTTCACGCCTAGGAAAACCTTTCCTGATAATCCTACCTCAGCTGTGGCATTTCCGGGTTATCCCTATGAAATTGCTCTACTAAGTCGGTAGCATGTTCAAGATGCTCCGGCGGTTCCCATGTGTTCTCGTCCTCCGAACATCCTTTCCATTTAACAAAATACTTGAGTTCCTGGATACGCTTATTGCGTCCTGAGACCCTTTTCGTGTAGGACAGAATTTTGCTTTTAACAATTTTTTCCACCTCCCATTCGAGATCGCCATCTATCTCCTCTGGTGCCTATGGCCTCTGTTCCCTTTCTGGCCGAACCGATGTTCGGTAGAGTTCAAGGAGTGATACATGCAATACGGGGTGGATTTTCCATCGTTCAGAAATCTCCAACTTGAAAGCACGATCGCCTCTTTTTTCGAGTATTCGGAAAGGTCTATAAAGCTTTGGACTTAGCTTTTTGGACGGTCGTTTTGTCCGAATATTTTTTGCGTTGAGCATTACCCGATCCCCGACTTTGAAGTCTGGTTGTTGTTTGACTTTGAGGTTGTAGTACCTGTTTATTGCTTCCCGAGTAAGCTGTAGGGTGTCTCATGCTTGTTGGTGTATTTCTTTCATCCAGTGAGCATAGGTCGTTGCTCCAGGATTCCGTACTTCTCTTTCTTTCATCCACTCCGTTTGTGGATAATAACTGTAGTTTGCATAGAATGGAGTTAAACCGTGCGCTTGAGTTACCGAGTTGTTGTATGCATGTTCGGCTAATGGGAGTAAAGAACACCAGTCATCCTCATCGCAGTTGACGAAACTTTGAAGGTAACCTTCCAGCACTTGGTTGGTTCTTTCGGTCTGTCCGTCAGTTTCCGGGTGGTAGGAGGTCGACATTCTTCTTTTAATTCCCAATGTTTCGCACAGTGATTCCCAGCATTCTCCTGCCAACTTAGCGTCCATATTGGAAACGATTTTGGTGGGCAACCCATGAAGTTTCCAAACTTCCCGCGTAAAGGCGGTTGCCACATCCTTAGCACTGGCAGTTCCTGGAAGGGGAACGAAGTGGGCCATTTTGGTAAATCAGTCTACGACAATCATGATTTGAGTATTGTCGTTTGATGGAGGAAGTTGAGTAATGAGATCCGTAGAGATAGAGCTCCAAGCTGCGAAATGTATCTGCAATGGTTGTAGGAAACCATACTTGGCATGTCTTGGGGCGTTGCTATGTTGGCATTCATCGCATGACCGTACATAGTCATTTACCCAGTCGCGAAGTCCTTTCCAGTGAAAGTCTCGTGTAATAATCTCTAGGGTTTTTTCTTGTGTGAAGTGTTCGGCTACCTTTGAGTTGTGGCAGCTTTTCGTGATCAAGGTTCGTAGTTCCTCCAAGGCTGGTACGTACAGCCTATTTTTGAAATAGATGAGCCCATCCTTTGTTGACCAGTGCTTAGGCCATTGTGTATTATCGTTTCGTAACTTTTCCAACTCCTTTCTTCTGGATTCCCAGTCCTCGTCATCTTTTCCGGCCTTCTTGTAACAACCCTACGTTATAGAGCTATGGCAACCTAAGTCTACGCCCATACATAAGGCTAAGAGGTTATATGGTAGACTAGGAGGGCATGCCTGAGCATGTCCGAGAGATGCCCGATGGTCCGGGTATCTCGAAGAACAGAAGGTACTTAAGATATAGGTGTACCTAAGTAGCGGAAGTAACGTGACCACATCGGTTTCGGCCTAAGGATAGGTCGGAAGGCCGGGTGAGTTTACCCTGTCTAGGTAAGTCACGTTACCCTACCATGGAGACCGGCTTCGTGTCACCATGGACATACTTACCCTACCTTTGGGACACTATTACCCTACCTTCCGTCGGAAACGTTCTCGGAAAGATTCCGTGTAATGTTAGGATTGTTTGTTACGCAATGACGATCGACGGGCACTTGCTTGTATATTGATCGGAAGACTACAGGAGGAGCTAGAGTGCTCCGAACATGCCGTAACTTAGTAGGATTATTCCTAAACAGGTACCTGCGGCCCCAGGGTTCGCCCCGGGCGTCATGGGCCAAAATGGGTGGAGTTGCCGTTATGCTAGTTAAATGGAATCTTTGAAGATATGTCCATAACACTGTATGCATCGTCGCCGTCCGTCCGACCGGAGGCTGTTCACAGGATATATAAGGGGGCCAAGGTGAGAAGGTCAGGTACCTTCTCCAAAAAGAACGGAGTAAAACGGACCAAAACTGATGGAGTTAGCGTGAGCTATCCGGAAGGGTCCCCAGAGTAGTCCCGGGTAGTGCCGGAGACATCTGGGAAGGTTTTACGCCAATCAAGCCTACACGTGCCCCTTTGCCGTAGGCTCTTTGTGGGTTGTTTGAGGACTCTAATAGCATGACACTTATCACGGTGAGTGGTGTGCCGGGGGTAAGGGACCATGGGTAGCGCCTATGGGTCCCGCCACCGACACAGCTCTCCGCGGGAGCGTCGTAGACCCCTAAGTTCGCAATCAAGAAAGATAGAACTTAGCCGGAGGACAGCTGATGTCTACGAGTGCTTGCATAGGTTATAGCATATGGGAAGACAGTCATTTAGTTAGCTTTCCTAAGGGTCTCGACAGTTAGCCAGTAACGAGACACCGATGTGCAGAGGTTTTCACTCCGGCAGGTGTATTGGTAAACACCTCGCAGGAACTGATGTGCATATGGGAGATTTCTGCTAGAGTGCGCTGACACCTATACCCCTTCAGCGACACGGTAATGGTGCCGGAGCAACCCTTACGGAGAAGGGCATACTCACGTTGGTCGGGGTAACCTGATGGGGGAGTTTTTGGTATAAGTCTGACTACTTAAAGATTATACGAGAACTCTCCTACCCCGACACAATCAACATCCTCTCGAGAGACTTTAATTGAGATAAGCCTGAGCTTAACGATATTAAGTTTTACCGTTTACTTTTATTCTTTACACTTTGCAAGAGCTGTGTTCGAGAGATTCGAAGTTTGGTGCGGTCGCATCCTTAGGAGCCATCTACCTGAGGGAGCTCCCGTTACAGTATATCGTTAAGCAAGCTTCTCCCTTAACTCTCCTCCTGATTGTTTTGATTGAACCAACGTTAAGAAGTCATGTCTGCTTTGGCAGTCACGATGGAGGAGGAATCGTCGAGTTCCGAAAGCAGTTTTTGGCATTGATGATGACTCTCTCAAAGCTGCTATTTTTAGGGCCTCTATTATCGCCGACCTGAAGGGCATCGGTGGTACAAGCGCAAAGATGCTTCTTGAAGCAGCCCCAATCGAAGTCCCCGAACATTGTCGCGATTTAGTACTTCATGACGCAGGCCTCGCCGCGTTATCCTTCACGAATGATATTCCCTTCGCTCAACGAGTGGCGGAGGGGTACGATCATCAGGAAGAAGAAAATGAGACCCGAGGACCACCTACGATCTCTGTCGCGGAATTTTCTCGCGATTACGTCGAACCCTACATCCTCTGAGAGGTGACCCGTGAGGTCACAAGTGCACGGAAGGAACTGTTGCATTGGAACAAATGGCAACAGAAGGTGTTTAGAAAGGAAATCATAGGAAAATCGGTGGCGTGGATGAAAAGGCAACAAGATGCCTTTGTCGCAATGCTGAATAACCAGCTTGCAATGAAGATACGGATGGATGCGTTGGAGAAGGCTTGGAATGAGGGATACAACATCGATGAGGATAATGATGTGTTGATGATTGAGGCAGCACCGGCGTTGCCTTTGGTGATCGATAAGCCAGACAACTTTTCGCAGCAGCTGACGTTGTATGCTAGTGACGATCGGTATAAACCAGAACTAATTCCGCTAGGTTTGCGGATTCTGGACAGTATCAAAGCGGGAGGATCTGAAGCAGCTTAATCCTTAGCCCGCATTACGACTCGTTCACTCTCAACGTCAATAGATCGAAGTCATTCGGTTAGCCCAATCGGAGGGATCCGACGGCATGCTTCGCCCAGGCCCACTCGATCAAGTTCTAAGAGACCATTACGGTCTCCTTCTCCCTCAATCACGGTGACTCCAGTTGAGCCACCTACATCACAAGCCCTCCTCCCACCTGCAGACCCCCTAGGGCTAGCTCTGACCCTAGCAGCCACTCCGGTTTCCGCCCCCTGGCCAGTCATGCGCCCTGGCTCACCGGCTCTCGCTGAACGTGTCGAAAGAACATTGGAAATGTTCGAAAATAATCGACGCGGATACCAACGTCCCTCTACAGCCTCTCAAGACACTCCCGTCCCTGGTGCGGCTACCCCTAGCCAACCCAGCCGGCCACCGATACAAGTGCCGATGGTACCGGTTAAACCTTCGGGTAATGCTGGTTTCTCTGGGTTTGGACCACGGCCGCCTACACGAGGACCCTACTGTACCCCCACCTGTCGTGGATGGGGAACAAGACATGACAGGTTTTGCTACCCACCACCAGTTGAGGTACCAGAAAGCCCTCCGGCGGCAAGAAGACAAGACAAGGGAAAGGGAAGGGAAACGGGAAGGAAGGAACCCCTATGCGGGTATTGTCTACAACGAGGTCATGAAGGACCTCCAGAACACCCAGAGACCTGCTCTGCTTTGGCAGAATGGTTAAAGGTGTCGCAGGCTGCGCCAAACCCGATACCGTCGGGGAGTAACCAGCCAGTAGGCTCAGTGCTGCCACAAGTACCGTTAGGAGGTGGTCCTCCGGATAACGGGAATCGTGGTGGTCAAGGCCAGCGTTTTGATGGTTATGAGAGACCAAGGGAAACCTCTGGCGGAAACGCAGGAGGCAGCGGGGGTGGTAATCTACCTCCCGGTGGTGGATTCTTTGGGGCTGGCGTAGGAGATCTGGGTGATTCAGATCCTGATGACAGTTCTGATGATGACCCCGATTCCCTACCTGATATCACACCCTATTTGGGACCAGGTCGCAATGGCTGGAGCGATGTGAAGAAAGACCGATATGACCGTCGGGCCGAAGCACTACGAGAACGGTTGCAAAACCAATCTCGTTCCTCGTCTTCATCAAGTCGCAGGAAGCCGGAGAAGTTAAGCGGCATTCCTACATTTAAGGGAGCGATCGCGGATCTGGCTAGTTTTCTGACCCTGGTCGAAGTCAAGTTTGAATACTTTGCCGATTGCCGTCTGACGGACATGGACAAGATCAACTTGGTCATACCTCTTCTCGAAAACGAAGCCCGCAACTGGTACCTGGGGATACACGCTCACATCAACCGTGAGCCTGCGAAAAGAGCGGGAATGCCATTCAACAAGAAAGGGCCGCTCCGGACATGGAAGGGTTTCCGTGAACGGTTAGAGCAGAGTCAGGGAGGTGATAATGTGAATCGGGATACGAATCTCCTCGAGTGGAATGACTTGGTGATAAAGCCCAACCAAAGCGCTCCTTACCTGGACAGAATTATCGATCTGATGTATAAGCTAAATTACACAGACCACCAACAGGTGAAGGATAAGGTTCAGGCTGGGATAACAGCGAAACTACGGGCAGCGTGGGCGTTAAAGACGCCTCACCCCGAAAGCCTCAATGACTACCTGGATTTACTTCGACAGGTCGGTCATAACCTAGAGGATGACAAACGTTTCGGACACCTCGTCGATGAGAAACCCACGAGACCACGAGAGAAGAGAGAAAAGGAAACTTCTAAACCTACGGGAAGGTTTAAGAAGAAGGAGAAAGGTTCGGGTTAGAAGGACAACAAACCGCGGAAGACCGCTAATGTTGGCGCCGGAAAGCAGGCAGGGACGTCTGAGTACGCTATTGCTCATCGAGACATCCCTCAGACCCTGACTGAAAAACGACGCAACAATAAGCAATACACCAAGTGCGGGAGAGAAGGACACTTCTGGAGACAGTGTTCGGTCACCTCCCCTGTCGTACATGCTGTGAGGAATACCGCGGGAGTGAAACGGTCACGACCAAAAGCGGAATCCTCTACTAGTGGCAATAAGCGATTAAAGCGCATTGAAGCGTCTCGACCGCCGCCCTCTGGCCCCAAGCTCTTGGAAGCCCGCAAACCCTCACCTACCATTATGGAGGTTGATACGGGTGATGAACTAGGTAAGAACCTAACCCTATGAAGGAATTGATAACGGCTAATTTTCTAGACCTGTGAAGGTCTACTGGAAATGAATAGTCGCTCCAGGGACGGATTTAAGGTAAGAACCCATCCGCGATGACTAGCTCTTTAGCGCTGACAAAGTCTTTGACATAGGAATGTCGGGAGACTACCTCGCCAGGTAGATGTTATGGTCGCACGCGGAGTTTGGTTTCTTTCTTTCCTTGGGTTCAATTATTTCTTAAGGGTAATTATGTTAATTCATGTTGGACATTTCGGGGAAATTACTTTCAGGTTTTTCTTTGATTAAGCATTCTGCTCCGAGGGGTCGCTCTGGAAAATGGGAACTGCGCGACATTCGGATGGGGCACAAAGATGCCCTGTTTGGCACCGGTTGACTGGACGTCTCCGGAGAGCAAATGTATTTCTTGTCTTATATGGGTCGTTTGTCTTGTACTTTGGAATTGGTCTTAGGTTATTAGTCTTGAATAAAAGTTATGTTTCAAGTTTACCTGAGGAGGGTTAAGTACCCGAAATCATGCTGGCGTGATAGTAAACAGCACTCCAATTCCCTTTATTGATTAAACTATTCTTGAAAACGTTTACCAACCCGTTGTGGTCGCTCTTGTGTCGAAAGGCAAGAGACAAGCAAGAATGAGTACAAAGAGACAAAGTAAAAAGGCGCGGCACTCTAGCCCACCCAAGCATAGCAAGTCTATTCACTTACGAGTGACACTAGATTGGCGCATAGGATGTCGACAAGTAAGTGCTGAAGCGCTATTGTTATTAGATAGTGGAGCTACTGGCCCAGTGCTAAGTAGTAAGTGGATCAAGAGTACTCAAGCTCCTTGTGTACGGAGAAGAATTCAAACTCCAATACACGATGCAAGTGGCAACCGCATACCGGGATCTGGTCTTCATTTTACCAAGTCTTTGGATCTGAAGATAGGCGATCATGTGAATGGTATGCATTTCGAGGTAGCAGATATGGCTGACACTCGTGTCGACGGCTATCTACCTATGTCGTGGTTAAAGGACCACAACCCAGACATCGATTGGAAAGTAGGATCACTGACCTGGCGCTCAGATTTTTGTAAGGCGAATTGCCTAACGAAGCAGAGGCGGTTAGTTTATATGACGGACGAGGAACTGTTAGCCGAAGATCCTGAAAATGTATATTTTCTTGGGACAGTACAGTTCTCGGATGATAAAGGCGAAGATGTCACGGTCCAACTTCTACCAGAGTATAAGGACTTTGGTGACATCTTCAGTCAAGAAAACATCGATGCGTTACTGGAACATACAAAGTATGATCATAGAATTGATTTGATTCCGGGAAGTATTCCGCCCTTCGGGCCTATCTATCCACTAGCAGAGAAGGAGTGTAAGGCGCTCCGTGAGTTCGTAAATGAAATGTTACGAACGTGGAAGATAGCACGATCTACTTCCTCATCCTCGGCTCCTATACTTTTTGTACCAAAACCAGATGGTACTTTAAGACTCGTAATAGATTACCGAGGGTTGAACAAGATCACGGTGAAGAACAGATATCCTCTCCCGTTGATGAATGAATTGCGAGGCAGGCTCTCAAAGGCTACGGTATATAGCTTGATGGACCTGAAGAATGGGTATTGGGGAATCCGGATGGCCGAAAAGGCTGTCGGAGATACTTACTCGCATGAGGAACTCACAGCCTTTCGCAGTGAGTTGGGATTACATGAATTTAAAGTGATGCCCTTTGGGCTATGTAATGCCCCCGCCACCTTCCAGAGCATGATAAATGACATATTTCGGGACATGCTGGGTGAAGGAGTCGTCGCGTACATGGACGATATCCTGATTTACTCAGAAACCATAGAAGAACATGTCTCTCTGGTCAGGCGTGTAATGGAAAGGCTACGGAAGCATCGACTATGTGCAAACATAAAGAAGTCGTTCTTCCATAAAAGTGAGATAGAATTTCTCGGTTATAGGATATCCGAAAAGGGGATATCAATGACCACAAAGAAGGTGGATACCATCTTGGATTGGAAACCACCAACAAGCGTAGTCGGAGTCCAAAGTTTTATGGGCTTCGCCAACTTCTATAGAAGGTTCATAGAGGGTTTTAGCAAGATAGCGAAACCTTTAACAGACCTCACTAAGAAGGATGTCCGATTCGATTGGACCCCGGCATGTAGTGAAGCTTTTTTCGCATTAAAGAAGGCTTTCACCACGGGACCAATCCTAGCACATTTCGATCCTGTCCGCCAGACTAAGCTGGAGACGGATGCGAGTGACTTTGCATTAGGTGCTATACTGTCTCAGTTCTGTGAAGACGAGAAGTGGCACCCGGTGGCCTTTCATAGCAGGAAGTTCCACCCGGCTGAGATAAATTATGATGTACATGACAAAGAGATGACTGCCATAGTGGCAGCATTCAAGGAATGGGAACATCTATTTCGGTCGGTAGAGGGTGAGATCTCGGTTTACACCGATCACAAGAACTTGGAGTACTTTAATAGTACTAAGACCCTCAACCGCCAGCAACATCGCTGGGTAGAATTCCTACAGCCGTTCAATTTCAAGGTAGTTTACCGTGAAGGAAGGCTGAATACAAAGGCTGATGCACTGTCGAGGCGTGGAGACCACCGCCCTGAAGGGGGGAGTAATTCTCTATCAGAGACACCAAAGCCATTTTTTCGCCCCGGACAATGGGTTGTGGGACAAGAGCGAGACCTCTTACGTCCTCATTCATTGGCTGTCTGTCAAGGCTACCGGTTGCAATCCGCATTCTTGGATGCATTACATGCTGCTGCGGAAAGAGATCCCGCTTATATGAGAGATCTAAAGGCTGTGTTGGCGGGAGACAAAGGAGTCGACCGCAATCTGACAATAGGAAGAGACACTCTCACCTATAAGGACAAAATAGTAGAGAGAGGTCTGCTCCTCTATAAGAACAGGTGGTATATTCCAGACTCGCAGGATCTGAAAGACAAGATCATGGAAGCTGAGCATGACTCTCGCATCGCGGGACACTTTGGGACATACAAGACGGTAGGCAGGGTTAGGAATAACTTCTTTTGGCCTAAGATGGATGAAAGCATTTCGGACTATGTTCGTACATGTGATGCCTGTCAACGGAACAAATCCGTTAAGCATAAGAAGTTTGGCTTGCTGGAACCTGTTGGTGTACCCTTGAGACCCTGGACGGATATCTCAATGGACTTCATAGTAGCACTACCGAAATCAGAGGGGTATACCAAAATTTGGGTAATCGTGGATAGATTCTCAAAGATGGCACACTTCATACCTCTGGCCACAGAAATCCCGATAAAGGATATGGCCCTGATATTCCTGAAGGAAGTTTGGCCGCTCCATGGGCTCCCAGAATCTATTATCTCCGACCGAGATAGCCGATTCACATCCAAGTTTTGGATGAGCCTGATGCAACAATTGCAACTGAAACTACGGTTATCGACCGCTTTCCATCCTGAGACTGACGGGCAGACTGAGCGGGTGAACCAGACCTTGGAACAATACTTAAGAAATTATTGTTCATATCAACAGGATGATTGGGCATCGCTGCTACCTTTAGCAGAGTACGCATACAACACATCCACTTCCGAGTCCACAAAGTTGTCTCCTTTTGAGATTAACTATGATTTTAACCCAAGGACCAACTGGTCGGGTGCAGTCTCGGAACAGCAAGGTGTTCATCCCAGTAGCGAGCTGTTGGTAAAGAACTGGGAAGGTGTCTGGCAAGAAGTCCGAGATACGCTTAAGCGAGCTCAAGAGAGACAACGGAAATGGGATGACCAGAAAAGGTTGCCATCACCGGAATATGTGACGATAGAAGATGTAACTAATGGCAGGGCAAAGAAAGCTGATCGCATGATGCTAAATCGAAAGAACATCCGCACTAAGCGCCCTATGGAGAAGCTAGACCACCGAATGTTTCGACCCTTCGTGGTCAAACGTAAGGTTGGAAACCAAGCTTACGAACTCCAATTGCCTGCCCGTTGGTCAATCCATCCGGTATTCAATGTCGGACTCTTAGAACCCTATCGTGAGGACCTTAGTGGTAGAAGAACTAAAGAAGTTCCTGTCCCTGAGATAGTAGACAATGAGCCCAGCTACGTTATCGAAGCAGTTGTAGATAGTCGATGGTACGGCAACATGAAAGCGAAATTTCCTAATCGCTTTGTGCAGTACCTAGTTTCATGGGAAGGCTATGGCGCAGAGGAGAACTCTTGGGAGCCATATGAGATGTTAGAGGGCACAGGCTTACAAGCCATGAAGGATTTCCATCATCGGTATCCCCACAAACCCAGAGACCATAGGGTTGAAGGCGAACCGAATAAGGGAAATAAGAGACGACGTTAGCGGACCGGGTCGGTCCTTAGAAAAGAGGGGAGTGATGTAACGACCGTACGTTATAGAGCTATGGCAACCTAAGTCTACGCCCATACATAAGGCCAAGAGGTTATATGGTAGACTAGGAGGGCATGCCTGAGCATGTCCGAGAGATGCCCGATGGTCCGGGTATCTCGAAGAACAGAAGGTACTTAAGATATAGGTGTACCTAAGTAGCGGAAGTAACGTGACCACATCGGTTTCGGCCTAAGGATAGGTCGGAAGGCCGGGTGAGTTTACCCTGTCTAGGTAAGTCACGTTACCCTACCATGGAGACCGGCTTCGTGTCACCATGGACATACTTACCCTACCTTTGGGACACTATTACCCTACCTTCCGTCGGAAACGTTCTCGGAAAGATTCCGTGTAATGTTAGGATTGTTTGTTACGCAATGACGATCGACGGGCACTTGCTTGTATATTGATCGGAAGACTACGGGAGGAGCTAGAGTGCTCCGAACATGCTGTAACTTAGTAGGATTATTCCTAAACAGGTACCTGCGGCCCCAGGGTTCGCCCCGGGCGTCATGGGCCAAAATGGGTGGAGTTGCCGTTATGCTAGTTAAATGGAATCTTTGAAGATATGTCCATAACACTGTATGCATCGTCGCCGTCCGTCCGACCGGAGGCTGTTCACAGGATATATAAGGGGGCCAAGGTGAGAAGGTCAGGTACCTTCTCCAAAAAGAACGGAGTAAAACGGACCAAAACTAATAGAGTTAGCGTGAGCTATCCGGAAGGGTCCCCAGAGTAGTCCGGGTAGTGCCGGAGACATCTGGGAAGGTTTTACGCCAATCAAGCCTACACGTGCCCCTTTGCCGTAGGCTCTTTGTGGGTTGTTTGAGGACTCTAATAGCATGACACTTATCACGGTGAGTGGTGTGCCGGGGGTAAGGGACCATGGGTAGCGCCTATGGGTCCCGCCACCGACACAGCTCTCCGCGGGATCGTCGTAGACCCCTAAGTTCGCAATCAAGAAAGATAGAACTTAGCCGGAGGACAGCTGATGTCTACGAGTGCTTGCATAGGTTATAGCATATGGGAAGACAGTCATTTAGTTAGCTTTCCTAAGGGTCTCGACAGTTAGCCAGTAACGAGACACCGATGTGCAGAGGTTTTCACTCCGGCAGGTGTATTGGTAAACACCTCGCAGGAACTGATGTGCATATGGGAGATTTCTGCTAGAGTGCGCTGACACCTATACCCCTTCAGGGACACGGTAATGGTGCCGGAGCAACCCTTACGGAGAAGGGCATACTCGCGTTGGTCGGGGTAACCTGATGGGGGAGTTTTTGGTATAAGATTGACTACTTAAAGATTATACGAGAACTCTCCTACCCCGACACAATCAACATCCTCTCGAGAGACTTTAATTGAGATAAGCCTGAGCTTAACGATATTAAGTTTTACCGTTTACTTTTATTCTTTACACTTTGCAAGAGCTGTGTTCGAGAGATTCGAAGTTTGGTGCGGTCGCATCCTGAGGAGCCATCTACCTGAGGGAGCCCCCGTTACACTTCTTTACCGACGATGTGAACTCTTCATGGAACTTCCCAGGGTTCGCGTTTAGCACGATCCTGGTTGCCATGACCACTGATTCTTTATGCAGTTGGTCGTGAGTTGTTTCGTCGGTTAGGTCGAAGCGTTGGTTCAGGTTTGCATCCTGATTTAGGAAGCCGATGCACGGTGAGGTCTCGGTTAATCCAGTTCCCGTGCTCCCGAATCCTTGTTCTCCTCGTTCTGTGTCGTCCAACTTCATTTCTTCTTGAAGTTCACTAGTATGAATCTTTTCTAAGATCAACTGCGCAATCTTAGTTCCAGCCTGTGCCTTGTAGTCTTCCCTATGTGTATTGTACATCAATGCCTTGACCTCTCCTCGGTAATCCGCATCAATCACGCCTGTGCGTGTGTCGATCCCATATTTGGTAGCTAAACCACTTTTGGGTGCGATATGTCCATAGGTTCCTTTTCGCACTGCAATTGCTATTCCTGTCTTGAGTAGGGCTTGTCCTTTACCTGGTACGATGGTATCTTTTAATGCATACCGATCGTAACCGGCTGCCTCTCTGGTTCCTTTTATTGGTTGTTTCGCTTCAGGACGGAGGCGCATTGCTCGGAATAGGTTTTGTGTAGGGTTTGATGGGGCTACTTCGTCATCTTCTAATCCTAGTACAATTGAAATTCGGATAACAGCAAAGTGTGCTGGTTTCAGAACCGACTGCTCAGTTCGTTCAGCTCCTCCCTCAGGGCGGTACTCCGGCCGCCTGTTCAACGCGTTGGGCTTGCCACCGCTTGTACCTGGTCGGTAAATGATTTTAAAATTAAAATCGGTTAGTTTCTGTGCCCATCGTATTTGTCGGGCGCTCCAGGCCTTCGTGGTGAGGAAGTACTGCAGATTCTGGTGATCGGTGTAAACGGTAATGGGACGATCCGTTCCCATTAAATAATGTCGCCATTCTTTAAACGCTTGGACTATGGCAAGGAGTTCCTTCTCGTGAATGTCGTAATTGCGTTCGGCGGGATTTAACTTGCGGGAGTGGTATGCGATTGGGTTTAGTCGTTTCTCAATAAATTAAGAGAGTACGTAACCCAAAGCAAAGTCACTAGCATCCGTTTCCACTACCATATCCCTTTCAGGTTTGAAATGGCACAATATTGGTGCGGTAACGAACTTTTCTTTCAAAAGTTCAAAGGATTCGTTTGCTTCATCTGTCCAGATGAACCCCCCTGGAGTTACCTTCAACAACTCGGGGATAGGTTTGCAAATAGCTGAGAAGTTCTTTATAAATCTTCTATAGAAATTCGCAAAACCCATCAAAATCTGAATGTCCCTCACGGCCTTAGGAGGTACCCATTTCTTAATGGCGTCCACTTTTCTATCACTCATTGACACCCCTATCGTTGAGATGATATAACCGAAAAATTCCAACTCTTTCACATGGAAGACCGAATTTTTTTAGCGAGATTGCTAAATGGTGTTTCCGTAGTTGTTGCAGGACTTTTCGTACGAGTTCGATGTGTTCCCTTTCCGTTTTGGAATAAATCAGGATATCGTCAATGTAACAGACAACTCCTTGATCCAGGAATTTTCGTAGTACCGTGTTCATCATTTCTTGGAATGTTGCAGGGGCGTTAATTAGGCTAAATGGCATAACCTCGTATTGCCATAAGCCCCAATATGTTCCGAAAGCTGTCATTTTCTTGTACTTGTCCTTTGGTTCCCCCTTTCTCGGGTCTCCTTCCGCTATGTATACCAGATTATATCCTTTCGCTAAATCGATTCGGGATAAAGTCTCTTATCCTTCCACTCTATCCCTTAACTCCGACATGAGTGGTAGGGGATATTTGTTGGCCACAGTAAGTTCGTTTAACTTTCGGTAATCAACGCAAAGTCGTAGGCCGCCACCCGGCTTTGGGGCGAAAAGGACGGGAGCTCGGTACGGGGACTCGCTTGGTACTATTTTTCCTTGTTTGATCATTTCATCAAGGTATTCCGGTAGTGCCTTGAGTTCCTTTTCTGACATTGGGTAAATTGGTCCCCAAGGTGGTTTGGCTGCTTCAACCAATTCGATTTTATGGTCGCATTCGCTGTGGTCGGGTAATCGGTCCGAAGCCTGCGTGGAAAAAACGTCTTTGTAGTCGCGGTAGCATTTTGGTAATCGTTCCCAGATTATGTCCCATGGTTCATTGGGGTACACGAATGGAGCGATCATGCCTTTGGCGTGCATTCGTCCGATGAACATAACCTTTTCGTCGAATAGGAGGGACTCGTCCCATTCAACTTCGATGTGTTCTTGTGTGGATCCCACATGGTCCGCACATTTTTCGTCCGTAAACCTCCATAATTTCGAATCACCAATATTAGTGATCGGGTGTTGGTCATGCCACCAACCAAATGGTATTATCATGTCTTGAGTGGCGGTATTTACTACGTCGCAAGACACAAGTGATGAGTGCTGGTTGGTGCTTAATTCCAATCATATCGGGTGGGTATAGAGCCATCCATTTTCCTTAGAAGGTTTACCATGGAATCCCTCGATTTGAAGAGGCTTGTCTCTCCTTTCAGTTGGTAAACCTAATCATTGCACCAAAGATTTGTTAATAACGAAGATATTTGAGCCCGAGTCTAATAACACACAAATCGGTACTCGTTCTTTGTTGGAGCAAAGAAATGCTGTGCCTTCTGGGCACTTTCACCGTTCTGGTTCGGGTACGGTTAACTTGGTTCACTTAGGACCCGCAATGGGGCCCTGGTTGGTTGTCTGTCGTTTGCTCATAGTTGCTGGGGTGGTGATTGTTACCACGCCAGCATGGTTTCGGCTACCAAAGCCTTCTCAGACAACCTTGGGACGTTTCGCTTGAATACCCTCAATAACGATATTTAATCATACCGAACTCAGAAACCCAAACTGAGTCGAGGATCGACCTTGTAACCCGGCCTTAGGGTTTTCTTTCGATTCCCATAATGGGGGAACCCTATGAGGCGAGCACGCTGTCCCCATTTTCCCTCATCCTGATCATGGACTACCCCATTGCCGTCGCCATGGGTGCCCCTTCCCATACTTGCACCAGCCTCGCTTGCGAGATGCCCCATTTTGACTAATCTGTGTGGAGTCTTTGGACACTGGGTTGTCTTCCCTCGCGCAGCGCCGTTGTAAACTGGTACGTCTTTGTGGGACTCTTTCTATCGAGTGTATAACCTTGCTGAGCGCTCTATCGCCAGTTTCGACTCATATCAGGCTGCGTCCAGCCAGCTTGGACTCCTGTCTAGCTGGTTTGATTGGTGTGCACTATCTGGTTGTACCCCCGATCTTCTTGTCCACCTTTTCACATGCAACGCCTGTAGAGGCCTCCGAATGGTGTGCATCCCGCTCCTTTGGCACTTTGCATCCTTTGGCGCTTTCTCGGAGTGCGCCTCTGCGTCATTCTTGCATAATGCGTTCTAATGAGCATCTATTCATAGGTCGGAGAGAGATGTACTGCCAAGCATGATCGCGTATTTCTTTGTCTTGTTGACCATCCTATATAGGGTGCCCTTTCCTTGTGC
This sequence comes from Tuber aestivum, assembly GCA_900010015.1. Taxonomy (NCBI): domain Eukaryota; kingdom Fungi; phylum Ascomycota; class Pezizomycetes; order Pezizales; family Tuberaceae; genus Tuber; species Tuber aestivum. The sequence goes on along the minus strand of LN891393.1, from coordinate 729 downwards.
AGATGCTCCACCGTTGCCCTCCTACCTTGTTCCTATACCCTTGCTTAGTCTGAGGTAGTTTCTCAAATCCGAGATGCTGGGTTTACTCGAGTTTGGCCCACCTTTCCACCGGCAGGTGCTGGGCGGACTTCCACTCGTTGGGTTCTCGGGACTGCGATCCTGCGCCCAGTAGTCTGATTTACCGTGGCGGCCTTTCCACAATCTCTCCACTTGTGATTAGGGAGTCCACAGCACGTGCAGCCTTCGTTTTTGCGCCGTGAGTTGATTATATCCTGTGGAATTCCGTCATGGGCCGATTTCCAATTGGTTGTAACGGAAAGGGTCAGAGGGTCGGGTAGCCCAAGGCATACCACGATCAGGACAGGTAGGAATCTGGAGACGAGGTCTAGGTGCGGGGGTACAACCGAAGCGAGTTGTATGAGGTTCGGAGTTCAGGGGCTCAGGGTCAGGGTTCAGCGGTTCAAGAGGACGCCAGATAGTAGAGAGTGTAATTCCTAGGTACAAGTGTCCGAATTCAATCTAAGTTTATTTATCCTAGTCGCGCCAAAACATGGCTTATGATCTAGCTAACATCCCTCGTAACCCATCAATCATAACAAAATCACTACCACGGCAAACCGTCTCGCAACCCTCCTCCCAAACATAAATCCAAAAATCACTACTAACAGGCTCACGGGCGCTCAGACCGCAAGCAGCCTCCCGGATTAACGCTGTAACGGGGGCTCCCTC
>LN891391.1:15732-30399 GCA_900010015.1 Tuber aestivum | reverse complement strand
TTCTTCTTTAATTTTCTTTCTATATTTCCTTCTCCTACTTTTAGTGATATTTGTATTTAAATTACTCATAACTTGATATTCATTTAGGTTGTTAAATCCTTTGTTCCTGCAATTTCTGATCAATATTCCTGCTTATTTTTCAATGAATCTTGTTACTTCTTACCTTAATCTTTCGTCTTACTTGTTAATGTAACTAAGTTAGCTATTCATGTTCCATTATATAATGATGAGTTTTTAGTTATAAGAAATATTTCATCATTTAGATTACCAGTATGGAATTCTCTTATAATATTATTCTATTTCTTTAATATACAACCTACATAATATCAAAGATATCATAATGATATTCAGTTGTTAGGTTTTTACCTCAAATATTTTTACTATCTTTTAGATATTTATATCTTTATAGAACTCAACCCACCCTGCAACAGGCCTCGAGTATCGAGGGGGGGACTGCTAGTCTAATATGTACTGTAAGCTTTTATCTGATCGTACGGTACAAAACGTCTGATCTGATAAGCCATTGTCCTCTTATGCATCTTGAATACTCATCTTGAACATTGTTTCTGTATATATCTTCAACACTCATATTAGCTACTGGAGTTTCAAGTCCAGGAACTTGGATTATTCTCTTATTTATAGGCCTGCTCTACCTCTATCCTTTGCACTCTTCTCTTCACCCACAATCCCACACCCTCATATTCAGGACCACACAAATCTTACTCCTTAAAGTTGCTACTGTGATATAAATAAAATCTCTAAAATAAGTGAAACAAAACTATAAAGCCATAAAATGAGGAAAAGCAAAGTATGACAAATAAAGAAAAGTTCTATTAATATTATTGTTTCTTATTTTGCTGTTGCTATTGAGGGTAAACAAACTGACTATTATTACTACTTTTAGGTACAACTGAAAGCTCCTTAAAATCACCAGAAGAAATCTGTAAAGATAAAAGCAAAATGTAATAGAGATCCATAGAAATCAAACCTGGGAAAATAAAAAGGTTCAAGATTGTTTTTCTTGTTTTTTTCCTGCTGTTAAGTATGAATCAAGTCACTAATGTTATTAATTCTAGAGGTAGAAAACAGAGGATTGAAGCTGCTGAGAAACATATTAGAAAATAAAAATGCAGGTAAGAGAAATCTAGAGAAATCAACCCTGGCAAAAGCAGAAGGTATAAGAGTTATATTTCTTATTTTGTTATTGCTGTTGGGTAGGAACCAGGTCACTAATATTATTAATTCTAGATATAAAAAATTATCCTTAGAATTGGTAACAGAAATTCCACAAAATTAAGATAAAAAATAAATTCAAAAGATCTGGAGAAACCAAATCTGATAAAAACAAGGTGTTATATATTTGTTTCTTATTTTGCTATTGGTATTAAGTGTAAACAAACTGACTTTTGTTATTGATTTTAGATATAATAGAAAGGTTGTGAACATTATCTGGAGAAATCTGTGAAGATAAAAGCAAAAAACAAAAATACATAGAAATCAAGCCTAATAAAGAAAGATAGGTATGAAGATTTTTGTATCTTATTTTGTTCTTGCTATTAAAGATAAATCAAGTTATTAATAACATTAATTCAGATATAAAAAAATATTCAACTACTGTAAGAAATCTTAAAAAATACAATCAAAAACTAAAAATATCTGAAGACATTAAACCCAACACAAGTAGAAGGTACAAGAGTTTTGTTTATTATTTTATAATTGCTGTTGAGCATAAACCAGGTTATTAATATTATTGATTTTAGGTATAAAAAATATACTCATAATTAGTAACAGAAATCATAGAAAATTACAGTAAAAATATAAAAAGTTTTTAGAAAACTAAACTTAAGAAAAGAGAAAAGAGAAAATATTGTTATTTCTTATTTTATTACTGTTATTAAGGATAAAGCAAGTTACTAATATTATAGATTTAAGATAAACTACAAATTACCATATAGCACTGTCCTACTTGCAGGTAGGATAAACCTAACAGAGATTTTAATCAAGATAAATATGGTAAACAATAGCAGATATGATCTAATGGCTTAGTAAGAAATTAGTGTTTCTTCATTAGTTCAATAATACCAGTATTTTAAACAAACAGTAGGATTCAAAATTATAGCTTTAACTGTAAAATTTAAGAAAAAACAAGTATCGACTACTCCCTTCAAAGCTGGATGCCTGGATTTAACTAACAATAGGGACATATCAGGTTTATTGATTATTTTCAACTGGAGGTCTGGAAATAAAGACTTATTTCTTAATATACTACCTGTTGGATTTAAGTATAAGGGTATGTTTAGATTAGAATAAACAGTTTACATTAGAGTTTCCAAGTGGTTACACAGTTAGGCTGTAGTAGAATCAATTACTTCTATAGTTATTAGTATAGGTATTAGGTAAATTAGTATTGAGAAAAACAAATAACTAACATTGTAACAGATGATTAGGAGAACAAATAGTATTGTTGAGCAGGTTAGCAGATAAGAGATGATTAAGATATTGTTTGTAATGGCAGTGGTAGACTATGCCTAACCAGTAGAATATGTGTAGTAAGTTATTCTTTGCATTTTAGGAATCAAAAACTCCTCATAAGTAGAATTAATTATAACACATAATATAACAGGTAAGAGATCAATAGTAGTAGTCTATACTAAGAGTTAGAGTTATAAGAGAGAACTTAGTAGTTTTAATAATACAAGAGGCAGATACAGTAATAAGAGGAGTAGTAATAGTACAATCTGATGGTAATCTGAAAGCTTCTATTATGGAAGTATTAGAATAAGTGAGATTGTTATCATAGTTAAATCATACTTTTATAGATTACTGAACTCAATAGAGAATTCATAATTTAGGAAAGATGAATATTAGATATCCAGGATACAATGCCAGTACTATATACTGAGCTTCTGAGTTACCATGCAGAAAATTCTAGAATGGAATAGAAAGCTTTAAGTCCTACTGCAAGCATGGTGATGTCAAGATTGAGAGAATAAGAAAACTATCAGAGCTTCTGAATGACTTGATGAATGAAGTTGATACTCAGTCAAGGCTATTCTGGAAGTAATTGTATAGTTGGAATAGTCTCTTTGCCTAAATTTCTATTTAATACAATATGAATAATCAGCCAAATGAGTTAGGTAGCATCTTAGAGCTATTTCAGGTCCATGGTACTAGCTATGCCAGATTGGAATCTTTGAGACCTCTAAGACCTAGGAACTTAAAGATCCTGTATTTATACATCTACCTCTATAATCTAGCCTATACTGTATAAGTAAGATTAACCCGATACTGGAATTTAATACTTATCTGATTTGTAATATAACCATGATACTTTAAGAACTATGTCCATATGTAGAACAATAACTAAGTACATAGGAAACATATGTATAACTTATAAGTCGTATGATGTAGCCTTATTACAAGTTATATTATTAAATAAACTGACTCTATTGCCTTTAGAGAGTCCTCCTAGATATACATACTTAAAGAATGTTATGGTATATCCTAAAGTTTCTTTTTTTAATATTTATTTTATATCTTATTACTCTCTTTTATATCTGTTTTCTAACTTCACCTTTACCTTATTTGTTACTATATCTTCCTTTACATAGTTAAATACTTTGTCTATAAGGTCTGTCTACAGGTTTATTTCCTATATCCTTCATGACTTTTTACCAAACATGCTTACTCCTTACTGATGTTTTTTCTCTCATTCCTAAATCTAATTAATCTAGACTTCTACTTTGCTTTACATACCAAGCAGTACTTGAGTTGATTGAGTATTTTAGGTTTCTGATTAGTAGTTTGAAATTCACCTATGATGATATTTTATTCTTTCAATAATAATCTCAGGTAACTATAGACCTATTATAATAATATTAACGGTTATTTGACTAGATACCCCTCTTTAAAACCAAATTTGACAGAATGCCACTGTAAAAAAATGTTTGATAGAATGCCACCTACCATATGCTCTTCTACCAAATCTCTTCCATATAGTTTATCCTACCTCCAACAATGGAGGTCTGACATAGCAGAATACATTATGTGATAAAAGTAAATGTATTATAATAATATACAAAAGTAAGTACTAAACATGGGATTGAAGGTCTGTTAGAATATAATAATCAACTATTATAATTTATTCTGCTTCTCTGTTTCATAATATTATCTAAACATAAAATAGATAATCAGTTGTCAAACAAACTTTCACAAGATCATACAAGTTCTATGGTCTAATTTCTCCATTTTTATTACCAAGTTATACTACAAAGTACTTGTTAGTAAAGTTGAGGATTGAAGTTAGAGAATGCTTTAGAAGCTTGCTGTAATGACAAAGTTATAATAAGGCTATCACAGGAGAAATAAGAATTGTAAATGAAAGTAAAAGAGTAATACTTATTATTAAGAAAAGCTGGAGATGGAAAGAAATAGCTGGACTCAAGATGGTTATTACTTGAAAGAGGAATAAATAAATATGTAATAAAGTCTATACTCTTGATTCTTCTCCTATATTATCACCTCTTATATTTTTCAGTTAATATATAGAAGAGTATTATATTAAGCTTTTTCTTTTCACAGGAGTACTACTCTGTTAAATTTTGAGCTGTAGAGAAGTATACTATTAAATAATTGCTTTTGTTTCAATTTAATATATTTCACTCTATGTTAGATCTATAGTATTAGTGGTATAATAGACTGAATGGAAAATATTGGGCTGAAAGATATGTGGTAGATGGTATTCTATCAATTTTTGTTTCACAGTAGCATTCTGTCAAATTTGGTTTCAGAGAGGGGTATCCTATCAAATAACTGTAATATTAAATTGTAAATTCTTTACTATAAAAGTTCTTTTTCTCTTATTGATAGTTATATTTTGATAGAACTCTAGAAAGCCTACAACAGGCCTCGAGTATCGAGGGGGGGACTGCTAGTATACTGTACTGTCCTACCTGCAGGCTAGATAAACCCTACAGAAACTTGGCACAGAATAAATATAGTAATCAATGGCACATATGTTATATTTGCTTGGTAAGAAATTAGTTTTTCTATATTAGTGTAATAATACCAGTATTTCAAACTAACAGCAGAATTTATAATTATAGCTTCAAGGGCAAAATTTAAGAAAAATACAAGTATTGACTACAACTACCTTTAAACCTGGATGCCTAGATTTAAGTGAGAGATAAGCAGGAGGGCAAACTATATTGTCAAGTATGGTAGTAGATCAGGGAACTTTAAGACTTTAACTAAAATAATATAAGAGGTATACTATACCTGACCTGTAGAACATATTTAATAAGTTATTGTTGGTGATTTAGAAATCAAAACCATAATTACAAGTAAATAACTGAAACTCTGAATATAATAGGTAAAATGTCAACAGCACATATCAATGCTATAGGCACAAGTTACCAGAGAGAGCTTGGTAGTTCGAATAATGGAAGAAGCAGACACAGTAGTAAGAGGAGTAGTAACAGCAGTATCTGACTCTAATATAAAAGGTTTTATGATAGAACTATCAGAACAGGTAAGATTGTTACTACTACTAAACCATAGTTTTATAGACTACAGAGCTCAATATTTATCTATCATTTAGGGAAGATAAACATTAGGTGTACACTGGCAGAATACAATACTCTATACTGGGCTTCTGAGTTACCAGATAAAAAATCCCAAAAGGGAATAGCAAGCTTTGAGTTCTGTTCCAAGTATAGTAATATCTAGATTAAGAGAATAAGACAACTACCAGAGCCCCTAAATGGCTTAAAGAATGGAGTAGATACCAATTCAAGGCTATTCCATGATTAAATTCCATAGGTAGATTAGTCTTTTTTCCTTTACTCCCATTCAATTCAATATAGACAATCAGACAAATCAGATAGATGGTAATATTTAATTATTTCAGGTCCATGCTACTATTTACTATACAGTAGGACCTTTAGGCCCTATAAGCCCTGAAAATGTCTTTCATTCTCCAATCTAGCTCTATGATCTAGCCTATGCTAGACAAGTAAGATTACTATAAATACCTGAATTCAATGCAGATCTTATTTATAACATTACTATGATACTTTAAGAATCATGTCTATATGTAGCACTGTATCTGAGTATATAGGATAGGATTGTACAACTTACATGCAGTATGATATAGCCTTATTAGGGGTTACATCATTAAAGAAACAGACTCTATTGCCTTTAAAGAGTACTTCTAAATAGACAAACTTGAATAATATAGTATATCTTGAAGTGCTTCTTTATTTTTATTTCATATCTTACAACTCTTTTTTGCTCCTATTTCCCAACTTTGCTTTCATTTTATTTGTTACTATGTTTTTATTTTCACAGTTAATTATCTTAAACATTGCCACTATCTTATTCATATCTGTATTTTTCGAGAAGTCAACCAAGCCATGTACGCTCCTCGAGGTCTCGAGGGGGAGACTGCTAGTTTCGGGTACTAAACCCTCCTCAGGTAAACTTGAAAGATAACTTTTATTCAAGACTAATAACCCAAGACCAATTCCAAAGTATAAGACAAACGACCCATATAAGACAAGAAAATTGCATTTGCTCTCCGGAGACGTCCAGTCAACCGGTGCCAAACAGGGCATCTTTGTGCCCCATCCGAATGTCGTGCCGTTCCCATTTTCTGAAGCGACTCCTCGGAGCAGAATGCTCATCAAAGAAAAACCTGAAAGTAATTTCCCCGAAAATGTCCAACATGGCGTAACATAACTACCCATAAGAAATAATTGAACCCAAGAATCAAAAGAAGAAACGAAACACCGCGTGCGACCATAACATCTACCTGACCAAATAGTCTTCCAACATTCCTATGTCCAAGACTTCATCAGCGTTGAAGAGCTAGTCATCACGGATGGGTTCTTACCTTAAATCCGTCCTTTGAGCGACTATTTATTTTCATCAGACCTTCACGGGTCTAGAAAATTAGCCATTATCATTCCTTCATAGGGTTAGGTTCTTACCTAGTTCATCACCCATATCAACCTCCATAATAGTAGGTGAGGGTTTGCGGGCTTCCAAAGGTTTGGGGCCAGATGGCAGCGGCCGAGACGCTTCAATACACTTGAGTCGTTTATTGCCCTTTGTCGAAGATTCTGCCTTTGGTAGTGACCGTTTCACTCCCGCGGTATTCTTCACGGCATAAACAACTGGGGATGTCATCGAACACTGTCTCCAGAAGTGTCCTTCTTTCCCACACTTAGTGCATTGCTTATTGTTGCGTCGTTTATCAGTCAGGGTCTGCGGGACGCCTTGATGAGCAATAGCATACTCAGACGTCCCTGCCTGCTTTCCGCCGCCAACATTAGCGGTCTTCCGCGGTTTGTTGTCCTTCCAACCCGAACCCTTTTCCTTCTTCTTAAACCTTCCAGCAGGTTTAGAAGTTTCCTTCTCTCTCTTTTCTCGTGGTCTCGTGGGTTTCTCATCAATGAGGTGTCCGAAACACTTGTCATCCTCTAAGTTATGACCGACTTGTCGGAGTAAATCCAGGTAGTCATTGAGGCTTTCGGGGTGAGGCGTCTTTAATGCCCATGCGGCCCGTAGTTTCGGCGTTATCCCAGCCCGAACCTTATCCTTAACCTTTTGATGATCTGTGTAGTTCAGCTTGTACATCAGATCAATAATCTTGTCCAGGTAAGGAGCGCTCTGGTTGGGGCTCATCAACAAGTTATTCCACTCGAGGAGATTCTTATCCCGATTCACATTGTCACCGCTGTGACTCTGCTCTAACCGTTCACGGAAATTCTTCCATGTCCGGAGCGGCCCTTTCTTATTGAATGGCATTCCCGCTCTCTTCGCAGCTTCACGATTGATGTGTGCGTGTACCCCTAGGTACCAGTTGTGGGCTTCGTTTTCGAGAACAGGTATGACCAAGTTGATCTTATCTATGTCCGTCAGACGGCAATCGGAAAAATACTCAAACTTGACTTCGACGAGAGTCAGAAAACTAGCCAGATCTGCAATCACTCCCTTAAATGTAGGAATGCCGCTTAGCTTCTCCAGCTTCCTGCGACTTGACGAAGACGAGGAACGAGATTGGTTTTGTAACCGTTCTCGTAGTGCTTCTGCCCAACGGTCATATCGGTCTTTCTTCTCATCACTCCAGCTATTGCGACGTGGTCCCAAGTAGGGTGTGATATCAGGTAGGGAGTCGGCGTCATCATCAGAACTGTCACTAGGATCGGAATCACCCGGATCTCCTGCGCCAGCCCCAAAGAATCCACCCCCAGGAGGTAAGTTACCACCCCCACTGCCTCCGGCGTTTCCACCAGAGGTTTCCCTTGGTCTCTCATAACCATCAAAACGCTCGCCTTGACCACCACGATTCCCGTCATCCGTAGGACCCTCTCCCGACGGTACTTGTAGCGGCACTGAGCCTGCTGGCTGGTTACTCGCCGACGGTATCGGGTTTGGCACAGCATGCGACACCTTTAACCATTCGGCTAACGCGGGACAGGTCTCTTGGTGTATAGGAGGTCCTTCATGACCCTTGTGCATGCAATACCCACACCTGGGTTCTCGTCTCTCTCTTTCCTTTCTCTTGTCTTGTCTGACGGCCGCCGGAGGACTATCTGGTACCTCGAGTGGAGGGGGGTAACAAAATCGGTCATGTCTTGCCCCGTATCCACAACAGGTAGGGGTACAGTAGGGTCCTCTTGTAACCGGCGGCGGTCCGAAACCTGAAAAGCCAGCATTGCCCGAAGGCTTAACCAGTGCGGTTGGCACTTGAATCGGTGGCCGGCTAGATTGGCGGGGTGTCGTTGCGACAGGGACGGGGGTGCCTTGCGAGGCGGTAGGGGGACGAGGAGGTCTATTCGAGGTCCTTTCCGGTATGTTCAATGTCCTTTCAATTCAATCAGCGAGCCCCAGAGACCCTTGTCTCATGGCTGGCCAAGGAGCCGAAATGGGTACTGGTACAGGCGTCGCTGCAGGAGTAGGATTATGCTCAAAAAACTCTGGAGGAAGGTGAGCTGGTTTGTGCTCAAACACGGAGGACGGAGGAGGACGGAGTGATTGAGCGGCTGGTGACGGCACCGGCGTCACCAAAATCGAAGGAGAGGTTTCTCGTATAGGTCTCGACGGTTGGGGCGACACTCGTCGTGAACTCAATAGTTTTGTAGTCCCTATAGGACTGACCGAGTGACTGCAGGCCACCGAGACAGAAAGCAAACGAGACGAGAGGCGAGCGAAGGAATGAGCTGCTTTGGATCCTTGATCCTTTAAGCTTTCCACGATTCGCAGACCTAATTGGCTCAGCTGAGGCCTATATTTCTCGTTTCTCGCAAAGAGAGTCAGTTCCCCTGTGTAATCCGCAGGTTTCTCCTTTAATAGGGGCACCGCAGGAACCGCCTGAATCATCAGGACATCATTGTCCTCATCTATCTGATACCCATCCTTCGCAGCCTTTTCCAGTGCTTCCATCCTTACCCTCATTGTCTCTTGGTTTCCTAACAATACCAAGAATGCCTCCTGTTGCCTTTTCATCCATCCCACTGATGAATCTATGATCTGTTTCCGGAAGACCTTCTGTGTCTTCTTATTTCAATTATGCATTTCGCTCTTTGCCCTTGTGATCTCCTGTGTCACTTCTCATAGGAGGTGAGGCTCGACGAAGTCGCGAGTGAATTCCGCAACGGTCAACTCTTTGGCTTCGGGGTTATCCTTTTGTACACCTTGTGCAAAAGGAATATCGCTTAGGAACGACAAAGCGGCGATGCCGGCGTCCGGGAGGACCAAGTCTTGACATTCGTCAGGGAGTTTGATAGGAGCTGCCTCGATCAATAGATGCGATGACTCTCCTAGGCCGCACGTGTCTGCGATTATTGAGGCTCTGAAAATAGCAGCTTCCAGGGGATTCTCGTTGAGATCCAAGCTGCTGTCCGAACTCGAAGTTCCTTCTTCGACCGTAGGTGGCAAAGCTTGAGTAGCCATCGTGGTCTTCTTAACGTCGGTTCCAACCAAAAAATCAGGAGGAGAGTTAAGCAAGAAGCTCGCTTAACGATGTAGTGTAACGGGGGCTCCCTCAGGTAGATGGCTCCTAAGGATGTGAGCGTACCAAACTTCGAATCTCTCGAACACAACTCTTGTAAAGTGTAAAGAATAAAAGCAAACAGTAAAACTTAATATCGTTAAGCTCTGGCTTATCTCAATTAAAGTCTCTCGAGAGGATGTTGATTGTGTCGGGGCAGGAGAGTTCTCGTATAAGCTTCAAGTAGTCAGACTTATACCAGAAACTCCCCCGTCAGGTCGCCCCAACCAACATGAGTATGCTCTTCTCCGTAAGAGTTGCCGGCACCATTTCCGCATCCTCGAAGGGCTTAAGCTGTCAGCGCACTCTAGCAGAAATCTTCTATATGCACATCAGTTCCTGCAAGGTGTTTACCAATACAACTGCCGGAGTGAAAAGCTCTGCACATCAGTGTCTCGCCAGTGGCTAACTGTCGAGTCACCTAGGAAAGCTAACTAAATGACTCTCTTCCCATGTGCTATGATCTATCCAAGCACCCGTAGACATCAGGTGTTCTCCGGTTAAGTTCTATCTTTCTTGATTGCGAACTTACGGGGTCTACAACGCTCCCACGTAGAGCTGTGTCGGTGGCGGGACCCGTGGTCGCTACCCATGGTCCCTTACCTCTGGCACACCACTCAGCGTGATAAACATCATGCTATTAGAGTCTTCCAACCACCCATAAAGAGCCTACGGCAAAGGGGCACGTGTAGGCATGATTGGCGTAAAACCTTCCCAGACGTCTCCGGCACTACCCGGGACTACTCTGGGGACCCTTCCGGATAGCTCATGCTAACTCCGTCAGTTTTGGTCCGTTTTACTCTGTTCTTTTTGGAGAAGGTACTTGACCTTCTCACCTTGGCCCCCTTATATACCCTGCGAACAGCCTCCGGTCGGACGGACGGCAGCAATGTATACAGTGTTATGGACATGTCTTCAATGATTCCACTTAACTAGTAAGATGGCAACTTCACCCATTTTGGCCTATGACGCCCGGGGCGAACCCTGGGGCCGCAGGTACCTGTTAGGAATAATCCTGCCAGGTTACAGCATGTTCGGAGCACTCTAGCTCCTCCCGTAGTCTTCCGATCAATGTGCAAGCAAGTGTCCGTTGATCGTCATTGCGTAACAAACAATCCTAACATTACACGGAATCTTTCCAAGAATGTTTCCCATGGAGGGTAGGGTAATAGTGTCCCAAAGGTAGGGTAAGTATGCCCATGGTGACACGAAACTGGTCTCCATGGCAGGGTAACGTGACTTACCTAGGCAGGGTAAACTCACCCGGCCTTCCAACCTATCCTTAGGCCGAAACCGGTATAGTCACGTCACTTCCGCTACTTAGGTACACCTAAATCTTTTGTACCTTCTGTTCTTCAGGATACCCGGACCATCGAGTATCTCCCGGACATGCTCAGGCATGCCCGCCTAGTCTACCATATAACCTCTTGGCCTTATGTATGGGCGTAAACTTAGGTTGCCATAGCCCTATTACGTAGGGTCGTTACAGACCTCCAGTAGGATACTGGACGATTACCTTAGTCCGGCTTGATGCTGGACAACCTTTTTTGAACCTTGCCTTTCAGCCATCTCCTAGAGAGATGGAAGAACCTTAAGCCCATGAGACCCTTTGATTTAGACCTCCAGTGGGATACTGGACGATTACCTTGGCTCGCGATGGACGCTTCTTAGTTGGACCTTAGTTGGTTTTGCTCCTTGCGGGTGTACTCTGGCTTGATGTCTGAAACCCTCCTTGAACCTCACTCCTTGGCCGCATACACATTAGACAGAGAACCCTTGAATAACGAGGCCCTTTGTGTTTAGACCTCTACGGTGGGATACCTGTCCTGATGCTTGGACCTCTGAGGTGGGATATCTGACTCTTACCTAGACCTCCTGTCGGATACCAGACATCTGCTTGGACCTCTGAGGTGGGATATCTGACTCTTGCCTAGACCTCCGGTGGGATACTGGACATCTGTTTAGACCTCTGAGGTGGGACACCTGACGCTTGCTAAGACCGCCGGTGGGATACCAGAATATCTATCTAGACCTTGGAGGTGGGATACCTGTCCTGATGCTTAGACCTCTGAGGTGGGATACCTGACTCTTGCCTAGACCTCCGGTGGGATACTGGATCCTCTCAGGACCTTGCTCTTCAGCTACATACTAATAAGCTGGATTTACCTTAGATACCAAGGCCCCCTCTATCTAGACCTCTGGTAGGAGACCAGAACCTGGTGGCATAGACCTATGGTAGGATACCGAACCTGTTTATATTTCCAGAGCCTGACCATGGCATGCCTGGAACTACCTGCTCAGACCTTGTCAATTACACAGGTTCTATTTTCTTTACTTCAGTAGTAGTGACTCGGAGATACTTGTACCAAGATTGTGGCTTCTGAGCCACAACCCAGGCTGCTCGCTTGCTTACAACCTTGGGCACTCTCAAGAGAGTGCCTGACAGTTCAACATGACTTTGTGGCTTACCATACTAATTCTGTAGCTCAACCTAACTTTGTAGCTCAACAGAACATTGTGGCTCAGTATGACACTGTAGCCAAAGATAGTATTATATCAGTTTACTACCATAGTATGAATTTTGTCAGTATTTGAAACAACTTTTTTACTTGAAATCATTTTATATATAGCTTTAGTATAAAACAATTTGGTATTCTAATTGACAACCTCTATTATCCAACCTACAACAAATCATACCTCTCAAACTATCGTTTGTTCTTCCAACTCAGCAAGCTGAGCCCTACAAGCATAGAGAAATACCAATTCAAGTAGATAGGATAAAGAGCTTGAACAGGCCAAAATTTACCAGTGATGAGCCCAAGAGGCTAAAAAGAGAGTGGATACTAAAACAAAAACATTAAATTTAGACCTATAAGATGAAGGTTTCTATGTTAATTGTTTATGTATTAAGAGGTAAGTGGCAAAATCATGAAAAAATATAAAGTAGAATGCAATTTACTTTATAAACTTTCAAAAATATTAAAGACTATGTTAAGCTATATCTATCCAAAATGTTATGTTGAGCCACAGGGTTAGGTTGAGCTACAGAATTAGTATGGTAAGCCACAAAGTCATGTTGAGCCAGAAAAATTATATTGAGCTGTCAGGCACTCTCTTGAGAGTGCCCAAGGTTGCAAGCAAGTGAGCAGCCTGGGTTGTGGCTTGAAGGCCACAATCTTGGCACGAGTATCGGAGTATACCCAAGAATCTATTCTGATATCGGAGAGAATAGCTGTTATCTGCAAGGATCTGCAAGGATTTGTAAGAATCTGTGAGAATGTGTGGAGATCTGTAGGTAATAATCTTTCTATAGGGCTTCATGGTTTTCCCCATCCTCTTGCTGGAAGCCCCAAGCAAAATTATTTCCAGCATAGGATGAAATATAAATTGTAGTCTATCCTCATCCCACCTTCAGGATTGATGGACTGCCTCATTGCAAACACTGAGCTCTGAGTCCTACATCTTCCATTGTAACCTCTTTCTGCTATACACAATAAAATTTAATATAATCTTTCAACTATTGCATGGATACCTGTATGATATCAGACAATCAAAACTAGCCCATGTGACCAAGTCACTGCGTGACCGAGTGATCAGCCATGATATGAATCACTGATGTAAAGAAAAAATTTAATTTTGACAAGCAGATGAGTAGAGAATGATCCAATCAGAATGTATAAACCTAAAGTAATAATCAGATACAAGTGCAATAACTATGTAAAAGGCAGAAATTATGCTTTAGGTAATAGATTTGATAACAGAAAAGATACTACTAGTCCCAGTCCTCAGAATCTCAATTATGTTTACCTTCAGTGTCAAATTCTGATTCACTGTTACCTAGACTCTGATGTTCTGAATTAACAAGAATGGTTTCTGAATTAGGTTCTACTAAGTCTTTAATCTTATATTAGTTTGCTTATATATCCTACTACTATTACTTGTGCTAGTTTTACTTTCTTGTAGTGTTTTTTGTAATTACTAATCACTTACAAGTTCTGCTTTTATCTGAGCATTCTTGTTTTTAATCCTTTTTTGCTCTTGTATTTATTAAGGAGGAAAATTAATATGCTTTTTCTGCTTTACTGAAACTATGATGCAGTATTAGAATTTGTAGCTGGATGTTTGTATAATAATTATTATATTGTATTTCATCCCCATAGAAGATTATTAACATTTTTCTACAAGTATATTATTCACTTAACCCTAGTTATCTTTTTAGGATTCTGATCACAAGATATGGCTCATTATAAATTCCATAGCATCTTAGCATATTTTCCCACTGGCCAAGTCTTTAGACACCATATAAAATAGTTGATTTTCAAATGTGAATATCCACTTCAGAAGATATTTTCTTGTAATTTCCTCTGGTAGATATCTTTATTTGATACTGATTAAGCTAACTACCAGACAGAATTATAATATCTACACTTATGACTTTGTTGTGGTTGATTGTATTGTGGGATGTTTTGTCATTAAGGTGGGCTGGTTTTGGTTGTCCGGCACCATACCTTATACATGTGGCTGTGCTACTTACCCATCTCCCGAGGTTTTGGATAATCTATGTTCCGATTACTTTAAAAATCGCCAAGTACTAACCGTGCCAAGGTTGCGGC
>LN891390.1:0-11808 GCA_900010015.1 Tuber aestivum | reverse complement strand
TAACCTTTTCCTCCTCGCAGTCCTTGGTCACATGCCCTGCCTCATGACAGTTAAAGCACCTAACCACTCTCTCCTTCTCGCAGGTCTTGAACGTATGTCCAACTGTCCTGCAATTGCTGCACCATAGTGCCTTCTTGCACTCAAACCACATATGTCCGACCTCCTTGCAGGCCCTGCAACTTCTAGTAAATTTCCCGGAAGGCACAACTGCCGCCTGCCTCTCAGAGGCTTCCAACTCCCTGCAGTACTCCTCATCCCTTGATTCCCCTGCATCCTGTCTCCTATTCCTTCTCATCGTCCGATCGGAGAAGCCTTTGCGACTAGTGTCGTCAACCGTCTCCGGCGACGGAGCATCCGGCGGGAGTGTGGGCGGGGTGCCACGGGTCTCAGGGGCAGTGCAGGACAGGTGACCCGTGAAGTGGTCCGACCTATCACATAGCAGACATAACCTCCGGGTATGAGAGCAAGCATTACTCCTAACACCAGGGCAGTTAATCATGCCACACTCATGGTCCTTAGACAAGTGTGACCCCAAACAAAATCGGCATCGGGAGGGGAAGGCGCAGGTAACCTGCATGTGTCCGACCTGGAGACACTTTTGGCATACCACCGGAGGGCGATGCTCCATAAAAATCCTCACCGGCCTGGGGCGTCCTCTTAAGCAAACAGTGCCCTTGGTCAGCGTTTCCAAAATGGCATCGTTCTTTTCAACCACAAACCTGATACCACAGGTAGTGGCATTGTTTTGTCTCAAGGCCTTGGCCGAACCCAACAGGGCAGGGCGTCCGGCTGTGTTGACACCAGGGTTGGACTGCTCCATGTCAAGGCGGAGGCCGTCATAGGCCTTATCCCCAGTCCAGGATTCCACTTTCCATACCGACCCACGACCAGTATCCGCTAGAGGTACCTGGCCCACACGAATGGTGATCTTGTCCATGTCGCGCTGGAACTCGAAGTCCGGAATGGCCAGTTCTTTGAGGAGGATCATCCTGATCCGATCCAACTGTCCACTGATCTGGCCGACCTCATGCTGTGCAAGCGTCATAAAGATGCAGCCAATCGGGATGCGGAACACCGCTTCCTTAATGTACAGGACTGTCCCTGCAACTCTGCCCTTGTTCGACAGGAGGATGTTGATGCGAGACCGGATGGTCTCAGTCGTGACGCCGTCTGGTAGCTCAACCGACTTCCTGTTGAGGAACCGGATGGTGAGCCCACAGCTTTTTGCCTTCGGCGTAGGCGAGGAGGAGGGGGGTGCCGGTATCTTGCCATCCCCCTGATCGAACCGGGTGTTGGCCAGGTAACTCCTCTTCCCGACCGCAGTCTTCCATGCCCCAGGCACCGCCGCTGCTGGTCCCTCCGGAAGGGAGGGTTCCTCCTTCGTCGAGGGTGTCTCAGCCACCGATGCCTTCTTCATCTGAACCAATTTAGGCTTGGTTGGGGCCTTCCTGTTAGCCTTGGGGGTGGGGGTAACGGATACTCCACCATCACTGTCCGAGCTGGAGGAGCTCGAAGAGCTGCCTTTCGCGGGTAACGGGAGGGCCACATCCACAGGCTTCATCCTCTCCTTCTTGGGCTTCGTGCAATCGGCCGACAGGTGTCCCCTTGCCTTGCAATTGAAGCATTGCCTCTTCTCCTTATCGTCAGCCTTGGAAGGGGCCGAGGAGGGTGTGGCTCCGGTGGCATCAGGTACCATATGCCTATTGGCCACTGTAGCCCAAGACACTTTCTTAGCAGCAGGAGTGGCCGCAGCCGACTCCCCACTCACAGATGGAGTGCTTCTTACAGGGGGAGGGGGGGGGACGGGGGTGTTGTGAGAGAGCCCAAGTCCCTTCTTGACTGCAGCCTCGAGCTTCCTGTTTTCCTCCTCCAAATCAAACACCCTGCTCCTCAGGGATCTATACAACATCCGAGATGTATCCAACATCTGGAACACCTTCTTCATGTCCTCGGCAACCTCCTCGAAGCTGCCATATCCTTCCTGTCCCTCAAACAACAACCGCCTTACCTCTTCTCCCTGGTAGTCAGACTCAGAGCTCGAATCCGAACTATCCTCCGAGGGGCTAGGGGCATCCCCAGTACATGGGATAGCCGCGGGGGTCCCTATTTCGTCAAGCACCCCAAGAATCAAGTCCCGGGATACTACCGATTCCGAACGCATCGAGGGAGGGGCATACAACTCCTCATCCACTCGTCTCGACAACTCATCAGCCTCATCTAATTGCCTCATGGCATCCTGCGCCCTTGCCACCTGGGCGTCCATTGATTCCGGCTGGGTGGGGGGTTGCTCCACGATGGGCGAGCTGGACCGAACCAGGGAAGACGGGATTGCCTCAGAGTCAGCATGTTTGCTGTCTCCCAACCCCGTGGCCTCGGTATTCTTATCACCCCCCATGTCCATGGGGGTGTCCCTAGCAATTACCTCCGCAGAGGGAAGTACGTCAGCAGTAGCCAAGGGGGGGAAACTTGCCCTGTCCAATGACTCGATAGTAGACGGTGGGTATGGGACCTGCTTGAATCCCGGAGCCGTCTGTTGCCTGATTTCACCCAAGGTCAGTTGTTCCCTGGGGACTACCATCATTTTCCGCCCTTCTTTGGTCGGCACACCCTTAGTAGGAGTGAGAACCGAACCCGAACTGCCACCGGACACGGATACCAATGTGGGGTCAGGGGAGGGGGATTGTCCACGTCGTTTTTGTTCCGCAAATGGGGGCGGCGTGGGTTCATAATCGGTGTCTGACCTAGCGCTAAGGTCAAATGTCCCTCGTTCGTAGATTCCCCTATGGCCAGATGACATGGAGGCCAACAGGGACGGTGTGGAGTGACTCCTTCGAGCCAGCGGTGCCAATGTCTCCGGCATCATCGTTTCCACCATCAGTTGAGACAGGATCTGCCTCGGGGGGGTAGAGGCCCAACTGGAGGCATCCCTCGTATCGGGAGTAGCAGCACCAGGGTGGGCGGGGACGGAGGACACTGGGATCACCAACTGTGAATCACCAGGAGCCGGGGAGTTGTGGGATGGATCGAATTCCGAGCCCCGGTCGGGGTTGTGTCGGTCGAAGAACCCAGTAGTTGAGGCAAGGTCCAGGCCACACTCAGCCAAACAACCTCTACCCACCAGGTAGCCGCCAACCAAACACTCCACCTCTTTCATCGTGACAAGCTTGCCATTAACAACCACAGCCCTCACATCATCATCAAACGCCTTATTCATAGTGTTGACGCAACCGTAACTATGAGCAAAGGAGAGGAACGCATAGTCCCCTCCAGGTGCACGGTAAGACCGTGTCATAATTTCAACGAGGCCGCGGCGATGTCTCACAGCGTCATGGGCTGGAACCGGGACGTCGACTATAACCGAGGGCGTGCCCAAGGAGAAGGGGGAAGGCTCCGCATCTGTAAGCATGGATGAAGAAACCTCCAACGACAAGGCAGAAGCCTGAGGAGAATGGGAGGGAGACCACATGTCTGCCCGCCCGACTGCACCTGGGATTACCGGGCTTAAACCACGGATATCTCGCCCACAGTGCCTTCGAGGCCAGGTAGCGCACACCAACTCGACCCTAAGCGAGGGGAGGAGGGAAGTATCTGCTTCAAGTGTAGTGAAACAAAATAAACAAACAAAGTGCAAAATAAATAACCCAGCCGAAAAGCTTTAAAGAGGTAAAGGAATATCCCTGGCACGTAAGAAAGGGTGTCCGAATTCAATCTAAGTTTATTTATCCTAGTCGCGCCAAACATGGCTTATGATCTAGCTAACATCCCTCGTAACCCATAAATCATAACAAAAAACACTACCACGGCAGACCGTCTCGCAACCCTCCTCCCAAACACAAATCCAAAAAATCACTACCAACAGGCTCACGGGCGCTCAGACCGCAAGCGATCTCCCGGATTAATGCGTCTTCCTGTTCTTGCAAACCCTATTTATCACCAACACCGCCATCAGCAATTTCAGTCTCCACATATTCAACAAAGGAAAGATACAATCTATCCCAACACTGTGTCGTGTTCCTCCAATGACCGGAAATATCAACAAACGTGCCATCACAAAAACAACAGCGGGGACCCTCCACCAACTTGTACCCCCTTGCCCAAGCCAACACACGCGACACTTGTTCGCCAAACTCCATATCACCCCACCTTCCAAAAGTCCTAACCCAGTACAAACTCATACAGCGGTCCAGACACAGCGGGGAGCCGGCGAAGTGCCGGACGAAGGCCTCTCGTCGCGAGCGGAGCCCGGAGGCACCGGTGACAGTGGTGTCGCAGCCACGGCAAACCGTATCGTTCTCGGGGATAAAAAACCACTTATTGCCCCCAATCCTGGCAGTAGGCAACCGGCAGTAACCATATTCGTGAGTCGTGGAACATCTAACACATTCCCACCCATTCTCCTTGACGATTAGCTGCCCGTTCCGCTCCACCAGGAGTGTCCCGTCAAATGGGTTTCCAGCAACTACCCGCTCGCCATCCACCTCAAGGACACTTTTCGGGATTCCCAGTCCCAACCACCGGTGCCCCCTCCACCACTCCTGCTATTCCCTGACCTTCCCGTCCTTGAATAGCGTATCTGCTGAGGGTCGGTCCCGAAGGTATCGCATAGTCGTGATCCAGTGATCCCGATCGTCGCGGCCAGGGCAGTCATCATGTCCCACCAGCCCCGTGCCGCTCCGTATTCGTATCAGAACATACGCATCTAGCCTGGTAAGCCCTCTAAGGTGTCGTGGCGAGGCTGGTGCCCGTTCATAGTAGCTATGGCCCTGTATCCGGTGCCACTCTGTCCACTCGTGTCAGCGTAGCTCGCGTGCCATTGCCGCGTGTCCGATACCAAAACTAACACCTTCCCAGTCAGTGGGTCTCAGCACATGCGACACGCATTCTTTGGCCTTCAAGTCGACCAGCTCGTTCCCGGCAATTCCAGTGTGTCCTGGGACCCACTCGCAGTGTACCTTCCCGCACCCATTCAACAGCGGGGCAAGTACTTCCCAGGCCTCAGCCAAATCGCCTTCAGGGAACATGTTCTCGATCAACATCAGCGCGAAGACACAATCCAAAAAGATATGGGCGTTAGCCCCGGGGTGAACCTCCTTCAGGTATCTCAAGGCCCCCACGACCGCAAACAGCTCACATTCCACAATGCTCCACGATGGGGGCACTGCCTGTCCCATTACACACATGCTGCCTCGATGATACACTGCCCACGCCGCACCGGCCTTGCCCGAGTGCTTGGACCCATCAGTGTACACCACCACCCCCGGGGATCTCATCAGGCCAGCGATCTTGCCGTTATGTTTGGCAGTGATCACCTCCTTGCCTTTCCCGATGACAACCGTTGGTCGCTCCCGTACCTCGACGTCCGACGTCTGTCGTTGTGCCACCATGCCTTCTTCCTTCCAGGACTGCCTGATGTGCCCGAACCAAGGATGGTCGGCACAATGCTGAAGGTTAATGAACCGGCTGTAGCACCGCCGCTGGAGGTATCGCCCTTGTATCTGGGCAGGCGGAACACCAAACTCGGCCAACAGGATATTGTTAGCCAGCTTGAAGGGGGTACGGAACACGGAACGGAGGCAGTTGTTGACATGGACCTGAATCTGTTTCACATACGACTTGTAGTCGGTTACAAACTCAAGTCCGTAGTAGACGGTCGGGAGGTAGGCTGCTTGCACCAAACGGTAAGTTTCCCACGCTCCAATACCACCCACGCCACCATATCTCCGCCCCAATGCCATAATCCTCCTTCTCACATCCAAACCCCTATTCAGCCAATACCTCATATGAGCTGAAAAATTAAGGAAAACATTAAACCTATACCCAAGTACCCTCAGATCCTCAGACGGCTCAACCAGTTCCCCCATCAGTTCCATCCCATCCCAAGCTCTATCCCCAAACCCAATCCACTGGGTCTTAAGGGCACTGAAACCCATACCACGAGCCCTTGCCACCCTATCAAGGTCCGAGAACAGTTCCTCAGCATGTCCTTGAGCTGCCTTCTGACTCCCGGCAGCCACCAGGACCACTCCGTCATCCACATAGGACACCACCACATGCCGTACACCCGGTGAGTATCGCAATCTAGGTGTCAAAATATCGGCCACATATGCACCGAACAGAAACGGGGACAGGGGAGACCCCTGTGGGATACCTTTGCTCATGTGGTACTTTTTAGAAACCCGCCCGTTAAACCGGAATCGGACTGTCCAGTTAGCACACCACCGCCGTATCCAATAGCACAGTGTAGTGGTACATTCCCTTGCCATCAAGAAATCGGAGGGGAGGTCAATATTAATGTTATCAAACCCTCCTTCCACATCCACTGACAGCATCATTCTGTGGTAGCCCTCATTGTGTTTCAGGAATTCGAAAACAACAGCCATCGCATCGTGGACACCTCGTTTTCGTCGCGAACCGAACTGTGTATCTCCCAACTCAAGACATCGTGCCAGCCTAATAAGAATCACCCTTTCTGCCACCTTGGCCATAACCGGTAGCAGGTGGATCATTCTCCATGCCTTGACCACATCGTACCGTGGTTTGCCGACCTTGGGGATGAGTACAACTTCGGCCTCGTGCCAGTCTGGGACATCATGTCTCAGCCCATGGTCCAGCATCCGCCTCATATTTTCCGGACACCCTCTCTTCCAAAACCTCAAAAAAGGATACCCCATGTCATCCAATCCTGGACCCGTGTTGGTGGGTGATCTTTGCAATGCCAACTCCATTTCTCGGGCAGATTCGAGAGCCACCTCAATGGGTGCCCATTCTGGTCGATCCTCCGGTTCCAATTGTGCCGCAATGGCATCCGAGATGTCACCGTGGGTTGCTGCAATCGTGCCATCAGATAGCTCTATAGCCGGCAGTGTCCTTCTGGCATCCAACCGTTGCATCATTTTAAACACAGCGGGGTCTTCGGCCTGGCTCAGTTGTCCACATATGTACTCAAACCGTGCCCGGACTACTGAAGCCCTGTATACACACCTCGCCAACCGATAGTCAGCCTTGTACCCAGGGTCCCGCTGCCCAAACCGTCTCAGTCTCCGGACATCTTGTCGCATGCATTCCAGTTCGGGTGTCCACCATCAGCATGGAATCCTGCTGGGCGGAGGCCTAGGTAGTGCATCCACAATCCCCCGAGCCGCGGTCCAAAGTTGGTCGTCCGGTATGTCCTTCAGCGCTCCCAGTTCTGCGGCAACCTTCTCCCAGCAGACCTTCTTCCACGCCGGGCGTGTTCTAGTCATATCAGTGGGTGCCATCACATCTAACTTAATCAGCTGTCCCATGTGTTCACACCCAACAATGTCACTATACCGGTGTCGAATCGAGTTTGCATAATGTATGCACAAGTCAATCCTCGAGATGTTGCGGAAGTTAGGTCCGGCAGGGAAGGTCATGTTGTACCCATTGTCCTGCATCCACTTTTTCAACCATCCGCCTCTGTGGTTCCGGCCATCGGGGTCCCAGTAAGGGTCACGGGCGTTCCAATCACCCACCAACACATCACACCCCACCAGTTTCTCCAACTCCCCGCAAAACACCCCTTTGCCATCCTTGGGCGGAAGGTAAACACCAGCAAGCCTCCTTTCCACCCCGTCATCATAGCATCGCACCAAAGAAAAAACATTTCTCATGCCCAACAACGTCAAAAAGCCCGCACAAAGCCGAGCGCACAAAAACCTCAACGCCTGAACCTTGAACAAATGAAAACAAATCCCACCCGTTAGCTTCATGTGGCACATGTAAACCATCCGCATCAACAGGTGGTTCCAAAACAAAAATCAAATCAACATAGGAAAACAACTCAAATGCCGCCTCTCGATTCCTCACCCCCCGACCAACGTTCAATGCAAGGGTTGTAAAATGCATTAATTAGGGGCTTCTGCGGAACCACGTGAGCTCACCGAGCCCTCACCATGTAAAGTCGTATATCCCACGACAACGGGGTTATCAAGCATGCCGCCCACATACTTGCTTTTATCAAGGCGACCAATGCGGGGCAGCCCATTCTTCTTAGTAGGGGGTGGGGGGGACACCGGAGGGTGAGGGGGAGGGGAGGGGGAGGGGTCAACTTCCTTGCCCTTGGATGATGAGGCCTTCTTGCCCCAACTCTTCCTGTTCCTGCTCCTCTTAACCTTCTCCTCCTTGCAGTCCTTGGTCACATGCCCATCCTCATGGCAGTTGAAGCACCTGACCACCTTCTCCTTATCACAGCTCTTGAATGTATGCCCAACCTCATGGCAGTTATTGCACCTGAGTGCTTGCTTGCACTCGTATGCCATGTGCCCAACCTTACTGCAGTTCCGGCACCTCCCAGTATACTTCCCAGATGGTACAATGGCGGCCTGGCTCTTACCGTGGGACGTTTCCATCATCTTGCAATACTCCTCATCCCTCGATCCACCCTCACCTTCCCTTCGGTTTCTTCTCATCGTCCGATCCGAGAAGCCTTTGCGACTAGTGTCGTCAACCGTCTCAGGTGACGGGGCCGACGGCGGGAGGATGGGCGGGGTGCCCCGGGTTTCTGTGGCGGTACAAGACAGGTGACCGGTAAAGTGGTCCGACCTGTCACACAATAAACAAAGCCTGCGGGTGTGGGAACAAGCATTCCCCTTAACCCCAGGACAGTTAATCATGCCACACTCATGGTCCTTAGACAGGTGTGACCCCAAGCAAAACCGACAACGGGAGGGGAATGCGCAGGTAACCTGCATGTGTCCAACCTGGAGACACTTCTGGCACACCACGGGGGGGCGATGTTCCATAAAGATTCTCACCGGTCTGGGGCGACCCCTCAAGCAAACAGTGCCCTTGGTTAACGCTTCCAAGATGGCATCGTTCTTCTCAACCACAAACCGGATCCCACAGGTAATGGCATTGTTCTGCCTCAAGGCCTTCGCCGATCCCAACAGGGCAGGGCGCCCGGCAGTGTTGACACCCGGGTTGGACTGCTCCATATCGAGACGGAGGCCATCGTATGCCTTGTCACCAGTCCAGGATTCCACTTTCCAAACAGATCCGCGACCAGTGTCTGCCAAGGGGACCTGTCCAACCCGAATGGTGATCTTGTCCATGTCGCGTTGGAATTCAAAGTCAGGGATGGCCAGCTCCTTCAGGAGGATCATCCGAATCCGTTCCAGCTGTCCGCTGATTTGGCCGACCTCATGCTGCGCAAGCGTCATAAAGATGCAGCCAATCGGGGTCCGAAATACAGCCTCCTTAATGTACGGGACTGTTCCCGCCACTCTGCCTTTGTTGGATAGGAGGATATTGATGCGAGACCGGATGGTCTCCGTCGTAACACCGTCTGGTAGCTCAACCGACTTCCTGTTCAAGAACCTGATGGTGAGGCCACGGCTTTTGGCCTTAGGGGTCGGTGACGAGGATGGGGGGGCAGGCACTTTGCTGTCACCTCTGTCGAACCTGGTGTTGGCAAGGTAGCTCTTCTTACCTACCACAGTCTTCCATGCCCCCGGTACTGCCGCTGCAGGTCCTTCTGGGAGGGAGGGCTCATCGTCCGTCGTGGCTGTCTCAGTCACCTGGGCCTTCTTCATCTGGACCAGTTTAGGCTTCGTCTTGGCCTTCGTGTCAGCCTTGGGGGTGGAGGTAACAGATACTCCACCATCACTGTTCGAACTGGAGGAGCTAGACGAGCCGCCCCAGGTTGGCAGTGGGAGTGCCACCTCCGCTGGCTTCTCCTTCTCCTTCCTGGGCTTCGTGCAGTCGGCAGATAGGTGTCCCTTCGCCTTGCAATTGAAGCACTGCCTCTTCTCCTTATCGTCAGCCTTGGGAGGGGCCGAGGAGGGTGTGGCTTTGGTGGCATCAGGCGCCATGTGCCTATTGGCCACAGTGGCCCAAGATACTTTCTTAGCAGTAGGAGCAGCCGCAGCTGACTCCCCACTCACAGACGGAGTGTTTCTCATAAGGGGAGGAGGGGGAGGAGCGGGGGAGTCACGAGTGAGCCCAGTCCTTTTCCTGACCGCAGCCTCAAGCTTCCTGTTTTCCTCCTCCAGCTCAAAAACCCTGTTCCTCAGGGACCTATACAGTACCCGAGATGTATCCAACATCCGGATTACCTCCTTCATGTCCTTGGCAACCTCCTTGAAGCTGCCATATCCTTCATCCCCATCGAACAACACATGTCGAACATCCTCACCCTGATAGTCCGACTCAGAACTCGAGTCTGTACTGTCTTCCGAGGGGCTAGGGGCATCTCCAGTACATGGGATAGCCGCAGGGGTCCCTATTTCATCAAGTACCCCAAGAATCAAGTCCTGGGATACCACCGAATCCGAACGTCCCGAGGGAGGGGCATACAACTCTTCATCCACCCTGCTCATTGCCTCATCCGCGCTGTCCAACTGCCTCATGGCATCCTGCGCCCTGGCCACCTGCGCATCCATCGATTCTGGCTGGGTGGGGGGTTGCTCTACGAGGGGCGAGCTGGACGGAACCGGTGAAGACGGGATTGCCTCGGAGTCAGCATACTTACTGTCACCCATTCCTGTCGCCTCGGTATTCCTATTGCCGCCCATGTCCATGGGGGTGTCTCTGGCAATCACCTCCGCAGAGGGAAGCACGTCAGCAGTAGCCAAAGGAGGGGAACTTGCCCTATCCGATGACTCAATAGTAGATGGCGGGTAAGAGACCAGCCTGAGTCCCGGAGCCGTCTGCTGTCTAATCTCACCCAAGGTCATTTGTTCCCTGGGGACCACCATCATCTTCCGTCCTTCTTTAGTCGGCACTCCCTTAGTGGGAGTGAGAACCGAGCCCGAACTGCCACTGGACACGGATACCAGTGTGGGGTCAGGGGAGGGGGATCGTCTACGTCGTTTTCGGTCAGCAAATGGGGGCGGCGTGGGTCTGTAATCCGAGTCCGACAAAGCACTGAGGTCGAACGTTCCTCTCTTGTAGAGTGCCATATGGCCCGACGATAGCGATGCCTCCAGAGAGGGAGTGGAGTGGCTCCTGCCGGCCAACAGTGCTAAAGTCTCGGGTGCCATTGTTTCCACAACAGATCGAATCATGGTCTGCCTCGGGGGGGTAGATGCCCAACTGGAGGCTTCCATCGTGGACGGAGCACTGTCCACAGTATGGGCCAGGGTAGCCGAGTCCGGGATCACTACCTGCGAATCACCGGGGGCCACGGGAGTTGGGGACGGATCGAATTCTGATCCCCCATCGGGGTTGTGTCGGTCGAAGAAACCGGTAGTGGAGGCAAGGTCCAGGCCACACTCAGCCAAACAACCTTTACCCACCAGGTAACCGCCAACCAAACACTCTACCTCTTTCATCATGACAAGCTTGGCATTAACTACCACAGCCCTCACATCATCATCAAACGCCTTATTCATAGCGTTGACGCAACCGTAACTATGAGCAAAGGAGAGGAACGCATAGTCCCCTCCAGGTGCACGGTATGACCGTGTCTTAATCTCGACAAGGCCGCGGCGGTGTTTCACAGCGTCATGTGCTGGAACCGGGACGTCGACAATAACCGAGGGCGTACCCAAGGAGAAGGAGGAAGGTTCGCCGTCCGTAAGCATAGACGAGGAAACCTCAAACGACAAGGCCGAAGCCTGGGGAGAATGGGAGGGAGACGACATGTCTGCCCGCCCGACTGCACCTGGGATTACCGGGCTTAAACCACGGATATCTCGCCCAAAGTGCCTTCGAGGCCAGGTAGCGCACACCAACTCGACCCTAAGCGAGGGGAGGAGGGAAGTATCTGCTTCAAATGTGGTGAAACAAAATAAACAAACAAAGTGCAAAATAAATAACCGAGCCGAAATAACTTCAAAGAGGTAAAGG
>LN891389.1:14811-30540 GCA_900010015.1 Tuber aestivum | reverse complement strand
TAATGGCTTTTTGAAGGTCTCCAAGGTCTCCTATCCGGTCATATCTCATAGACAGCATCTTTCCCAGGTTATTATGTGTAGCTGCTCGATTTGGGTGATCTAGAGGGGTGGCAGCTAGTGCGTCTTCGGCATGCTTGATAGCTTTTTGAAGGTCTCCAAGGTCGCCTATCCGGTGAAATCTCGTAGACAGCATAATCCCCAGGTTATTATGTCTATCTGCTCGAGCTGGGTGATCTAGAGGGGTTGCAGCCAGTGCGTCTTCGGTGTGATTGATAGCTTTTTGAAGGTCTCCCAGGGTGCCGATCCACTTAAAGCGTTTGTATAATACCCCACCAAGGCCAGCAATTGCCCTGGTACTTCCCGGGTCACCGGTGCGGCTTCCTCTCACTATTTCCGCATTTATCTCTTCCGCTAATTCTAGATCTCTCATGTCACCCAGCCGCTCAAATCTTTCTGTCAATAAGACGCTCCGCACATTTACCATGTCATTGTCAGAGGGGTTCTCCGCTGCATATGTATCGATGGCGGTTTCCACCCGAACAATTGCCTCGTTGAGGTCGCTCAACTTACCTAGCCGCACATATCTTCTGTACAAATCCCCTCCTGGGAATCTGTACTCGTTGTGCATGATCTCGAGATGGCGCCGTAGAGTGAGGATACTGCTGCACGCGGTTCCATAGTTGGTCATGTTTCGCTGTCTTGTGTCTATTGCCTCCACCGCCCACACCCAGGCCATGTCGAGATCTCCCTCATCATCTGTATGCTCGAATTTTTCCCCAAACATTTTGCGCAGCTTGGCCGCCAAAACAAGTCTTTCCGGGTGGCGGGAGACTGTCTTGGTAATTGCTCTCTCTGCTAGTACAATTGCCCGATTGAGGAGGTTAAGGTCGAGGGTTTTCTCGTATTGAGAAAAGAGAGAATCGCTGGCTTCCATCATATCACGTAACTCTTGATACCACCCATGGATTCTTGGATCTTGTCTCAATGCTCCGCTTCTGGGGTCCCCAATATCCCTTGAACACGATTCCTCTGCCATCTCTTGTCAGTAAATACCAATGGGATGTGGAATCTTGGGCCTGGCTTTCGTCGTTTTTGCTGCTGATTAGCTTCTCGTTGTTCGTGAAACTGATATATCTAATTGGCGGGCGGTTGTGGATGTCTCTGCCGGGGGACGACGGGTGGTTGCTGTGATGAGACTTGGTAACTAACTGGAGCAATTAGCCCAACTCAAGACGCAGACTGGCTTACTATTGCAATACCTATCGTAGCTAGTAGAGAACTTAATCTTCAAAATGGCTTCAGGTATTCAATTATTCCTGATTCCGGGTTTTTTCCAAAGATAAACACCTTCCTCGCTGAGCACAGCCTCCACCTCTGTCTCTGTCCTCCGACCGCTCGGTTTAAGGCCCCGTTCCCGTACTTGAAGTTGTAAAGTTCTTGTGTACGAAACACAATGTTAGCCAATGATTGTTGAGCAAAGTTCTCTGTCCCTAATCATACCTATTCTCGCGGCGTGGTGATCCTTTCTCCCGTCGAAGCTTTCTCGCTCAATCTCCTTCCCTCTTTCGGATTTCTCTTTCTTGTGCAGGGAAATTTGGGGTTGATGGGAAACAGTTGTGTGATACCGCGGTAGGGAGTTTGATGGGAGGTGGTGAGTGATGTGGTATGAGGAACTCGAGCACTTTATATTTAATAGCGAGGGTGCTGAGTTATCAGATATGGTGTGCGGAGCTCAGCCTGCTTCTTCTGAAATTGGTAAAAAGGGCAGACTCGGAGAACGGGGTGTATTTTCTGCACATTGGCCTGCTATAGCACCCTTGTGTGTTGGGACGCAGAGAAGGCACCGAGGTCTACTACTCATACATCCTGCATCTTAGTTTATCCACCCCCAGCCTGGCCTCGTTTATTATCCCCGGTGATGTTCCGTTCTGGCTGCGGAAGCTATGACTACCTGCTGTTGAACAACGCATTCTCGCTTGCTTCGCCCGGAGCCTAGAACGTGCTCGGAGAACCCCTTTCTGAATGAACCAGACCTGCGGAACCTTTCTGCGTTGGAATTGCATGGGTATCTCGTACTTGGTTAATATAAATGATTGGACATACGCTAGTGCAGGAACATCTACCGTACGGGTCGGCTAGTTTTGCCGGTGCGGCGGATTGACGCAGCCTTCCCCGCGTTCAGCCTTGGGGAAGTGTACAGTACAGTACTGTGCCCACCCTGAATGGCCAATGATGCGAAAACACTTTGCGCCAGTACAGTACACCCGAGCAGCCCGGACCAGGTATGGTGCAACTAACTGCCGCTGATATCACAGGACGCGAGTATGACAAGGAAATTTCCTCAGACCCTCTTGTGAAGATTTACCTTGTCTTTTACGGAATCATCTTGAAACAAATAAATACCCTTGGCATGGAGGCTCATAACTACTTCCACCGCTATTCCGGCGTGGATCCTATCACCTACCAGGTATCATCAAGTACCAGTATGCACGGGGGCTTCTTCGCAGCGTCAAAGGAGCGATTCTGCCGATTCCTACTTGTAGATAGAGGTCGGGGAGAGAAATAGGGTTGTTGGCATTAGAAACCTAGGCCGGTTGCATTGGTGTCTACTTTTGCTTTCTCGGAAGGCCGAAACTTAGTGGTTTTGAGGCTGGAAGAGATTCTAGAACTTTGGGGTAATATAAAGTGCTGATTTCTACCAAGGCTAATTTTTCATCGCTCGCAACTGAATCCAGCATGGAATATCTTGTTGGTTGTGAGGTAACTTGTTTTCTATTGTATCTACTAAAGGTTGGCTGGATCCATTCGAACTCCTTGTCTCCCATCTGCCATTTCCACAGACTGTCTGCCTGTTAACCTACCGGACCTTGCTGGTCAGCTTTTCCGATTTTGCTTCATCCCTATCCGGCAACAATACCCGAAAACGAGCATGAACTTCGCCCGGAGTACCGATAAATTATATATTGATGTTTTGGAGGACTGTATGATCACCGACTCCCTAGTCTACACATGCATCGCTTTTCGAGAGACCTGGTTGGGGAGGGGAATGCGCCTCGCTTGGATATAGCATGCATGAGAGGAGCACTTCAGGGCAACAAGCTTGAACACGTCATCCATCCAGAGGATAAAGATTTTCTTTCGTTCCTGAAGTAGAACACAAGGCTGAATCAGAGCCTCCTTTCCCACCAAATCAAAAAAGTCGAGCGCAGTGTGGCTCCCCTATGCTAGGCTGTATCCTTCTCTCCCGAAACCCAGCTCCCATCATCCATAACTCTTCGGATTCCACGTTAATTATTGACGGCCCCTGCTCACCGTCTCTAGCATGTTCGATACACAACATTAGCCATCACACCATACCACACCCCACTGTTCGCCTCGCCGTACGCCGCATGCGGTGAATTTACTCCCCGGCCCACGCTCACGAAAGCGACCACGTCTGACCGGCAGAGAAAGACGCAAGCTGTTAACGCATCACGCTGGAGAGGACGGGGGGTGGCCTGCTTGTCTGGCGAGGGTTCGTGCTATTCACCGCAATTCAGTATCGTATACTGACTCCACTCATGTTCCGGTCTTGATTACAATTCATGGCTTTGGCATCATTTAGTCGGCGTCATGACCTGGGATATTGATTGGGGGGGTTCTCAGGGTTGATGGCGAGGCTTTGCGCAGCGCAGGTGAGAAATCACGATGTGGATCGAAGCCAAGGTGAAATGAGAGGAGTCGTTCGTGTCTTCTCCCCAAAGCACTGAGAGAAGACTAAATACAAAGTACGAGGATGACAGTCATCCCTACAGAGGGCTGTTCATCCTAAAAACAAACAAACAAACAAAAACATCATATCATCAAATAAGGGCTCACACTCTCGGCCCTCTCCGCCACCTACATGCATCTCCATACATCTCTCTATCACACTGTACTTGCTCTCCCATATCTCATTGTTGGGATCATGCTATCACTCCCCCTGATCCCAAACAGCCTAAAATCCCTCATACAATAGAAAACCCAGAACACCTTGGTATTGTACAGTATATAAAAGAAACAATATTTTTAAACAAAAATAAAGAAAGTAAAGAAATACAAGCAAACAGGATATGGATATTAAAAAGGTAAACAAGGTTAATCTGAAAGAGACAACATCTCAGTAAAACCTTGATGCTTTACACGCTCCAAACCTTTTGTCAAACCATCTGCAACCATCTTATCTGTCGGAATGTAGGAGATATCCACCTCTCTACTATTTACTAGCTCCCGGAGCCAGAAATATCACACACCCACATGCCGGGTGGAGGCCTTAAATTGGCCATTCTTTAGGCTTGCTATGCAGGCCTGGTTGTCATTGAATACTGACATTACAAAACCATTGACATCTCTTGTATTGCCAATCCCATCAAGCTCATCTTGAATCTTTCCCAGCCATGTTGCTTCTTCTACTGCCAACGCCGTAGCTTTAAACTCCGCGTCTGCTGTAGACTTGGCCACAGTCTTTTGCCGCTGTGATTTCCAGTGAATCACAGCTCCATACCGGTCCTGAACAACAAACCCAGTAGTTGATCTCATACCATCAACTTCGCCAGCAAAATCGGCATCCGCATATACTGTAATCGGATTTGTAACTCTTCTCTCAGCTACCCTACTGAGATTGAGATGCTTTTGTAAAGGAAGACCGAGTCGAAGACGATAGTGGGAAGTGTGTTGTATGTATCGGAGAATCCGCTTGATAGCTATGCAATGCTGATCTGAGGGGTCAGCTGCAAACCTTCCAACTACACCAGTTACATAGGCTATATCTGGTCGAGATGTAATTGCAGTATAAGTGAGGCTTCCGACCGCCTCCTGATATAGTTGCTGGTCAACTGCATCTTCATCTGCTCTTCTGGCATGAAGCTTCACCTTTGGATTCATGGGAGTCGTGCAGCCTTTGCAATTTTCCATCTGAAATCGCTTTAAAATATTTTGCAAATACGCTCCCTGACTTAGATAAACTGAACGATTCTTGCGGTCGCGTTCAACTAACATGCTGAGGAAAAACCAAACGTCTCCAAGGTCCTTGATGGTGAAACGTTTCTGGATCTCCGCCTTCATCCACTGGACCTCCTCCAGAGTTCGAATTAATAGCATGTCATCCACCCACGTAATAATCATTGCACCGCACTCTGAGATATATATTCCTGCATCCAGTTTTGAGCACCTCATCCCCATCACATTCACAAAGTGTGACTCTAAAGTGCTGTACCAGTTACACCCAGCTTGCCTCAGTCCATACAAACTTCGCTTTAACTGAACTGTCACACAGTTGCTGTTTGGTCTTCTCTGTCCTTCCACTGGTTCTCTCAAGGTCACTTTTCCATTTTCATTAATATCAAACTCCCCCGGAAGCTTCATGTAGATTACTTTCTTAACTTCGCTTTTTAAAAATGCAGTGACTATATCAAGCTGAACGATTTCTTTATCCTTGGCAGCAGCTTTCGAGAGGACTGTACGAATGGTGGGGAAGGAGACGGTAGGACTATAAGTATCAAAGAAATCGATTCCCGGACGCTGGCAAAAACCGTGGGCAACCAGTCATGCCTTATATCTCACAACTGTTCCATCTTCTCCAATTTTCTCTTGAAGAACTATGTGTGAAGTAATTTTTGTCAAATCTTGTGGTGATTGATCTGTTGGTATAACACACCAGGTATTATAACTCTCCAAAGAGTCAAGCTCTGAGTTTATTGCATCCATCCATTGCTGTCGATCTGGTCCTTGGAGTGCTAGCTTAACTGAGGCAGGTCCATTCACAACCATCATTGCTTGATCAACCCTAGAGGCTTCTTCTCCCATTTTTGACTCTAGGTTTTCTCTCTCAATCTCCTTTAAGGCTTGGTCAGTTGACTCGCACATCGTTCCTTGTTGAGCTTGACTTCTTCTCTGACGACGTCCTTCCGTGACATTCTAATATGGACCAAGACTGGACCGAATCTCATGATCAGGTCTTCGTTTACGGATTCTTTTTCGGGTTTCAGTTGGTGGTGGTGTAGCTTGAATTTCGGGAGTCTTGTCCAGTTGAGTCTCCACTACTGCATCAGTATCTGGTAACTGGCTGTCAATATCATCATCTTGAGTCTCAGTAAATGGTAAAAAGACTTTCTGGTCAACTGGGGAAAAATAGGAGGTGTCTTCATGAAAAACCACATCTCTTGAAATAATCAGTTGTTTAGTCCGTGGGTTATACAAGCGATATTGTTTTGTCATTAAAGTGTAACCGATAAACATTAGCTTTTCAGCACGGGGACTCCACTTCTTGTCTGACCTCTTTGACGCATGTATAAACGCATATGCTGTGCAACCCCAGATGCGTAGATGTTGAATGTTGGGCTTTCTTCCAAACCAGAGCTCATAGGGAGTTGTATCCTGGTCTCTTATCCCTTTTGTTACCAACATATTTTTCAGGTATGATATACGACAGTTTGTACCGCTTCTGCCCAATATGCCTTTGGCGCCCCAGCATATTGTAGGAGTGCATTAGCCCTTCCCACAAGAACACGATTGCTTTTCTCAGCTACACCATCCTCTTGTGGTGTATATGGTACAGTGACTTGCGCCTCAATCCTACAGCGCCGTAACTCTCGCTGAAACTCCTCTCCCATGAACTCACCACCCCCATCTGGTCTTATAGCTTTAATTTTATACCCCTTGCCTTCTCCACTCTGTATGTTTTCCACCTGTGACTTGTATTCTATAAAACACCTAGCTGCCTCATTCTTGGTCTTCAGGAAATATACCGTAGTGAATTTAGTAAAGTCGTCAACCACCAACATGAAGTAGCGGCATCCTCCCAGAGACTTTTGCTGCATTGGCCCACACAAGTCTGAATGAACCAATTCCAGAGGTGCACAAGTCTTCTGTACTGCAGGCTTAAAGGGTACGCGACTCATCTTTCCAATCAAACAGGCGGTACAGCGATTCTGAGTACTCTTTGCATGAAGTAAGGGTATCCCAAGAGCCATTCGATTGTTGCTCATTTTTAGTATGGCTTGAAGGTGTAGGTGTCCCAAACGGTAATGCCAAAGAGTTGTCATCGTTGGGTCATATGGAGAGAGGAGATATCCAAAATCGGTACCACTTGACTTGGACAGTAGTACATAGAGGCGGTCTACCTTTTTTGCCATAGCAATTAAAATTCCATCTCGGTAAATCTCTGCTGCATCTCTTGTAAAGGATATAGAACATCCCTTTCTTGTCAACTGGCTTACTGAGATTAAGCTTATCTCGCCAGCCTCAGGGACATGTGAAACCTCGGTCAGAAGTGCAGTTGCTTTGCCATCAGTTGGGGTCCAAATCTGTATCCGTATAGTCCCAATTCCCAAGGCTGAGAACAGTTCACCCGTAGCTGTGCGCATCTGTCTCTCATCTCTTTTCAGAGGGGTATATGAAGATTGAATAAAAGCTTTTTGAAACCGAGTCATATGATTTGTGCACCCGGAGTCGAGCACCCACTTCACTTCTGTATTCATCTCTTTACTACCCAATACCTGCTCAACGTCTCACTTTGGAGTGGAGCCTTTCACTACCGGCTCAACATCTCTCTTCCCTGGAGTTGAGCTCTCCGAGTCCTTCACCTGCCTTATTCTTTCCTTTTCACATATTGTACTCTCTTGCGAAAGCCAAATTTGCTCACTCATTACTCCAGCGCGGTCGTTTTTCTCATGGCTTGGGGAGTCGTGCGATCTGTCCTGATAACTTTGCTTTCGGTACTGCTCCAGTCTTTGGATTTTCTGACGACAATCACGGATCTTGTGGCCCTTTTTTCCACAGTGGTGACAGGAACCGGAAAAATGGGAGCGATCGTAGGAGTTCTTAGGTTCTTTTTCCTGAGGTTTGTTTACGACATTTTTGGTGGAAGAATGGACAGGATAGGTGTTTTTGCGGGTATTCTTCCTTGTAAACAAAGCTTGTCCTGGTGCAATCGATTGTTCCCATCGGAGTTCAACTTCATAGGCTGTCAGGAAACTCTTCAACTTGCTATAACCTTCAAGTGATGTGACTGAGGGGAGAGATCCTGTTGTAATCATTACCCATGTCTTCCATTCTGGGGTTTTTGGAAGGCCATCAAGAATATGGAATATGAGTTGTCCATGTGTTGGAGTTTGATCGCACATGGCTAGCTTATCACGGATTTCTCTGACCTTGTTCAGGTAATCCAGGACAGTGCCATGATCTTCGAGTTTGCATTCATAGAGCTCTTTTTGCAGGTGATTCACATCGTATATCGTAGCTGTCTCGTAATTGCTATTGACATCTTGCCAAATCTTCGCTGGTGTGGACCATGCTAGGTTGTAGTAGCTAACCGCAATTGCGTCAGTCATTGCGAGTCGTAGGATTCCAATGGCCTTTTGTATTCTACGTCGCTGGGCTTGGTACCGGTCAAGCTTTTTTTCGAAATCTGATCCCTTACTCTCTGAATCTGGCCTGCTAAGAATCTTTTCCTCTTCAGTAGTCAGGTCCCACAAACCTT
Source organism: Tuber aestivum (assembly GCA_900010015.1). Lineage (NCBI taxonomy): Eukaryota > Fungi > Ascomycota > Pezizomycetes > Pezizales > Tuberaceae > Tuber > Tuber aestivum. The sequence continues at coordinate 22,043 of LN891389.1, read as the reverse complement.
CTCGTTGGAGAAGGTCTGTCATCCTCATCACCCATATCCGATAGTTTGTTCCGTCAAGTTTTGGAAAATTCATTCCAGGCAATGATGAACCATCTTGTTCATTCATTCTGATATTGGAGGTGTAAGTTTGTAGAATCGATGGGGAGGACTGAAAAATTATGGGGTTCAAAGATTGAAGAAAGGAAAAAGAATATGACTTTTATCTTTGCATATATCCGGGCTCATAACCTGATGGCGAGGCTTTGCGCAGCGCAGGTGAGGAATCACGATGTGGATCGAAGCCAAGGTGAAATGAGAGGAGTCGTTCGTGTCTTCTCCCCAAAGCACTGAGAGAAGACTAAATACAAAGTACGAGGATGACAGTCATCCCTACAGAGGGCTGTTCATCCTAAAAACAAACAAACAAACAAAAACATCATATCATCAAATAAGGGCTCACACTCTCGGCCCTCTCCGCCACCTACATGCATCTCCATACATCTCTCTATCACACTGTACTTGCTCTCCCATATCTCGTTGTTGGGATCATGCTATCAAGGGTCAACCATCGTTTTGTAAACCTTCCTGCCACTCTCTAGTCCGGGCACTGGGGCACGAACACTTGTAAAAATGTGAATCAAAGGTGTTTGCCTCGAAATTCCCCTGGTTAGCGTCCAGTAGTTCAACTTCATCCCCCAGCCTGCACTGCCTCCAATTGCGCATCTGAGACACCTGCAGATCCCAGCTGCGTGCTCCAGGGGGTTGTCTCTCCAATATGCTAGGGATGGTATGTCCGATATTGGGGCTATCCTTTCCTTGATAGCGGTTGGGGTTGGACTGGCTGGGAGCTTGGGCAGGTTGCCGCCGATGGTGTATAGAGTATCTCTCCGGAATTTCTGCTGCCTCGAATCTAGCGTGTTGTCTATAAGCAGAAAGTCTCAATTGGCAGTGTAGATTTAGGTGGTCTTTCGTGTTGGTTTTACGACGGTCCGAAATGCACAAGTACCATACTTTCATTAACCCCGTAGACCACGGGCATTCGTGTACCAGCGCCACCCAAGTACCGGCGGATGCCGTAGGGTAGATATCTATTCCCAAACATTACCCACCTTAGCTATGTTCCTAACCACACCCATCTCCCGGTGAGTGAACTGGCTTTACCAGGTGCCTAGATCTAAGTAACTCTCTGCAAAATCCATACCATGATAGAATCTGCAACATCAGATTCCTGAAACGAAGCTCTTCAGAATTACAGTAAGAACACATTCGTATTATCTATTTGTTGAAAATCACGACATGCTGCTCGGCATGCTCGCCTCCCCCCTCCCCTTCTCCCTCGCCCCCTACCCCTCCACCCCCTTTCCTTTCCTTCCTCCCATTTCCCCGTTGCTCATTCGTTTGCTCGTTTTTCTGATTTGTTCGCACAGTGGTTTCCTTTCCTGTTTGCATGCTAGTTAGTTTTACTTTGTTAGCTTCTTGGGAGCGCGCTTTGATTATCGTGGGAGCACCAAGGCACCGGGAGTGTGAGCGAAAGGAAGAGGCGATAGGCAGGCGCCGAAGGAAGGACACCAGGGAAGAATCAAGGTTCAGGAAGAACCTGTCATGTTTGTTTCCTTTTGTGAGTAAGAGGATTTCTGAGAAGGGGAAGGGAAAGCATACCAGCAAAGGGAAGGATGGGAGGACGTTGTTTTCTCTGTTTGCCCAGTAGTTATTATCTTTCTTTGCTTGATTGGTTTTCTGAGGACGTACTTTGGCTTCCGGAAAAGCAGTGTGGTGCGGGGAAAAGTGCTTCGGCAATGGAGCGCGGAGGTTTGGATCCTTATAGAAGGAAGGCGACAAACGGAGGAAAAGAAGAGAAACCTGGCGGAGGCTGTGGGTTGACGGCAGAAGTTTGTCTTTTCCTTTGTTAGTTTGTGTGTTTGCTTGTGAGTGAGATGGGGGGAGACTTCATAGTTTATCGTCCGTCGCCTGTGGTTGATATATACTCCTGTCATGACCGTTAGTTAGTTTTGTGCGCGACAGTTTAGGGGGTGAGAGTGTGAGCGAGAGAGAATAGAGATTGTGTTTGTGCGAGAGATGAAGAGTTTTCAAGTTCCCCGCCTTTGTGTGTTGGGTCAGCACTTGGCGTTTGTTGGGAGTCACAGGATATCACTCGTTCGTTTCATAGCAGCCGCTGTTGAAATATGCTTCTGGCACTACCGTAGTATCACTCGCACTATTGATTTTCTCCTTGCATTAGTCTTGATCGCCATCTCAAAACCCTCTTACAATATTGGTACTATTGAACATACCTCCTTGCCTTTCTTTTCTTCTCTCTGTTTCTGTTTACTTCCTACTATTGATTTACTCGCAACTTGTGTCTCGCTCTCAACAGTAGATAGTCTGGGTAGTTCGCTCTCTACTGAGAAGTCAATCAAGCTATCGGTTATTCTTCTCGTCACTCAACCAGTTCCAAAACCATCATTCCGTTCTCACTGTTTCAACAGCCGCAATCTCTAATTTTATCAATCACCCACAACCTTAGTATTACCAAGGAAATTTCTCTTGCACTCTTGTGAACACTACCATACTGCCTCCATTGAATTCTCTTTAGGTAAAGAGCATTTGAACATGGTGGAGGTGATTGACTTGGAGCTTGCATCACTCGTTAAGGAGAGTTCAGAAAATGACGAGAGGGAGGGTACATGGCAAGGATCTCTGGTGTTCAAAACTGTGAAAGGAACTGATTTGCCGCTTCCAGCTCCGTAAGGAGTTATCCAATTCATCATGGGGATATCGTAATAGTTTACTTATAAGGATGCGCTTGGTTGATTCTTCACCCCGCCTGGGGGTGTTCAAGCCTTTAGCATCATCCAAGTGGGTGCCAAAAAATAGGCCGGGTCTTTCGAAGAGTTCCAATAATGGTGTGTTGCTATGGGAATCCCGGTTGCTGAACTCCTTTGAAATTGTTCTCATTTTGGCTTAGTGTTTTGTAGCATGCCTGGATGGCTCAGGTGCTTCCGCAAGCTAGCGGAAAAGTTATTGGTACAAGTCGGCTTGACCCTACCCAACGGCACCTGGAGGATTATGAAATGGACGAATGTTAGATCATATATAATTACTAATTCGTATGAAAGAGAGGACTCACTGGCTCTCGATGCTGATGCTTCTCCCTCTCGACCTCTTATTTCCCCCCTTCCGCAACGGAGACTGAGAGAAGCCACTACCGTGGGAAGCGCTTATTTAAATTCTTTCCTGCATTTTCAAGCAGTTCAACTGGTGGCTCTACTTGTGTTTTGAGCATTGCGTGGTGGATATGAGTGAAAATTGGAGCGCCGGTTGATAATTTATTGTCTTGGTTTCTCTCTCATGGTGAACCTAGCTGGTCACATAAGATACAATACCTACTGCATGGATATGCAGCAAAAGAAATGTGGAGAATAAAGAATAACTTTCTGAGATGTGGATTGATCGGAACGGACATGTGAGCGCACGTGATTTGCGGTAACTAAGCCAGTGTGACGGGGGGCTTTACGGAAACAAGTGGGGCAGCACTACCGCGAGTTAATACATATTTCTTCATATCACAACTGCAATGCAGAGGGCTGTTGTGAACCAGTAGAAGGAATGAGCGGCGAAGGGAATGAAACTAAACGAACGAATGATGTGCCTTGAAATGAAACGCCAAGGTGACTCACGTGAAATGACCGGAGCTCGCGGGGGAGAAAAATGTTCCCTTCACCAACCTCTCTGACTATCACGCACTCTCTAACTAGTAACTAACGGTAAAGACGGGAGTATATATTAACAACACAAAATACAACGAGATCCTAACCCCCCTATCTTTCTAGGTACGTCTCCCACACACTAGCAGACAAGAAAGGCTACCAAAGAAAAGACAAGCTTCGGCTACACAACCTCCGGCCCTCCTTTTAGCCTTTCCGCTTTCCTTCGTATCTTTCTTCCAACGGATACGCTTCTCCACCACTCACTCCCACACACTCCCCCGACCAAAGTGCTTTTCCCAAAAGCTAAACTGCACAGGCGAAAACCAAAGTGCACCCGAAGCCATGGTACTCCCGAAACCAAAGCACGCTTCCGAACAAACTAGCAAACCATAGTGGGAGCAGGCCGAGAAATGCCTCCTGACCTCCCGCAGTGAATTGCAACATCTGGAGAACCTGGCAATTAGGGAGGCTGTCCTCCACATCTTGTTTCAAAAGCTCGATACGTTGTTTTCCCTTGAATTCACAGCTATCCTAAGTCCACTTATTTAATTTGCTGAAATTAATATGAGGGTGGCTTAAGGATGATTTACTCTTACGACTGTGTGGTTGGGCTAAAGGATACTTGTAGAGATCACATGATGACGTTTTTGCTATCTTCAGTATGAGATTGGTAGTTTGTCTTGTTTCGTGTATTAACATACATTTCCTCACTTGAAGACCTTATCCAGATCGGCGGGCTGAGCTCTTGGGAGCTGGCAACTTCTTGGCTTACCAATCTGACGAATACGGGATTTGGGATAAAGATTTATGCTACTGTTACCATATCCTCTGATTTCCCTTTATTTTATTTTTTTATGATTTGTGTTGTCATAGTTTGAGCATTCTTGAGATGTCTCTGGATTAAAAGTGGGGATGGTTTCGTATTTGTGATTCATCGCCATCCATAGGGTGCGTCCTGCTGTAGCATTTCTTGCCGGTGCTTGCATGCCCAAGTGATACGATGCGCCCACGTTTGAACTGGGTGCAGACGCCTTGCTATTATAGGACAATATTAGCGCTGTTAAGCGATTTCCTCTATCCTTGATACTATCAGAATGTCTTCACAAAATCTACTTCGGAGGAAGGGTCTCAGGCACAGCGGCTGCAAATATTTAAATGTTTTCTTTATCCTTGTATTTCACAGTGTGTACGGTAGATTCTAAGGAGGAGAATCTAAGAACTACAGTTGTGGTGGAAAAGGGTGGAAGGTGGGGGTCGTACAAAAGGTTAGCATTGCTCACATAAAGGATATGGATAGAATGATCGCTTACTCCCGGGAGTAAGCGATACGTTTGTTCTTCACCCCTCCCCCCAAATTCAACTGTAGCAACGCGGTTGACAGATGGAATTATCGCTTACTCCTGCAGTAGTGATAAGAGACTTCTCTGACTCCCTCCGTTGAGCTAAACAGCCGCCTAACAACGCGACGGATCAATGCAATAATGAGTTGTAAAGAATTTATGAACGGTTCTCAGAGTTCACGTTACTTGCGCACGGCATGATTATATTAACTCCGGAGATTTACTTGTCCTGAAGTCAACGGGGACTTGTGTAGCAGGGCTGTGGAGGTCAACCCCATAGAACACGGTTCAGTCATTCGGGGGTTTACCGTCTCCTAATTGACTATTTTCAGCCGTGAGGATCCACTGCTTGTATTGATGGGTTCAATTTTTACTTCTTCCGTATGATACTGATTGAATTTGCGGTTTTGCTTCCCGGAACTGAACTGATCTTTTCCTACAAGGGGTGGGCGGGGATATCAGTTCACAGGGATTGGGCGATCTACTCTCTCAGCTGGTGCGTACAGCCGCTTCTCTTGGTGGGCCGTATTTACCATCACAAAGTGAGAGATTATCGCACCCGCCGCAGTGATCAATTCTGCTCGTATATTTAAATTACCTTTCACTTTGGGTTTCCATCCTTCTTTTTAGTAATTGTGCGTTCGGTCTAGAGAGCGCATCCGCAAACATCAAACATCTGGAACAAGCAGGGGCCGGGCAACCGCCTGCTATCACAGGCTCGGGATTCGGAAAATCCTCCTCGGGTGTGAGGGAGACTGGGGAGTGCAAATTAATTTGAAATAATCTCGGTCTCGAAGTGAATCATGAGCCCAAACATTACTCTTCGCCACTTGTGATGCAGAGCTATCACAGGAGAAGCATGAAGTTAAAACGAGCAATACATCCTTGAAGGAAATACTTGTCTAGATAACCAACATGATGAAGCCTGTAAATGAAAATTCCAGGAGAAACAAAGACAAACTCAACTTCACTCATCCCGACCTGCCAATAGGAAATGCCGCCTGAACAAGGCCCGTGAAAAGACAATTGAAAACAAAACTGGAGGGAGAGGCATATGTGGTAAACAATTGATATAATAGAGAACTAGGGAAGTGGGTAGGTCCGCTCTGAAAGGGAGAATTGAATTGCAGCCACGGGTTCGGTAGAGGAATAACCAAGTCCATAAGATAAAGGTGGGGAAATAAGGTCTTCTTTGCCATGTTAGATAAATCACAACGAAGAGAAATGGAGAAATTCGGGGCGCATTACCAACCTGATATCTTAGGCACCTGTATGTATAAAGGGGGCCCACAGCAGAGGGTCGCGCCACTTAGAATCTCGAACTTTCTTCACAGCTTTGTAAAAAGCTGCAGAGACGCGCTGGTGGTCGTCTTTGCCGCTTCCATCTTGTAAAAGCAGGTTGTAGAAGTCTCTCGCAACTTCACTTGAGGCTTCGTCGTCTGTTTCCCACATGTTTGCAAATGTGTGACAGAACCCTGCGAGCTGAAATGCGCTAGCTAGATGTATAACTTCGTCGGCTAAGTCGGTGGAGGGGTTCCGGGCTGAGGAGCCGGCGGAAAGGTACGCAATCTGAGCATTTTGTGTAACCACTTTGGATATATCGCGAGCCATGAGCTTATCAGAACTGATCCCATCTTGGTTGAAGAGAACTAGGTGGCTATCCGAAGGGTTGAAACGAGACACTCCATGGCAGGCGAAGTGGACAATTTCATGGTGCTTGATTCTCTTCAGGACCTCTGCCGGGGTTGGACCGCTCAACAAGGTAGTTTCAATTAAACTTTTGGCTGAGGAATCCAGTATATATAGAACTTTGTTGACTCCCGGTAGCTTCGTTGCACCTGGTGTTTCCGGCATCGGAACGAGAAGTAAGCGGGGATCGCGTTTTTTGAGAATTTTAGCTTTCTTAGATCGCTCGGCTGAAAATGAAGCATCACATTCCTCAAAAAGCTGAAGTTGTTTTTGGCGTGCATAGGAGAGGGCTTTGATTGTTGGGATATATGTTGAGATGGCTCTACTTATTGTGTTATGGGTCGACCCTGGTGAATGGTCCCCGGCCGCATGGAAAGGTGCCATACTTAATTGACCAACCCCAATCCACCAAATCCGCTTCAAATTTTTTTCATGAACACCATCGCTGGTGATAGCCCCGCTGCCTTCGAGGTGGTCAAAAACATGCCCTACTGCTGCTTTCCATAACCAAAGGAGG
>LN891389.1:0-14692 GCA_900010015.1 Tuber aestivum | reverse complement strand
TGAAGCATCACATTCCTCAAAAAGCTGAAGTTGTTTTTGGCGTGCATAGGAGAGGGCTTTGATTGTTGGGATATATGTTGAGATGGCTCTACTTATTGTGTTATGGGTCGACCCTGGTGAATGGTCCCCGGCCGCATGGAAAGGTGCCATACTTAATTGACCAACCCCAATCCACCAAATCCGCTTCAAATTTTTTTCATGAACACCATCGCTGGTGATAGCCCCGCTGCCTTCGAGGTGGTCAAAAACATGCCCTACTGCTGCTTTCCATAACCAAAGGAGGAGGTCTAGTTGATATGATACCTGTTTACTACCAAGTAGACATGATGCGAAAATTTCATCGTTCTATAGCTGGTCACAGCATCTAGTTCACTTCAAGAAAATTTATAAATATACCGAGTCGATTGACAGCCGAGGGAGGGTTGCCGATTTGGCTCTCCGGGGCATGTAAATTCATTTTTCTTTTGAAACTTCCCTAGAATGCCCTGCACTGGGAGCACCTTAGTTTCTAGTCAGTTTTCTAGGGCTGCTTTTGGATGAGTTTTGTGGAATTGCGTAGCCTAAGCTTTCGGCTTGGGGGCTCCGTAATTTTGCCTCCACGGGACATCCCTTGTCGCTGAGGCTCTAAGAAGTAATTTACCATGAACCAAAGATGAAATTCCCAAAATCAAGCTCTGGTCATGTGAATTGCTGTATCTTCCGGGGCGGGCAAGGTAGGTAGGTTTATATGTTTGTAGCTGGCATCAGAATCTCTTGGCTCCGCATGTGTATGGATGAAAGAACAGGGTGTTTCATCAATCTCTAGTTTCATTAGTATTTGGGAGCTTGCTCCTTACTTCCAGTATAATACCCCGGCCTTGAACTGCCAACCCTATTTGCTCTTTCTAGCCTACATCCCACTTGGAGTGAACACTGACTGAACTTGATATATGACAGTTGTGGTAGCGAGCTCCCTCAAGCTCCCCTCGAACACTCGAACCTGTGTCATAAATCAACTGGGATACGGTATGATAATGTTATACCACAGCCAAGTGTCTGGTCAGGATACCATCGACAAGTGACAACCAGAGCTGCCGTAGCTTAGGAGAACATCTCATATCACTCCATCCATGTTAGATTTATGATAATCTATCGCGTTAGACAAGGGACATTGCACCGGTTACAAAACCGAAGACAGTCAACCACCTGGGAACGCTAATAAACCGTCATACAACAAACGCCACACGGCTACCAGTATGATACCGTGATCACTCGCACTACGGACTGCCAAGTACGAAGACCCCTACTGGATCCAAATCTAAACTAGAACTATTTTAGTAAGCTATAGTTTTTCTCCCAACTCGACGCTGCCCCGACCTGACCGGACATGTAGATGCGACCATCAAGGCAACTCAAGACTAAGAATTCGCAGCAAGATAATTATTGATACCTGCGGACTCATGAGGCGAAGGTTACAATTCAGGAGGTTAGGTTCACTAATATCTTCAGATATTTGTCCTTGGGGGGGCTAGAGATTATTTGCTCCTTCTGAGTCTGGGTTTGAAGGCTCGGTCAACTAAAAAACCTCTCCGGGTGATGTGCAGACCTTGCGGGAGATTCCTGATTGAATTTTTGGCCTAGCCGGAAGCCTCCGTTAATTCAGCTTTTCTCCTCTCCTTTGTCTTCTTTCTTTCTTCTGTTCTGCACGTCATGCTAGGGATGCCTTGCTGTTGCCGGGTTTGGGAGTCGGGGCAGAAGGAAGGAAAGATTTAATTAGGTGGATTATCAGGTCAAGATTTTCAAATATGATATACATTGCACATACAAGTGGTTTACCCATCCGAGAGGGCTCGTCGCCGCACGACACCGCCCCACCGCTAGGGTTTGCACCACCGGTAATCGGATTGCGCAACTGTTGGAAATCCAAGCTGCTCCCCACACCTGCCCGGTACCTTCCCCTTCCCCTACTCCCCGTCCTCCTCATACCCTTTTCCCCCCTTCTCCCCATTCCCCTCCCCTTTCCCATTCCCTATCCCCTTCCCATTCTCTTACCCCCCCCCCCTTTCCATCCCGCATTGGTTTGCTTGTTTGCTTGTTTGTTAGTTTTTCGGAAGAGCGCTTCGGAAGCGCACAACGGCGCGCTGGGGATAGAGAACGGCGGCGGAGCGCTGGGATAGCGAACAGGAGAGAGAGCGCGGCGGAGGACCGCAGGAAGAGCGCTGGAAGAGCGCCGGAAGAGCGCGGTGGAGGACTGCAGGAGAGCGTGGGAATGCGCGGGGAGGAGGAGCGCATGAAAGGTGTGGCGGAAGAGCACCGTGGAATGGCGCACGGCGAAAGCGCAAGTTATGTCTTTCCTTTGTTAGTTTTTTCTTGTTTGCTCGGAGGGTACGGGGACTTACCTGGGGGGGGAGACGCGAGTTTGTCTTCCTTTTTTGTTAGTTTGCGTGTTTGCTTGAGAGAGGGAAGTGGAGGACTTAGCTGGGGGGGTGAGGGGAGTCTGTAGTTTTCTCGGGCGTCGCCCGTGGTTGATATAGTCTCCTATGTTCGCCGTTAGTTAGAAAAGTATGCGATAGTTAGGGAGCGGGAGAGAGTGAAAGTGAAAAGTTTTTTTTTTTGCCTTGGGCGATCCTCTTTTGCGTGCTTAAGCTTGGCGTTTCGTTTTATAGCCCGTCACTCGGCTGGCTTGTGAATTGATATGATTGCGGACGAGAAAAGAAGCTTGATTTTCTTACCACCTGCGCAGCAGTGGGCTTTTATGGTAACTAACTATCAAGTGAAAGAAAAGAAATAACAAAGGCCCGAGGTCGGTAACTTGAAGACCTCGGAGGAAGGAATTTGACAAAACTTCGGTGAGGAAGAAAAACATATGAGAACCTCGGAATACCATAGTTGAATATGGTATTGTTGTGCGGTTGTGAAACAAACAGGTAAGAGATGAGGAAAAACTCAAACAGTAACTAATGTTGAAGAGAGTAGTGAGAAAATACTAGGAGAAACTAACTAAAAAGGAAACTAGTCTGTTTGACGGATAAGCACTAAACTCAACATGGCTTCCGATTGGCCCAGTTGCGACAGATCCCTGTTCGTTCGCCGTTGCGGTTGCGACCACCGGTTCCACAGCTCGTTCAATAGCAACCACGTTGGTTTCACAGATACCGTGATCCACCTGTACCGATGTGAAAGCGTCTCGGTTGACTTCTGGGATTTGGATGGTGTGTCCGACCAAGCTGGCCCCTGTGGAAAAGGTGGACCTTGACCGTACGATATACCGTAGGATAAGCTGTAGGAAATTGATAGGAAACGGTCATAGTGTAATACGGCGATGAATAATAATAGGGGCTGGATCAGAACCCACACTAGACGGAAAGGAAACATTTTATTGCTTGTTGATATCGGGTGTTTGTCTTCACCCGACGGGGGTGGTAGTGTGGGTGGGTGTGTCCCTTTGGAATGGGAAGGGAAAGAGTCTTTCTATCCCGTGGACCGATGAGACATGCAGATTCTCGACCTTCCGTTAAACGGGGGTTGCATACCACGCAAGGTAACTTTACCATCTACCCGCCCAGTTACCCCAGGTCCGGACCGAATTTTGCTGATTAGTCGCTGTTTTTCCCATGGATGCGAGTACTAGATTCGGCAGGTCCAGAATCTGCACCTCTCATGGGTCCATGAGTATTATCACATGTGGATTCAGAAAATATTGAGTGCCAAGCACCCAGATAATGAAACCGCAGCTCACTGAACCTACCGTATGCGGTACCATTCCACACCGGTATTTGGTGGATTGATTACTGGTAGAGGCATTCAGCTTACTCGAGAAACCTTTTGAAAGTTTTGCGAGTTACATAACCGGTACTATGCTAGTACAAACCCGGTAGGCCCACAAGAAACTGGGCACTCGAGAAATGCTTTTTTGACCAGGGATTGAATTCCTCTGTTCTGCAAGTTGTCCGTCCGCCAGGCTGCGAAACCATCATCGCCCCAGTACCCCAGCCCCCCCCCCCCCCAAAATTACACTAACAGAACACCAACAGACCGTACAGTATAAACTTACTCAAGAACCTAGCCTCTACAACCTTCAAAGTGCGAAAAGGGGAAAATGTCCCAATGTCGCGGCAACGACAATACTAACTGCTTTAATAATATCAACTCTTTTAACAATGTGTGGAATAACAGCATCGTGGCCGACGAGAAAACTGAGATTTTGTCCTGGTTGTCTCCGCTTCAGCCCTATGTACGGCAGCAGGACATCCGAGTCCGCAGGGTTGACGAGGTGGGAGGCTGGCTCTTGAAAGGTCAGGAATATCGAGATTGGCTAGATGGTACTCTCGGCGGTGAATCCGATAATTCAGCCTTGTTTTGCTAGGGAGGCCCTGGGGTTGGCAAGACCTACATCAGGTGAGTGAGAAGATATTTGAAATAAGAAAGGTATTACTAACAAGCTGTGATGTTAGCTCGCTGGTAGTAGATACGTTATGCAAACAGGCTATGGGGGAAACCACTGCCGTTGCGTGCTTCTACCTCGACTTCGCGGCTCAGGAGGAGCAATCCCTAGCTGCTGTTCAGGGTTCAGTGTTGAAACAAATTGTTGGCGGACTGGATGAGATCCCGGAAAGGATAGTTCGAGCTTTTCGGGACAGGGACAAGGTGATTCGTGGCCGGAGGCAAGATCTCTCAGAAATTGTGGAGACCTTACGGGATATCTCGTTCTCACGGCGTACCTTTATTTGCATTGATGGCCTGGACGAGTGCCCGGCAGTGCATCGGGCGAAGCTTCTTGAATCACTCAAAAAAACTCTCCAGGGGTCCCCGGGAGCCCGGGTATTTTTGACCGGGAGACCTCATATCCGGGGTGAGGTTGAAAAGCAGCTTGCTGGGAGGGCTGCGGCTAAATCCATAACACCAACCGAGGACGATGTCATCATATTCCTCCGAGCGAAGCTTGAGGGGGATACAACGCCGGACGCGATGGACAAGAGTTTGAGGGAGGAAATTATAGAATATATTCCCAAGATAGTTTCAGAAACGTAAGTAGGGAGCGAGGATATTTAGAAAAATATCTAGGGTCGTGCGCTAAAAGATGTTGTATCTAGATTCCTGCTTGCATTCTTAAGCATCGAGATGATCCTACGAGAGACGACCATATATCGAAGGAGACAAAGGCTTAGGGCAATGAAGGATAGCTTAGATTTGGGGAGTGCATACAGTGCAGCGCTAGAAAGGATAAAGGCTCAGGTTAGAGAAAAAGCAAGACTCGGGATGGCCACTCTGATGTGGATCTCCCATCCAAGGCGGGCTTTGCGGGTGGAGGAAATATGCCACGCCCTAGCAATTGAGATAGGGTCAACTAGTCTCAATAGCGATAATATCCCTGCTAGATCGACCTTACTAGATTGTTGTCAAGGACTTGTCAACATCGATAAGGCAAGCTCAACTGTTAGGTTGGTCCATTTCCCCCTACAAGAGTATCTTTGCACACATCCAGGCCTCTTTGATAGAGCTCATTCGACTATCGCGGAGACCTGCTTGACTTTTCTCAACTTCCCGAGTGTCAGCTATCCGACAGCCGGCCCTTCCCCTAACCCTCAAAGCACACCTTTCCTCGAATATTCATCTCTGTATTGGGGAATCCATGCTCGGATGGAGAACTCAGAATGCGCAAAAGCGTTGGCACTCAACCTACTTCATCGGTTCGATAATCACATAGCTGCCGAACTTCTTTGGAACTCAATCGCTCGGGGGTTTCCCGTTGACCGTACTCCTGGTCGCAAACTGTTTTCTGCACTGCACTGTATCTCGCACTTTGGCATCGCTGAAGTCGCAGATATTTTGATAAAGATGAAAAGATGGGATGTGAGCCAAAGAGATACTGCGGGCATGACTCCGCTCATATGGGCTGCAAGATGTGGGAATGGGGAGGTAGTGAGATTGCTCTTGCGGACAAAACATATTCATCCCGACCAGGCGGACACTAGCCATGGCCAAACAGCGCTCTCTTGGGCTGCTGAAAATGGACATGAGGGAGTGGTGAAGTTGTTGCTTGGTCCACGGTTTGCCAACCCTGCCAATGTAGGTTGTCGGTGGGCCAACGTGGCACGAGCGGTGGGCCAGTCGCATGGCAGGAGATACGCCAGTCCCGATAGTTCGGATCGGTACGGCCGAACACCGCTCTCCTTGGCTGCCGAGAACGGCCATGAGGGAGCATTGAAGACACTATTGGAATGGGGAGATTTCAACCCCAATAGTTGCGATATAGCAGGCCGAACACCGCTCTCGTGGGCCGGCGGGAACGGACATGAGGGAATAGTGAGGCTACTATTGGAACGAGGAGATGCCAACCCCGATAATTTAGATAAATCCGGCCGAACAGCGCTCTCGTGGGCTGCCGGGAACGGCCATGAGGGAGCGGTGAAACTACTTTTGGGGAAGGGAGGTATCAGCCCTAACAGCCCGGATAAATGCGGCCGAACAGCGCTCTCATGGGCTGCCGGGAATGGCCACGAGGGAGCAGTGAGGTTGCTATTGGGACGGGAAGAGGTCAAGCCCGACTATTCAAGTATGTCCTTGCGAACACCGCTCTCGTGGGCTGCTGGGAATGGCCGGGAGGGAGTGGTGAGGCTACTATTGGGGCGGGAAGATGTCGACCCAGATCGTCCAAATACATCCAGACGAGCGCCGCTCTCGTGGGCTGCCGAGAATGGCCACGAGGGAATAGTGAGGCTACTCCTACGACAGAAAGGTGTTAATCCCGACATCCCAGACAACAAATACTACCATAGGCCGCTTGCATGGGCTAGCGGAAATGGGCATGATGGAGTCGTGGAGCTACTAGAGGCCCGACAGGCTGCAAGACCCGCCTTTTTTTAGTGCACGGAGAGCACAATGCTTCCTTGTGTTATTAGCCACGGCTCTATATCACTTTCAAAGCGAGGGCGATGCTTCACAGCTGTCTACGCCATCCCCACATATCCGGTACCTTGATTCTTGCTCGACTCTTGGAATTTATGGCCTTGTCTCGCGGAAATCCTCGCTTGCCCGTACAGGTAGTCTGAGGCGAATTCGAAATTTTTGCCGCGCGGTCCAAGTTGTTTATTTTCTTTCTTGCTTTCAGTTTTTCTCGTGTTTCGCCGGTTAAATTAGAGGTATCTTGGATAAGTCAAACCTGTATCTTGCACTATCCTATTCCCTTCCTTCATAACAGAATGTATGTAGGTTTAGGCAGCCTATATATCATGGGAGCATTATTTTTCGATGAGTTATCTAGGTCTTGAGGGATAACCCTTTTTCTCGCTTTTATTTGGATGGAGTGAAGTGTAATATTTTTAGGGGCGTCGTTTATTGAGGATTTCTTTTTGATACACTTGGTGACGCACTGGGGTGAATGAAAGATTGATATTGTAAGGTGGGGGGGAATAGGCGCCGGTCTGTGGTAGTGGAAAGCTGTTTGCAATGGAGGAGCGCAGTCACAGAGAGGAGTTGACTTGTTTCTGAAGCGATCTCATGTCGGGCGTTCCTGAGTTATATAAGATATGCCTCCTAATTTTTCAAGAGGTCCCAGGAGATCTTCTCCGACACCAACCACAGTTCAAAATATTAATCCCTTTCACCCAACCCAGAGTGAAAGCACAATACCGAAAGACTAAGGACAGACGGACGATCGCTTCCTCGATTTTAGTTTGAGCTTACTATAGTCGTCAAACGAGCACCAGGCCTTTAAATGAGCCAAAACCATTCGGTCTTCGCCTCAAACTCTGGAAACATTAGTGGAGCTAGCCGATTGTGGATTTGTGTAGGTGATATTGGATGGTGGGTGACGGGAGAACCTTTTCTGTCCACTGCCCAAGATGGATTAGTACTAGTATAGAAGGGGACCAAAAGGTGAGTGAGGCGGAGAGTGAACGCTCACCGTGGGTAAATGCCAACCAAATGAAACAAAATGATGAACTGGAGTATCTGTAGAGAGAATAGATAGGGATAGGCCGGGAGATATATTCATCTCTTGAACAACTAGCGGCTCTAAAACGCAAGCGAAACAGGACGAATCATGGAAAATGAACTAAATGCAAACAATCCTGTCATACCAGAAATGATAGGGTCTACGAGGAATGCTGTGGGAGCAAGAAATAAAATAAAAACGGTCCACAGTCATCCTGTAAACTCCAAGGGCACGATGGGAAGCAATCCCCGAATTCCAATGCCCAGCACTAGGGGGAATTGAATGAAAATAAAAACCAAACTAAATTCCCGATGTGCGATACTAGCAGTAGTCAGTATGGGTGAGAGAAAAAAAGCCGGCACCAGCTCCCTGCCCCAGACCGCACGGGGTGCTAGTACAACAAGCCGGAAACCCATCGCGCATCGTTAATCCAATACCAGGAGTGAATGAATACTAGGAGCATAAGGATTTAGTAAGGGAGACTCTGGATATTGTGGGAGAAGAGGGCATAGAAAACCGGCTTGCTAACACAAATACAGTAGCTCCTATAAACGTGAGTAACAAGCTTCAGGATTATGCCTGGGGCAGGAGGCGGTGACCAAAAGCTAATCAAGAATTAATCTAGCTAAAAAATAGAAATAGCCTAACCTAAGGCTAAGAGTGACATATCCTGGTAGAGGTAAAGATGTAATGAAATCCCTAGACGCCGACCAAATACAAAAAGTCGTGGGGTGGGGTTTCTAGCGAGCTCCCAGTTATCGTGATACCCTCGCCCTTTGACAAAGTATTCGGACAATTTGGCCTTAATCGATACCTATTTTGGTACCAGGGGGGTCTGGAAGTCTCATAGGTTGTCAAAATGTCTCCTCCCGCTTATCTTAAAGTCCCATGATCCTCACTCGACGCCGCGAGAGAATAATCAATGTGCTCAGAAGCATACAGACATCCTTGTACCCCCCCCCCCTCCCTACCACCCCTCCCGCGGGAAATTGCGGTATCTACCTTGGAAAAGAGGGGAGAAGGGGGCATTCACTTGAGTAGAATCAATACACGATTTGATGGATTTGGGATATAAGCTTTTCCAACTGCGGGGTGAGTTTTAGGCCCTTACCCTACTTCCGAAAATCGTTGCCGCATGTACTGTACCGCTCTTGGGTGGTTCCGGGATTGTGGGGAGGAGAAACACCCGCTGGCTTTGAGACCGCCGGGAGGCTACGGTGTCCGGGTTGTGTGTGGAGTTGATACTATGGCTAACTGTATTACATTTTCCTCACCCCCTCGTCTGTTCCCGGCTTTCAAGCACGCTAAATGCAAAGGGCGGAGATTTTGGTACAAAATGTTAACGATAAATATGGAAGGCCATATATCTTGATTGCGGCTGGCCGATGATTCGTTAAAAGGGATGTCACCAGATTAGGGGGCTTTTGGCAGTTTTACCTAAATCCTCTGCCCGCCGCGGGTTCGTAACGCGGTTCAAGTGGTGAAAAATGTGTATGAGGATTTAAGGAATAGTTCCCAGGGATTTCTCTTAGCTCTTGGACTCGTCTAAAAACAGTGGGAAGCGGAAGGAGAGAAAAGCCAACATGAAGTGAGCTCGTGAATCATGTTCTTGAAATAGGCGAATGATTATCTATGATCATTATTCGCCTCCAGGTTCCTCCTGCGCTAGCTGGGAAGGGTCAATAGTGCGGCAAAAAAGCAGGGAGATAGACTCTAAAATTCCCAGACCCCGCACCCGCCATTCTACAAGGAACGAAGACTAAGATAGAGCAAAGGATAGGCAAAAAAGAGTTCAGCAACCGGGATTCCCACATGGTCACCCACTGTAGTACTAACCGGTCGATACGATGCTTGTTTACCGCAGAGCGGACGGGATGCGAAATTTTCATCGTTCTATGGCCGAACACAGCGTCAATACCTTTGCGAGGAAATTTATACGCCGAGATGATTGATGGCATGGTCGCGGCAGGGTTGATGAATTAGCTCCCTCGGCCGTCCAAATTCCCTGCTCTTGAGATCTCCATAGCATTCGCTGCGTGGGAAGCACCTCCCTTTCTGGTTGGCGGCTAGCGCTTCTTGCGTTTTTATTCAGCTGAATCGGGGGCTACTTATCCTAGATGTGATTAATTAGTTGAGCTTAGCTCTTCTCCCCCTTTACCATGATTTATAGGTACCCCCCCGAGCAAGGACATGGCCTGGATGCGCTGACTGCAGAGGAGCGATATCTACTGCTAAGTTCTGGTAGGAGGATTCATCCACCGGTCGGATGGGAGACCAAACTGACTAGAGGGAGTGGCTCTTTACTTCCCATGGGTATGTATAGTACACCAGGGTGCCGCTGTGGAAGCGGGTAAGGGAGCAGCCTCCCGAGCCATAGTATAGTTAAAACCCACGATTACAAAGTTTCCTGGGCCTAAGAAGCTCCAAAGTTCAGCTCGGAGGGATCATTAGAATCTGTGTTTTGATGTGTTCCCCGCAGCTACCATCCCAGGTAGGAAGCTAACAAGCGAGGTCCGGGGGGTAGTTAAGTAGTACAAGTACAATTTGATTTTCAAACTAGGGAGACCACCTCAGAGCTGTATCATACTAGTAATGTTTTCAATACAATCTACGGAATACAGCTTGTTGCGACTGGGCAGGGCCAAAAGTAATTCGCGAGGCCGCAATCACTTGGCCATCAACGGTGTTCATAATAGGTACCGCTGGGGAAAGGGAGAGAAAATCAGGGGTAATACTTTGTATACCAGCCTCCTAATACAATTACAGCTTTTATCCCGCCCGGCGCAAAGCTGCCAACACGTCCCATCCGCACCACCGATGTTGTGGCGAATGAGAGCTGAGCCTGCTGGTATGGAAGTGTCGCGGTTGACTTCCTGGGACGGGAAGGAACGCTCGACCCAGCCGCGCCTGTGGACCCCGACTCGCGCGCTAGTCTAACAGATTACCGGGTCTTAAATCGTAGTGTAGGATGGTGGAAAACAGACTCGGCCGACGGATACGCACATTAATAGGGCGGACAATATAGAGGAAAAAGATGATGAAGCTGGACCTAGTAAATATGGTATTATAGGAAACAATGTCTATTAGCCTACCGTACCGGGCCGTTGTTGTCGCTCGTGTCTAACCCAGGGGGAAGAGACCGGCGGACCCATATACATTGCACTACTTGTGTGACACAAAGCAAGCCAAGAGATCGCCAAACAGAGAGTCCCACAGCGTAAACAGCCCTGCCAAACATCGCTGGTACCACGGGGGGAGAAACTTATCCCTTCCACACGGCAGTATAATACTAGTACCTCTAGGCTATGGTACTGTACTGTACGTTACTCGCACTTTGAGCCCTGCGGATAATGCCTTTATTGCATGTCATACCAATCTGGCAGACGCACGCGGATGTTGGAACTAGAAAATGCTTTTTCCGCCCCGGGGCTGAACTCCTAGGTTGGGCTCGGTGCTTGTCCACGAGGGGGTTCAAAACAAAATCACTACCCCCCGGTGCTTCATCCACCACGAATAACATCAGCAAGCTCTACAATATAAAGCTCATCAAGGACCCATCCTCCACAACCTTCTGACGGTGAAAGGTGGAAAATGTCTCGGTATCACGTCAACGACAATATCAACAGTTTTAATACCAATGTTTTTAACAATGTGTAGAATAACTATACCGTTGCCGACGAGAGGTCTGAGATTTTGGCCTGGCTATCTCCGCTTGAACCCGGGATACGGCACCGGGACATCCAAACCCGGAGGGTTGGCGAGGTGGGAGGCTGGCTCTTGCAAACTCAGGAATACCGGAAATGGTTTGATGGTATTCATGGGGGTGAATCGGACAGCTCAGCCTTGTTTTGCTACGGAGGTCCGGGGGTTGGAAAGACCTTCATCAGGTAGGAAAGAGGATACTTGAGGAAGGTGAGGTAATGCTAATAAGTAGCTATTTTAGTTCCCTAGTGATAGATGTGTTATGCGATCAGGCCACGGTGCGAAACGCTACCTTTGCGTGCTTCTACCCCGATTTTGCCGCCCAGGAGGAGCAATCCCCAACCTCTATTCTGAGTTCAGTGCTGAAGCAGATTGTTGGCGGACTAGACGAGATCTCGGGAAGAATAGTCAAAGCCTTTTGAGGCCGGGAGAAGATGATTGGCGGCCAGAGGCTAGTTCTATCGGAAATTTTGAAGATTTTGCAGGATATCTCATCCTCGCGTTGCACATTTATTTGCATCGATGCCCTGGACGAGTGTCCGGCAGGGCATCGGGTGAAGCTCGTTGATTTACTTAAACTAATTCTCCCGAAGTCCCAAGGCTCTCGGACATTTCTGACCGGGAGGCCACACATCTGGCGTGAGGTTGAGAAGCAACTTGCTGGGAGGGTAGTGACTAGATCCATAACGCCCACCAGGGGGGATATCATCAGATTCATGCGAGCGAAACTGGGAGAGGATACGACGCCGGACGTGATGGATGAGGGTCCGGAGGAGGAAACCACCGGAATATCCCGGAGACAGTCTCGGAAATGTAAGTAGGGAGCAAGGGAACCTGCAACGGTAGCTAGGGATATGTGCTAAAAAATGTCGTATCCAGATTCCAGCTTGTATTCTTAAGTATCGAGACGATCCTACGAGAAACGACTATATATCGAAGAAGACAAAAGCTTAGGGCTATGAGGAATTGCTTAGATTTGGGGGGTGCGTACCAAGCAACTCTGGGAAGGATAATGGCTGAGGAAGGGGATAGAGCAAGACTGGGGATTGCAGCTCTGATGTGGATCTCCCATTCGGGCCAACCATTGCGTGTGGATGAAATATGTCACGCCTTAGCAATCGAGATAGGGTCGACTGGTCTTAGTGACCATAATATCCCTGCGAGATCTACCTTGATAGGCTGTTGTCAAGGACTTGTTACCGTAGATAAGGGGGCCTCGACTGTACGGTTGATCCATTTTACCCTACAAGAGTATCTTTGCACTCACCCGGACCTCTTTCACCGAGCTCACTCGACCATGGCGGAAATCTGTTTGACTTATCTCAACTTCCAGAACGTCAAGGGTCTTTCGGCCGGCCTATCCCCTCACCCCCGAGACACACTCTTCCTCGAATATTCTTCCCTATATTGGGGAACCCATGCCCGAATAGGACTCTCGGATTGCGCTAAAACACTAGCACTCGAGCTTCTTGATCGGTTCGATAATCACATATCTGCCAGATTCCTTTGGAACTCGATCAGTGCGGGTTTCCCCATTAGCCGTGCTCCCGGTCACAAGTGGTTTTCCGCGCTACACTGTATCTCGTACTTTGGCATTGTTGAGGTTGCAAACGTTTTGATTAAGATGAAAAGATAGGATGTGAACCTCGGAGATAGTGCGGGCATGACGCCACTAATATGGGCCGCAAGATGTGGACACGAAGAGGTAGTGAGGCTGCTGTTGCGGAAAGTACATATTCACCCCGACCAGCGGGATGCAAGTTATGGCCGAACAGCACTCTCGTGGGCTGCTGGAAATGGCCATGAGGGGGTTGTAAGTTTTAGGTGACAACGGTCTCACAGCCTATCACTCGTTCGAAACGAAACGCCAAGCACAACAAAAATGCGGGGTAAAATAACAAACTTCTCCGCCTTCTTTCTCTCTCACTAACACCCAAACACTCTCTATCGCGCGATGCTCTCTTCTCAAAACAAAACTAACTATCGGTAAAGACAGGAGTATATATCAACGAGCGACAACCGACAAACTCCCATACCCCCAGATAAGTCCACCCACCCCCCCCTTCGCTATCAAGCAAACATGTAACAAAGGAAAGACAAACTTCCGTCGTCCTTCCACAGCCTCCATCAGGCTCCTCTGCTTTCTTTCCGGTCTGTCGCTTTTCCTTCACCACGCAGTCCACCCCCCCCCCATACAGGTACGTCTCCCTCACAGCAGCAAACCGGTACAGAAAAGCTAACAAAGAAAGAACAAAATCACGCTCCCGCCGTGCGCCCTTCGCCGCGCTTTCCCGCGCTCTTGCCTTGCCGCCGCGCTCTCGCGCGCTCTCCCAAAAAACGAACAAATAAGCAAACTATGCGGGAAGGGAAGAAGGGGGGGGGGTAAGGGAATGGGGAAGGATAGGGGGAAGGGTAGAGGGAAGGGAGAATGGAGGGGGGTAGTGGGAGCAAGGAGAGATGCGAGCATGCCGAGCAGCATCTCGCTATTTCCAACAGTAAGGTTATTCCTCGGTTTGCGATTTGTTAATCTTGGGAGTATAGGCCGTCGGCTGGGAAATGCCCCGGGAGTAGTTGGTCAACTGTTCGGTAGGAAATATGCCAATCCCGACAGTTCGGATGAGTATGGCCGAACGCCGCTCTCGCGGGCTGCCGAGAATGGCCATGAGGGAATAGTAGGGCTACTTCTGGAGCAAGAAGATGTCAGCTCCTGTATTTCGGATCAGCACGGCCGGACACCGCTCTCGTGGGCCTCTCTGAATAGTCATGAGGGAACAGTAAAGCTACTGCTGAGACAGGAAAATGTCAATCCCGACAGACCAGATACAACCTATGGCCGAACGCCGGTCTCGCTAGCCGCCGGGAATGGCCACGAGGGAATAGTCAAGCTCCTGTTGGTGCTGAAAGACGTCACCCCCGATAGGCCAGAAGCAATCTATGGTGGAACACTGCTCTCGTGGGCAGCTGGAAATGGCCGTTACAGTTCTTTTAGCGTTCCTGGTATTAAATTAGAGGTTTCCTGGATAGGTTAAAAATAGTGTTGTTCACGAGCCGGCTCGAGCCGAGCCCAGACCTGGA
>LN891387.1:0-31336 GCA_900010015.1 Tuber aestivum | reverse complement strand
AATCGAGACTGGGAGATCGCTTAAGACGCAGTCAGGATGGACGGAGGGGGGGGGGGGTGGCGACCGGACGCACCAGGGCGTGCCGACAGGACTCCTAACGCACGGGATCTGGGGTGGAGTTGAGGCGGAGATCTGGACGCCCAGGATGGGGCAGGGTGTTGCGTCAGGGATCCGGACGCCCAGGATGCGGCTGGGTGTCGAGCTGGATCCCAGGACGCACGGGATGCACAGGACGGGAAAGAAAGCGCAGGCGCGTCAGGACGCAGCGCCCAGGCGTCAGACACAAGCGATTTTTTTGCTGATGCTCCTGGTTCACCTACCCTGAAGAGTGGGAAGAACCCGAGTTCTTCCACAACTACTTCGACAATCCTGACTGGAAACCCTGCGGGGAATCCACCTACGATACAATGTACCACGGTACGACTTCTGTCCTCTGTGACGACGAAGGAGGTTATGAAGGATCCTTGGCTCCTTGGGTGTTGAAAATTGAGCTTATACATCAACGCGAGTTAAACGAGGAACAACATGTCGGACATACCTCGAATTACAGCCAGCGGTGAACCGACAGACATGGAAATAGAAGAAACTGCTGAGTCTCCCCTATTCATAAGTGGATGGGATGACAGAACAGTAGGAGGGTTATTCCCTAAAAGTGGCCCATCACTGGGCAGCCGAAATCAAAACCCTTTCGGCAATCTAGGGCCCTTAGGTCCTACACAGATAAGAAAAGAGAGACCCAAACGAGGATCACGGGCAGGAAGTCCGGCACCACCGGACGCGGAACATTTTAATCGATTTGTTGCAATGTTAGGAAGGGTTACCGGTCAACTAGACCACAGCATTACCCAAACTCGCAATGAGCAACAGATCGCCTACGCTGCCCTGACGGAAGCAGGAAAAAAGGTTGCCGACGAGGTAACCGAAACCAAGAAGAGGTTGGATGCTGGGGAAAGATTCGTGGGAGATGAATTAACCTGGTTGGAATTGGAAGCCCAAGGGCTACAAGGTTACATGGAAGCGGAACTTGAGAGTTACCATGTAAGAATGGCAGAAGAACTGGCCAGACAACAGTTTGCTACACAGGAGCAAACCCGAAGGACTACGAGGTTGGAAAGAGAAGCAGGCGAAAAAAGCATAGACTCTATGCAAAGGGATAACACCTTGGCCGAAATGATCGACCAGGTGAAGGACCAAAGGGAAATGGACCGCAAGGCTCTCGATCAGCTCAGGGTCGACGTTATAGTCGAATATGAAAAGCTCAAAGCAACAATAAAGGATCGCTTAGAGAACTATGTGGAAAACGCCAAAACGCACAGGGTAGCGGTTAATCAGGCGTTAGAAAACCAGCGGAAAGAAATGGAGACCCTGACCAGCCAAATGTCCAAATTTCGGAAGGACATGCGAGCCGACCTCCCCAACCAGACGACCAACACTGCCGAGGTGGTTGTTCAGGCACTAGAGGATGCTTTAGAGGAGCGATTTGGAAAGGGAAAGGGGAAACTACAAGGGACTTACCCCGGAAACAAAGTCCCTTTGCCTCCTCCTAGTAATTTTGGGGAAGGAGCCGGTACCACCACAGTACCGCCAACAGAAGCGGATGACCACAGCTTCTATGCACCACCACTACCTCCAACAAGAGACCCAAACGGTGGAGGCAGTGGACCTCCCGGTAGAGGCGGTGGACCTCCCGGCGGAGGCGGTGGACCTCCCAGCGGAGGCGGTGGACCTCCCGGCAGAGGCGGTGGACCTCCCGGTGGAGGAGGTGGACCTCCAGGTGGAGGCGGACCACCAGGTCCAGGAGGACCTGGAAACGTACACTTTGAGGCTGAGGAGTAGGCAGCCTTGATGACCCGGGCAGTAGCTGGTGCGAGTCGAAAACCAGCTGAGCTGCCACCTTACTTCGAAAACCATGAACACCAGAAAGTGGAAAACTGGTTGACCTCATGCGAGGATTATTTTCGAAGGAACCCACACCATTGGGAGGCAGATCATGATAGGATCATATGCGCCTTAAACCGGACGAGAGGGAAGGAACTGGCCCCCTTCACGGAATGGTACAGAAATGCCATGGATGGGCTAGCGGGTCAAGAGAGACGTGAGGAGCTAAGACTGTGGGAAAACTTCCGATCGGAAATCACCTAACGATATTGCCCTTACAACGAAGCTCGAAAAGCTTTAGCTGCCATGGCTAAAGCACCCTACCAGAACAACATACAAGCTTATATTACGAGGCTCGAGTTGCTCAACATCAAAGGCGAAATGAAGGGGCAAAGTTGGAGACAATTGGTGGAAAGCAAGTTACCAGCCTCAATCCTTCTCAGGATGTCATACGAGCAAGTCGACTCGGATGAACAGTGGATAAGACAGCTACGGGCTGTAGGGACAAACGACGAGGAATTCAACGAGCGACTCCGCCTGAAAAGCGGGAGCTCCGCGACGACAATTCCAAAGAAGAAATTTGAAGGCGGGGACAAGAGTAGCCAACCAAGGGGAAAGGCTAAGACTTGGTCCCCAACTAAACGAGATGAAAAGGGGAAATGGAAACCCGCAACAACGAGCTCGTCCCTGATGAAACGAGTACATACCGATTGGAAATCGGCACACGAGGGAATTCCTCAAGAGGTTATCGACTCACAGTGCAAGAAAGATGGCTGCACGCGCTGTGGACTCACTAATCATTAGTGGGGAGATTGTCGAAAGGCCGCCACTGTAAACCAAATTACTGGGCGCAGGATCGCAGTCCCGAGGACCCGACGAGTGGAAGTCCGCCCAACACCTGCGAGTGGAAAGGTGGGCCAAACTCGAGCAAACCCAGCACCTCGGATTTGGGAGACTTCGGATTAAGCGAGGGTATAGAACCGAAGTACATGGCAACGGTGGAGCATCTGGACGAGGGAAGCGCACTCTGCATAGGATGGTCAACAAGACAAAGAAATACGCGTTCTTGCTTTGGCAGTACATCTCTTCCCGACCTATGAATAGATGCTCTCTGGAACGCATTATGCAAGAATGACGCAGAAGCAAACTCCGATAAAGCGCCAAAGGATGCAAAGTGCTTCAAGGGTGTTAACGACTAGATTATACCTTTGGTTATAGCCGGATGCACACCCTTTGGAGGCCTCTACAGGCGTTGCATGTGAAATGTTGGATAAGAAGGTCGAGGGTGCAACCAGATAGTGCACACCTACCGAACCGGCTAGACAGGAGTCCAAGCTGGCTGGACGCAGCCTGATATGAGTTGACGCTGGCGATAGAGCGCTCAGCAAGGTTGCATACTTGACAGAAAAAGTCCCAGAAAGACGTACCAGTTTAAAACGGCTCCACGCAAGGGAAGACAACCCGATGTCCAAAGACTCCATACGCATTTGTCATAAACAGGGCATCTTGCTATGCGAGGCTGGTGCAAGTACGGGAAGGGGCACCCATGGCGACGGCAATGGGGTAGTCCATGATCAGGATGAGGGAAATAGGGACAGCGTGCTCACCCTATTGGGTCCCCCCATCATGGGAATCGAAAGCAAACCCTGAGGCCGGGTTAAAAGGTCGATCCTCAACTCAGTATGGGTTTCTGAGTTCGGTATGATTAAATATCGTTATTGAGGGTATTCAAGCAAAACGTCCAAGGTTGTCTGAGGAGGCTTAAGTAGCCGAAACCATGCTGGCGTGGTAACAATCACCACCCCCATAACCATGAGCAAACGACAGACAACCAATCAGGGCCCTGCTCAGGGTCCCAAGCGAACCAAAACCAATGTACCAGAACCCGAACGTTACAAATGCCCAGAAGGCACAGCATACCTCTACTCCAACAAAGAACGAGTACCGATTCGCGTGTTATTAGACTCGGGCTCCAATATCTTTATCATTAGCGAAACGCTAGTACGTCGGTTGGGCATACCGACAGAGAAACCAAAGAAACCTCTCCAGATCGAAGGATTCGATAGCAAACCTTCATAAGGGAACGGATGGTTTTACACCCATCCTATACGATTGGAAATAGGAACCAATCAACACTCTTCACTCGTGTCCTGCGACGTAGTAAATACAGTCGCTCAGGACATGATTATACCTTTCGGTTGGTGGCATGACCAACACCCAATCACCAATATTGGCGATCAAACATTATGGACGTTCACCGAGGAGAAATGTGCGAACCATGTTGGACCCGCACAAGACCACTTTGAGATCGAATGGGATAAATCCCTCCCGTTCGACAATGAGGCTATATTTATCGGACGAATGCATGTCCAAGGAATGATAGCACCATTCGAATACCCCGATGAACCATGGGAAGTAGTATCGGAAAGGTTACCCAAATACTACCGGGATTACAAGGATGTTTTCTCTGCACAAGCCTCCGACCGACTACCGGATTATAGCGAATTCGATCATAAAATCGATCTGATCGAAGGGGCCAAACCACCATGGGGACCCATATACCCCATGGCGGAAAAAGAATTGAAAGTTCTACGGGAATATCTCGATGAGATGACTAAACAAGGTAAAATAGTACCTAGCAAGTCCCCGTACCGAGCCCCTGTTCTTTTGGCCCCAAAACCCGGTGGCAGCCTACGACTTTGTGTGGATTACCAAAAGCTCAATGAGCTTACAATCGCAAACAAATGTCCCTTGCCACTAATGTCCGAATTACGAAACCGAGTGGAAGGGTGTGAAACTATGTCCTGAATAGATTTAGCCAAGGGCTATAATCAAGTTCGTATAGCAAAGGGACATGAAGACAAAACCGCCTTTGGAACGAAATATGGCCTGAAACAATACTGGGTCATGCGTTTTGGTTTGATCAATGCTCCAGCAACATTCCAAAGCATGATGAATGTTGCACTCAAGGAATTCTTGGACCAAGGAGTGGTATGTTATATCGATGACATACTAATTTACTCTAAAACAGAGAAATAGCATATCGAACTTGTCCGAAAGGTCCTTCAACAACTGCGGAAATACCGGTTAGCAATTTCACTAAAAAAATCAGTATTCCATGTCAAGGAACTGGAATTTCTAAGTTATATCATCTCAACGACTGGAGTGTCAATGAGTGATAGGAAAGTGGACGCCATTAAGAAATGGGTACCACCTAAGTCCATAAGGGACATACAGATTTTTATGGGTTTCGCAAATTTCTACCGAAGGTTCATAAAGAACTTCTCAGCAATTTGCAAACCTATTGCAGAATTGTTAAAGGTAAAGCCAGGGGGTTTTCTTTGGACAAAAGAAGCAGATGAATCCTTTGAACTTTTAAAGGAAAAGTTCGTTACCGCACCAATATTGTGCCATTTCAAGCCGGAACAGGATACGGTAGTGGAAACCGACGCTAGCGATTTTGCTTTAGGCTGCGTACTTTCTCAATTCCTTGAGAAGAAACTCCACCCAATGGCGTTCCACTCTCGAAAGTTGAATCCCGCCGAGCGCAATTACGACATTCATGACAAGGAGTTACTTGCCATTGTCGAAGCGTTCAAAGAATGGCGACCTTATTTGATGGGAACGGATCGTCCCATTACCGTTTACACGGATCACCAGAATCTACAGTACTTCCTCACCACAAAAGCCTGGAGCGCCAGACAGATACACTGGGTGCAGAAGTTAACCGATTTTAACTTTAAAATCGTTTACCGACCGGGCACAAGTAGCGGCAAGCCAGATGCATTAAGTAGGCGGCCGGAGTACCGCCCTGAGGGAGGAGCTGAACGAACTGAGCAGTCAATTTTGAAGCCAGCACATTTCGCTGTTATTCGAATTTCTATCATATTAGGTTCGGAAAACGACGAGATAGTCCCTATCAATCCTACACAAAATCTATTTCGAGCAATGAAACTTTGTTCTGAGGCCAAGTTACCGACAAAAGGCACAATGGAGTCAGCAGGTTACCACCTGTATACACTTAAAGACACTATTGTACCGGCCAAAGGACAAGCCATACTCGAAACAGGAATAGCAATAGCCGCACCTAAAGGAACCTACGGACGCATCGCACCGAAGAGTGGATTAGCCACCAAACACGGAATTGACACCCGAGCGGGTGTAATTGATGCGGATTACCGAGGAGAGGTTAAGGTACTACTGTACAACACACATAGGAAGAACTACAAAGCCCAGGCTGGAAGCAAGATAGCTCAGTTAATCTTAGAAAAGATTCACACTGGTGAACTCCAAGAAGAAATGGAGTTGGATGACACGAAAAGAGGAGGACAAGGATTCGGGAGCACGGGAACTGGATTAACTGAGACCTCAACGCACATTAACTTCCTAAACGAAGATGCGAACCTTAACCAACATTTCGACTTAACCGACGAACAAACTCACGACCAACTGCATAAAGAATCAGTGGTCATGGCAACGCGAGTAGTGCTAAATGCAAACCCAAAGAAGTTCCACGAAGAGTTTACCACCTCGTTAAGGACAGCTGGAGAAGAGGACGAGGACTGGCAATCCAGGATAAAAGAATTAGAAAGGCTAAAAAACGATAACGAACAATGGCCTAAGCACTGGTCAACCAAAGATGTGCTCATCTATTTCAAAAATAGGCTGTACGTACCAGCCTCCGAGGAAGTACGAACCTTGATCGCGAAAAGCTGTCACGACTCCAAAGTAGCCGGACACTTCGGACAAGAGAAAACCGTAGAAATCATTACCTGATATTTCCACTGGAAGGGACTAAGTGACTGGATCAACGACTATGTTAGATCTTGTGATGAATGTCAACATAGTAAGGCCCCGAAACACGCTAAGTACAGGTTCTTACAACCGCTACAAATACCTTTTGCAGCATGGAGCTCAATTTCTATGGACTTCATTACACAACTTCCTCCATCGAACGACAACACCCAAATTATGGTTGTAGTCGATCGATTCACTAAGATGGCCCATTTTATTCCCCTACTGGGAAACGCCAGTGCTAAGGATGTGGCAACCGCCTTTACACGAGAAGTTTGGAAACTTCACGGGTTGCCCACGGAAATCATTTCAGACATGGACGCCAAGTTTGCAGGGGAATTTTGGGGATCGCTATGCGAATCATTGGGAATTAAGAAGAGAATGTCAACCGCCTACCATCTACAGACAGATAGACAAACCGAGAGAACCAACCAAGTGCTGGAAGGTTACCTGCGAAGTTTCATCAACTACGACCAAGACGATTGGCATTCACTACTACCGCTAGCCGAGCATGCATACAACAACTCGGTTACTCAAGCGCATGGTTTAACTCCATTTTAGGCAAACTATGGTTATCATCCACAAACGGAGTGGATGAAGGGAAGAGAAGTACGGAATCCAGGGGCAACAACTTATGCTCACTGGATGAAGGAGATACACCAACAAGCCCGGGAAACCCTACACCTTACGGGAGAAGCTATGAGCAAGTACTACGACCCAAAGGGTAAACATCAACCAGACTTCAACGTTGGGGACCGAGTAATGCTCAACGCAAAGAATATTCGGACGAAACGACCCTCCAAGAAGCTAAGCCCTAAGCTTTATGGACCTTTTCGAATACTCGAAAAAAGGGGCGACCGAGCTTTCAAGTTGGAGATTTCCGAAAGGTGGAAAATCCACCCCATATTTCATGTGTCGCTACTCGAACCCTATCGAACATCGGTTCGACCAGAAAGGGAGCAGAGACCGCAGGCACCAGAAGAGATCGATGGCGATCTGGAATGGGAGGTGGAAAAAATCGTTAAAAGCGAAATCCTCTCCTATATGAAAAGAGTCTCCGGATGCAATAAGCGTATCTGAGAACTCAAATATTTTGTTAAATGGAAAGGGTGTTCAGAGGATGAAAACACCTGAGAACCGCCGGAGCATCTTGAACATGCTACCGACTTAGTGGAAGAATTCCACAGAGATAACCCGGAGATGCCAAGGCTGAGGTAGGATGGTCAGGAAAGGTTTTCCTAGGGGTGGACAAGTAAACGCGCAAAGGTTTTTCAACCTACCTAGAGAGAGTCCTAACTGGAAATAATTTAGACCTTACTTTGTACCATAGATAGAACTTAGACATAGACCAAGGACTCGAGGATGAGCCCTGAAGAGGAGGGAGCTAATGTTACAAATAGAAGCGTAATTGGTGCGGCACGTGACTAAATGCATAAGGTCACGTGCTCGACTCCGGGCCCCGCCGCAGTTATCGTGACGGTATCTCATTACCGCACGAAACGATAAGCTATCATGCAAGTCTTTACCCTTTCATTATCCATGGGATAAGATAAGCGACCGAGCGGTTTTCGCTGGATAACATAGAAGGAGCTCCGCTCTACAAGATAAGACTTATTTAAACCAGATTGGTCGGTTGGTTATTGAGCTATGACCTCTGGAAGTCTTGGTGCGCTATCCCGAGAAGTAGCCGCACCATCCTCTGCTCGCGTATAACTAGGGTCATCTGGAGACTAGTTTACGATTGGTTAAATAACAACTCAGTGGTCGAGTTAGTTATCTTCATCATGCACTCTAAGCTATGCACATAGAAGAGTCATTGATAAGTCCTTTGACGGAGCTGATCACTCCACTAAGGAAGAGAGCGGGGAAGTTAGTATTCAGGGTCAAATGGGGTTCGCCCCCAGGAACACTGGATCGTTAGTATGGCAGGTACATAGTTAGTAAGGGATTGGATGTCGGGCGCGACTGATCTTATCAATATATTCGTTCTACTTTACTTCTATCTTTACAAGCCTTCTTGATTATCTCCGAGACAGAAGAATATAGGGCCTAGTGTATACTCGCTTGACTTTAGAGTTACCTACCCCCTAACACCTGGATGCTGGGCCTTAAGCTGCCCAGTAAGAGAAATGGCTGAAAGTATGTAGACCCTGCTTGGCTGGCGCTCCTGTCCTGACAGATCTTTTTGCATATTTCCAGAATTTGGATTGTGGACATAGCAGAGATTACTGTTCTTTGGCACTATGTCGTCAGATTCTTGTCATGGCCACCAAATTTTCTTCACTCTAGTTTTGTAATTCGTACCTAAAGGAGCTCTCGGTTAGAGCGACAGGAGTCATGTTCCTGAAGGAATAGGTGTGGCAAGATGGATCAGGTTGACTATACACGACAGGTTGGATTCGTACATAGTGAACCCACATAGCAAGAAATAAGGGCTGTGCATGGTCGGATAAAGTGAAGGAGTTTTCTTAGTGTTTTGGAACATACATGAAGGACGTACGTTATAGATCAGAGGGTTTCATATGGTTGTGTTATGTTTTGTACCTGGAGGAGCACCACTAGATTGAGGGATTTCTTTGGATATATCTTGGGGTATGCCCCCTGATATTTTACTTTCTTTATGTAATCTGGTAATCTCCTACCTTTATATATACTGAGGAATTATATCCACTCCTTGCTCTCATGTTCATCATGAAGTAACCTTTGGATTGTCTACACTCCGCATTCCGGAACCCAGAGAGAATGACATTGATACCTTGTTTCTCCTTATTCTTCTCTGCCTTGCTTTACTAGTGTAACGACCCTACGTAATAGAGCTATGGCAACCTAAGTCTACGCCCATACATAAGACCTAGAGGTCATATGGTAGACTAGGCGGGCATGTCTGAACATGTCCGGGAGATACTCGATGGTCCGGGTATCCCAAAAGAACAGAAGGTACTTGAGAAGTAGGTGTACCTAAGTAGTGGAAGTAACGTGACCACATCGGTTTCGTCCTAAAGATAGGTCCGAAGGCCGGGTGAGTTTTCCCTGGCTAGGTAAGTCACGTTACCCTACCATGGGGGCCAGTTCCGTGTCACCATGGACATACTTACCCTACCTTTGGGACTCTATTACCCTACCTTCCGTCAGAAACATTCTCGGAAAGATTCCACGTAATGTTAGGATTGTTTGTTACGCAATGACGATCAACGGCTCTTGCTTGCACATTGATCGGAAGACTACGGGAGGAGCTAGAGTGCTCCGAACATGCTGTAAGTTGGCAGGATTATTCCTAACAGGTACCTGCGGCCCCAGGGTTCGCCCCGGGCGTCATGGGCCTAAATGGGTGAAGTTGCCGTATTACTAGTTAAATGGAATCAATGAAGACATGTCCATAACACTGTATACGTCACTGCCGTCCGTCCGACCGGAGGCTGTTCGCAGGATATATAAGGGGGCAAGGTGAGAAGGTCAAGTACCTTCTCCAAAAGGAACGGAGTAAAACGGACCATAACTGACGGAGTTAGCGTGAGCTATCCGGAAGGGTCCCTCGAGCAGTCCCGGGTAGTGCCGAAGACATCGAGGAAGGGTTTACGCCAATCATGCCTACACGTGCCCCTTTGCCGTAGGCTCTTTATGGGTTGTTGGAAGACTCTAATAGCATGATACTTATCACGTTGAGTGGTGTGTCGGAGGTACGGGACCATGGGTAGCGCCCACGGGTCCCGCCACCGACACAGCTCTACGTGGGAGCGTCGTAGACCCCGTAAGTTCGCAATCAAGAAAGATAGAACTTAACCGGAGAACACCTGATGTCTATGGGTGCTTGCATAGGTCATAGCACATGGGAAGAGAGTCATTTAGTTAGGCTTCGTAGGGGTCTCGACAGTTAGCCACTGGCGAGACACCGATGCGCAGAGTTTTTTACTCCGGCAGTTGTATTGGTAAACACCCCGCAGGAACTGATGTGCATGAGGGAGATTTCTGCTAGACTGCGCTGACACCTTAAGCCCTTCGGGGATGCGGTAATGGTGCCAGCAACCCTTACGGAGAAGGGCATGCTCATGTTGGTTGGGGTAACTTGATGGGGGAGTTTTTGGTATAAGTCTGACTACTTAAAGATTATATGAGAACTCTCCTACCCCGATACAATCAACATCCTCTCGAGAGACTTTAATTGAAATAAGCCTGAGCTTAATGATATTAAGTTTTACCGTTACTTTTATTGTTTACAATTTTGCAAGAGCTTTTGTTCGAGAGATTCGAAGTTTGGTGCGGTCGCATCCTTGGGATCCATCTTCCTGAGGGAGCCCCCGTTACAACTAGTCTTAACTGGACCCCCAACTGTGAGCCTGCTATATGGTTCATGGTATTTGATTAATACCTTTGGCTTTCCTTGTGTCCACCTGTCCTCCATTAACTATCTTGATCATAGTTCTCCCACCTGAACCCCTTTGCGCCTGCGGCCTTCCATCGTGTCTACTCATCCTCAGTTAACTATCTTGATGATAGTTCTCCCGCCTGAACCCCTTTGCACAAGTGGCCTTCCATAGTATCTACCCGTCCTCGGTTAACTATCTTGATCATAGTTCTCCCACCTGAACCCTTTGTGTCCATGGCCTTCCCTCGTGTCTGCCCATCCACGGTTAACTATCTTGATGATAGTTCTTCTGCCTGAATCCTTTGCGCTTGTGGCTTTTATTTGTGTTTGCCCATTTTTGGTTAGCTACCTCGATGGTAGTTTTTTCTTTTGAATCCTGGTAGATGTTAGGACCTGGAGGTATCTGACCCTTATGAATCCCTGAATAATATTGCATTCGGCAACAAATCTTAGGACCTTCTCAGTCTATCAACAACCTTCTTTGAACCTCGCCTTTCAGCCATCTCCTAGTGAGATAGAAAAAGCTTAAGCCCATGAGGCTCCTTGGTCTAGACCTCTGGTGGGATACCCGATGATTATCTTGACTCACAATGGTTGCTCCTCAGTTGGTCCTTAGTTGGGTATGCATCTCATGAGTGGACTCTGGCTTGATATCAGAAACCCTCCTTGAACCTCACCTTTTGGCCATCTCCTAGTGAGATGGAAGAACCTTAAGCCAATAAGGCCGCTTGCCTAGACCTCTAGTGGGACACGAGACGATTACCTTGGCTCGTAATGGTTGCTCCTTAGTTGGTCCTTAGTTGGGTATGCACCTCACAAGTGGACTCCAGCTTGATATCAGAAACCTTCCGTGAACCTCGCCTTTCAGCTGTCTCCTAGTGAGATGGAAGAACCTTAAGCCCACAAGGCCCTCTTGTTTAGACCTCCGGTGGGATACCGTACATCTGTCGAGACCTTGGAGGTAGGATACCTCTCCTGATGCTTAGATCTCCAGTGGGATACCGGACATCTGTCTAGACCTTGGAGCTGGGATACCTGTCCTGATGCTTAGCCCTCCGGTGGGATACTGGACATCAGTTTAGACCTCAGAGGTGGGATACCTGTCCTGATGCTTAGGCCTCTAGTAGGATACCGAGCATTTGTCTAGACTATGGGAGTGGAATACCTGAACCTTGTGTAGACCTCAGAGGTAGGATACCTGTCCTGATACATAGACCTCTGGTAGGATACTGAACCCTGGGACCTTGCTCTTCGGCCACATACTAATAAGCTGGATTCACCTTAAACACTAAGGGCCTCTGTTTAGACCTCCAGTGGGATACCGGAGCCCTGTGGCATAGACCCTCAGTGGGATACCAAATCTGTTTATATCTTCGGAGCCTGACCACGGAGTGCCTGGGCTGCCTGCTCGGACCTTGTCCATTACAATTCTCTTCTATGAGAAGATTAATATTATGAGTGCTGTATATATGGAATGTAGTGTTAGTTATAAATATTTCGCTTGGTATGATCTCCCTTTGGCCCTGATCAATTTATTTTATATATCAGAGTCAGAGTCCTTATAGGAATCTTGAACCACTCTTCAAGTAATTTTCGAGATCAGTTAGTAATTTAGGCTCTGTTTGGCTCACCAGGATTAGGACTTAAAACCTAGATTATGACACTAGTCTGGACTTTAAGTCCACTTGTGTTTGGCTTACTAGGATTAGACTAGGATTTGCACCTCAGTATTAGATCATGATTCAAAGTCTGGACTTTCAAGAACTGTGTCATATAAATTTTACTCCAAAGCAACTATGTCCTATATAGTGTACCTTTTCCACTTCAGTAAATACTAGTAGTTTATACCATGATATGATAGTTTTTCTATTTTTATGATTAGATTCTATATATACCAAAACTATAAACTTTTCTCAAGACCTGTTTTACCTTTCTGTTATTTTTATTTGTTCCCTCAAGCATCAAGGGTGCTGCTAATAGTAGCAATCTTCTGCCACTGGTCTTTTACTATTATAACTTGTTTTAAACTATCATAAATTGATAAAGATTTATTATAATATAATTGGAGAAAAAAAATAGAAACAGGTAAAGGTAAAAGTGAAATGTTAGATATTGTTCATTAAACTATCATACAGAAATATCCTGATAAAGTAAATAGTAATGTAAACTCAAATATAAATAGCTTCTTACTTATAATATTTCCAATTGCAAAATTTTTATAAGGTATAAAACAGATTATTAATCAATAAAAGTCTAAATCTAAATCTTGTTGTATTTTTTCTAAATCTAGAATTTAAAGTTCAGACTTTCCTGAATTAGACTAGACTTAGGATTTTAAGTCTGGACTTAAAGTTCAAATCCTAATCTAATCCTGGTAAGCTAAATGCAGCCTTAGACTTCAGACTTTTGACTCTCAAACTGTGGACACCCATTGTGCCTGTTCAAACCACATCTTAGATCACTATCAAATAGAACTTGAGAGATTTTCAGCTGCTTTGCAAGTAGTACTCAGAGATTACTCCTAATGCTACATTACCTGCACCTCCAATACACCACTTCAATATTAGCTATATCTTCAAGCACCCAAACTCCTTACCCTGCATGCCAACCCACCATTACACATGAACATTTCCTTTGGAGCATACATCATATACATTCAAGTGGGCTTCAGTCAATTCAGTAGGGTACCTCAAGTTATGCCTATCAAATATTCATTTTGCTGCCGCAAATATGCCTCCTCAGGTCCTGAGGAAAAGTGTTTAAATGTGTATGGTACGGCACTATCTTAATAACTGTGTACGAAAATATGATGCGATAGAAAGAGTGTATCGCAGGCACACTAAGCGAGGAGGGGTTTTGTATGAAGGTAGATTGGTAGTAGTTCTTGTCCTTAATTCTCTTAAGTGAGATGGGCGGTAACTCCTATTTATACAGGTACGCATCCTTCGCATAACTAAGAGGAAATGTAAGGGAAAACATAAGTATCGATATGCTTGACCATAACATAAGTAGGAAAACATAAGTGCAAACGTGTTTGACCCTAAAGAACAGCTAAGGAAATTCCATAAAACATGCGTAAATCTAAAATGGTGTGAACGGATAATTAAAACATAATTGTAAATCAAATGACCGATGACTGTGCATGATGATGCATAAAATGTAAGAAATAAACCCGAACACCAGATAAGAAAAGCACGCCATAATTCCCTAATTGTATCATGAAATATCAAATGAAATATACGTAATACATACTTCAGCTGTAGTAATGTCCGTAATAGAATAAATACTAAGTAGAGGAATAAACGATATTATCAAGGAGAATATACATACAAAACGAATTAGAAAATTCAACAAAAAATACCTACAAATAGCACATACCAGCGTAGATACTGTTTTCATGTCCAGCCTATACCACCTTCTGCTCTACATAGAATCTAAACAAAATGATGATGGCGGCCTTTTTGGACAGAATGATCTGATCAATTCTGACTATGAATCTGACCCAGGTCCAAGCTGATATACCCTGAATCCTGCACAGGTCCCTGACACAGAAGTACTCAATACTGACTACCGATCTCCTAATACCAACAAAATGGCATATTATCCACTCACTGGGCAATCTATTGGAGACAAGATAGGATTTGAAGACGAGCACAGCATTCTGATCAAGGATCCATACGCACTATTCATGAGTGTACACAGATTCAAGCTCATGCCTTGGTTTATTCAGAGCAAGGTATCAAAGTCACAAATTAGTAAATACTTTTCAAGTGTTTTTAGGGATTCTGTAATGTGTTCATGCTGGGGCGCTAATCACACAGCTGGGTACAATAGGAGAAGAGCGTTCTCTGCTGGAGAGTGGGGGCACCTGCTTGCTAAGGGAGGCTTTGAGGGTGTAATAGGAAAATAGTGATAACCGTTCAACTGAGTATATTAAGAATACTGTCTGTCGAAGTCTGCTGTTTCTATCATGGAAATCAGCAGTCTTTAAATACATGTCTTTTGAGTCCAATCATGAATTCTCACTCATGTTCTTACTCAACCGAGACATAAAAATAACCAAGTATCAACCGATACTTAAAACATAACATAAAATGAACTAAGTATCAACTGATACTTAAAACAAAACAAAAAAAACTAACCTAACCGAGTACCAGCTGGGGTTACTTTCCCTAAAACAAAACAAAACATACCTACACTAAAATTTAAACATCCTAACTGAGCAAGGGAAGAAAGCAAAGCCGAGCTTTGTCTAGCTCATTGTCATCCTTGGAGGCCGCATGGCACTGGCAATTGTAGAAACATGCCGGGCCTCTAATTCCTCCTTTATCCAGGTCCGGCCCAGTGCAGTCTCCACATGTATACGAGGTAAAGACAGCCAGGGTGCATTTCCGGCAGTAGGCTTTTTTGAGCAGGTTCCAAACCGCACTTATGAGTCTGAAATCCATCTTGTTGCATCCCAGGTAACAAAATATGTGGATCGCCTTTTGTCTCTGTAGTGAGGATATGTCACACATGCATTTAAAGTTGAGTCACCAGAGGTATGAGTCTTGTTTGCTAAGCCTCATGAAGTCTGAGTTATGTATGGTATGGTAGGTGCAAGGGTATGTGCTAATGTATGTGTATATAGCAGGGGGGTTGGTATGTGTATATGGTAGGGGACTGTGGTTGGAGTACGAATGGGGGTAGATATCAGTTCGGTATACTGGTACGAAGTGCACCTTTTTATCTGCTTCTGCTCTTATGGGGTGTATATGTCTTCGTGAGGAAGGGTGTATGTAGGCCTTGCTTAGATTTCTGATGGTGTGGGTATGTAGGTTTTGTGTAGGAGGTGTGTGTGGGTCTCGCTTAGATTTCTGATAGTGTGGGTGCCTGGGTTTCATGTAGGAGGTATGTGTGGGTCTCGCTTAGATTTCTGATAGTGTGGGTACGTGGGTTTTGTGTAGGAGGTGTGTGTCGGTCTCGCTTAGATTTCCGATTGTGTGGATGCATGGGTTTCATGTAGGAGGTGTGTGTAGGTCTCCCTTAGATTTCAGATGGTATGGGTGACTCTGGGTCCATTACTATCTCGTCCTCAGAGGCAAATTCATTCTCCCTGTATGATACCCAGAATCCTTGTGGCATCCATGGTATAAGCTTCCATCGGTTTACCTCTGGTAATGTTGGTGCCCAGCACATGGTTACCTCATAAATTGTTGGCGGGTGTCCTGCTTTGTTGAAGAACCACCATTTGTTTACTAATTTTGTTGCATTTGCCAGTCCTTCTACCAGTTTCTAGCTATTCTTGCTTGTTGAGTAATCTTTCTATTTTATTAGGAATTCGTCTCCATCATATCTCCATCTATGGTCAAGGACTTCTTCCACTTCCCATTCGGGATTTTCCTTTATTACTATTGGTGCTGGCCTTATGTTGGCATGTCCGGGGAACTTTGTATCATCATTTGGTTGATATCGCTTGACCGTACTCACATAGCAGGTACATTCCCACTGTCGATACATTTTTGCATCTATTTTTACTGTGTAATTTTCCATGTATTTATCGAATCATGTTACTGTAAATAGTCCTCTCTACATTGATTCTAGTTTCTTGCTTCTTCCTGACTGAGTCACAAACTGGCTTCCATATACCAAGAGTTGTTTACCCATTGGGATTTGCTTGTGTATCCTGCATCGCTTTGCCACTTTCTGCGTTGATCAAAACCGAGCTAGTTGGAGGTTTTGGAACACTAGGTTTCTTGTTTCCTTGTGTCTGTTTAGGAATTCATCAGAGGCTGGTACAGAAGATTTTCCGAACTATAAGGTCTTCATCATCGGATACTCCTTTCCATATACTATAGTGTATGGTGAAGAGCCATAGGTCTCCATATAGGATCCATTTATGTGTGCTGCAGCTTCCACTAGGGTTGGTTTCTAATTGTTCTGTCTTTTGTTTGTAATCTTCTACATCACTGTCTTCAGTTCTCTGATTCACCATTCCACCTGGCCATTAGTGTCATGTTGTCCAGCCTGAGAGTAAAGATGTTCAATTCCTAGTGATTTGCACCACTGTTGCCAGAATTTAGATGTGAATCGTGAGTCCGCATCAGTAACTATTGAACAAGGGTACCCATGTGGGGTGCATATGTGTTCAGTCAATGTTGTGATAGTTTATTCCATTGAGTCTATTGACTTGGTGGGTATGAACCAGATCCACGTACTTAGTCTGTCCATGACTACCATTATCATGTCATACCCATCGGATTTGTTGAAGGATCCTGTGAAGTCAATGGCAATTGATTCGAATACTTCTGCTGGTATCGGTAGTATTTTGGCAGAGCCTTCTGGCAGTTGGGTTCGTGGTTTGTTGATTTGACATGTATCGCACTACAGTACGTATTGTTGGAAATCATTACTCATTTGTGGCCCGAAGAAGTATCCTGTTGCATAGTAGAGGTTTCTTTTTACATTGTAGTGTCTATTATTATGGATCTACGATATGATGTATTCTCATAGGGTTTCCCTATTGCCTACATATCTTTGAAGAATATATAAACACCAAGCTCCATAACAAGTAGGCAAGTAGACTAATCCGTTGTCAATCTGCTATAGGTTTAGGTCCATGGACCCTCCACTAAGCAATTTGTAATAAAAGGGGTTGCTTCGATATGCTTTGATCATTTGCTGTCGCAGGTTATTTTCTATCTTTTTGCATGTATTAAACACAACCTCTTTTTCTTTAATTTCTACATCTCTGCTTCTATTTTATTCTGGTACAGTAATATGCAAAAGGGGTTGGTATAGTTGCCTTCTATATTCATCCATTGGTAGTGGTATAATGGATTCGATTATCTCATTTGCGTATGTGTGAGATTACTCGCTTAATCTGAAAACGTATGATGACTCATCTATTACAGCTGTCTGTAGGAAGGGCAGGTAGCTGCTTGCCATATCCCCTATTGGTATTTCTAGCTTAGAGGGATCAATCCAACTTGATAGTCGAGGGTGCTAGATGTTAGGTGATTGGCTTGTTTTCAGGGGTTGTTCTAGTTCTTCTGTGCATTGTCACATTTCTGAGCTTGTGTCCTTATTGGGCGTGTTGTACGATGTTCCTGATCGGCTTGGGTTCGCCTTTGGTGAATACCCAGAGCCTAACTTATTGCTACTATGGTATGTGCATTCACCGATAGTGGATACTATCTAATTTAACTCAGTGTGGCTCTGGTCTTTGGGGGTGGTGCCAGTATGGGTAATCCTGTCATCCCAGTCATTGCCCTCAGGGATGGAGCAGTCTGCTGCCTAACATTTGGGTTCTTGCAATAGAGGAGTGGGTGATGGTGGAGCTTCCTGGATGGATGGTGGCTGATATTTTGGCATTGTAATGCGATGGCTTGTAAGTTCTCATTTTTTGAAGTCTGTGCTGTCAGATAGGTCGTCGTTTTGGCTAGTAGTATCTTGAGTATAGAGGGGGATTTCTTCTGGTTTGATGGCATCGTAAATCTGGGAAAGGGCATCAGCTAAATAGTTTTTGCTTCCCTCTTGGTAC
Organism: Tuber aestivum; assembly: GCA_900010015.1. Classification (NCBI taxonomy): domain Eukaryota; kingdom Fungi; phylum Ascomycota; class Pezizomycetes; order Pezizales; family Tuberaceae; genus Tuber; species Tuber aestivum. The sequence goes on along the minus strand of LN891387.1, from coordinate 12,779 downwards.
ATTATCTTAGTATCGTATTTGCTGAGTTTAGTTATCCACCTGATTTGTTTCCTGCTAGGCTGTTTTGCCATTTTCAAGAATATTAACAGGCGGTGATCAGTTACTATTGTGAATTCTCATCTTAGGAGTATGTGGCTGAAACTGTGTAGCATGTCCACCATGGCTAGTGCTTCTTTATCAGTCATCCCATAGTTCATTTGTGTATTAGTGAACTTTCTACTATGGAGCATTGCTGGTCTTGCCGTATCGCTTATGGGTGCTTGTCCTCCCCATGCTCCTACCCCTACATCTGACGCATCCGTTATCAGCCATATTGGTTCCCCTGAATCCTTCAGGAGTTGCATAACAGATTGTTCCTGCAGGAGTTATTTAATATTAGTGAACGCTTAGTGATGAGTGTGTGTCTAGACCTATTTAGCTCCTCTGGTAAGGTCCATGAGTGGGGCTGTAATGGAGGCGTAATGTGGAATGAACTGTGCCACATAGTTTAGTAATCCTAGAAACTACAGGAGTTCCTTCTCGATTGTAGGTATCATCCAATCTTCCAGGGCTCGTATTCTTTTGGGCACTGCGTGTATTCTTTGGTCATCAATGTTGTCTCCCAATACATCTAGTCTCTTGATGAACAGGTCTGATTTCTTCTTGCTTACGTAGTACTGTGTCTCCCGTAGTTTGCTGTAAACCTTGTACAAGTGTTCCATGTGTTCTTTTTCTGTGTTTGAGAAAACCAGGATGTTGTCTATGTATACCCAGACAAATTCATGGAGGTATTTTCCTAGTAGGTCTTTCATTATGCGCATAAATATGGCTGGTGCATTTTTATTACCCTGCAGCATAACTTTGCTTACCCTTACCCCAAAGGGTATTTTGAAGGAGTTTAATTCATTCTCAGGTTCGACTCATGTCTGGAAGAAAGCATCACTAAGATCTATCTTGCTTCGGTACATCGCTTTGCCGACCGTATTCAGGATATCCTGTTGCTGGGATATCAAAGGAGTATCATTTGTAATTTTATTGTTTCGTTGCTTAAGGTTAAACAGGAGTCTGATACCGACCCCATCCTTTTTTAGTTCCACGAACATTGGGGCGGCCCCTTGTACCACTGCACGATAAATTATTTGTTGGTTTAGCTTCTGCTAGACCCATTCATATAGCTTTGCCTTGTAGGCTTCAGGGACTGAGTATGATGGCTTATCTTTGATTTGTGATCCAGGAATGAGCTGGACTGTATGGTTAATTTTGCACAGTGGAGGCAGGTCTTCCAGGATTTTTTCTGAGAAAACATCCTTAAATTCTTTGATTAGGATTTCTACCGTTTCAAGTACTGCAGAGCTGTGTTGTTCACTAGTTGGTTTGTATGAGGCCTTTACTTTGTGGTCCAGGAAATAGACAGACATATCCCTGCATCTGATAGTCACTTTGTGACGAGTGATAAAGGGCATTCCTAATAGGGCATCGAACTTTGCTATATTTCCTACTAGCATGGGGTTATTAGCGAAGGTTGTAGAGCCAATTTGCACTGTAGCATTTGTTTGGTGGGTGCTTATTGACTGGGATCCCTCCATGGCCATGTTGAGGGTTACTGAGTACCTAGTTGTAACGACCATACAAAATAGAGCTATGGCAACCTTTGTCTACGCCCATACATAAGACTCGGAGGTTGAATGGTAGATGGACATCTTAGAGCATGTCCGAGGGATATCCAATGGTCTGGGTATCCCCTAGAACAGAAGGTACTGAAGGAATAGGTGTACCAATGTAGGGGAAGTATAGTGACTATGTCCGCTCGGACCTAAGGATAGGTCGGAAGTCCGGGTGAGTTTACCCTGCCCAAGAAAGTCACGTTACCCTACCATGGAGACCGGTATCGTGTCACCATAGATATACTTACCCTACCTTTGGGATACTATTACCCTACCTTCCGTCGGAAACGTTCTTGGAGGAATTTTGAGAAATGTTAGGATTGTTTGGCACGCAAGGACGCTCAAGAAGCACTTGGTTGCACATTGATCGGAAGGCTATGAGAGGAGTAATAGTACTCCGAACATGCTATAACTTGGCAGGAATATTCCTAAGAGGTACCTGCGGCCCCAGGGTTTGCCCCGGGCGTCATGGGCCAAAATGGGTGGAGTTGCCGTCTTACTAGTTAAATGGAATGACTGAAGACTTGTCCATAACACTGTATATGTCGCTGCCGTCCGTCCGACCAGAAGCTGTTCGCAGAATATCTAAGGGGGCCAAGGTGAGAAGGTCAGGTACCTTCTCCAAAAAGAACAGAGTAAAATAGACCATAACTGACGGAGTTAGCATGAGCTCTCCAGAAGGGTCCCCCGAGTAGTCCCGGGTAGTGCCGGAGACATCGAGGAAGGTTTTAAGCCAATCATGCCTACACAAGCCCCTTTGCCGTAGGCTCTTTATGGGTTGTTGGAAGACTCAAATAGCATGATACTTATCATGGTCAGTGGTGTGCCGGGGTAAGGGACCGTGGGTAGCACCCACGAGTCCCGCTGCCATCACAGCTCTCCGCAGGAGTGTTGTAGACCCTGAAAAGTTCGTTATCAAGATAGATAGAGCTTAACCGGAGGACAGCTGATGTCTACGGGTGCTTGCATAGATCATTGCTCATGGGTAGAGAGTTATTTAGTTAGCTTTCCCAGGTGACTCGACAGTTAGCCACTGACGAGACACCGATGTGCAGAGGTTTTCACTTCGGCAGATGTATTGGTAAATACCTCGCAGGACTGATGTGCATATGGGAGAATTCTGCTAGAGTGCGCTGACACCTTTGGCCCTTCGGAGACACGGTAAAGGTGGCGGAGCAACCCTTACGAAGAAGGGCACACTCATGTTGGTCAGGGTAACCTGATGGGGGAGTTTTTGGTATAAGTCTGACTACGTAAAGATTATACGAGAACTCTCCTACCCTGACAAAAATCAACATCCTCTTGAGAGACTTTAATTGAGATAAGCCTGAACTTAACGTTATTAAGTTTTACCGTTTACTTTTATTCTTTGTATTTTGCAAGAGCTGTGTTCGAGACATTTGAAGTTTGGTATGGTTGCATCCTTGGGATCCATCTTCCTAAGGGAGCCCCCATTACACTAGTAGGTTGAGTACTGACACCGTGCGCAGTGACAAAGGTGTTGCTTAGGATGTCTGATCCTATTGTTCTAGTATCAAATAGGACTTTCACTGGAAATCTGTTCATAGTTACCGTTCCTTCTAGTGACTAGAATTGTAACGTATTCACACTGGGGCACTAGTAATCACGCTGCTGGGTACAGTAGGAGTAGGGTACTCTCTACTGGAGAGTTTGGTGATACCGTGCCTGCTAAGGGAGGCTTTGAGGGTTTAATAGGAAATTAAAGATAACCCTTCAACCAAGTATATTAAGAATACTGTCTGTTGAAGTCTGCTGTTTCTCTGTCGAAAACAGCAGTCTTTAAATACATAATTATTTCTTTGAGTCTGATCATGAATTCTCACTCATGTTCTAACTCAATTAAATCATAAAAATAATCAGGTATCAACCGATACTTAAAACAAAACATAAAACAAACTAAGTATCAACCGATACTTAAAACAAAATATAAAACAAACTAAGTATCAACTAATTCTTAAAACAAAACATAAAACAAACTAAGTATCAACCAATACTTAAAACAAAACATAAAACAAACTAAACTTAACTGAACACCAGCTGCGGTTATAGGAATGGGTTTTTTTCCCATGGTAGTGGGTATTGTTTTATGGTAGTCAATCGATGATACTACAGAATTGATACTAATTTCCTCATAGCCTTCTTCTTCCTGTAGCAGGTCGAATTGATTTTCCTTCTTGATAGGTTGGTCTTTCTTTCCTTTAGAGTAGCAGTCTGTAGCAAAATGATTCTTTTTGCCGCACTTGTAATATTCATTGTTGGCCTTTCTTTTTTGTTGTTGTGTACCTCTGTGTCTCAATGTATGTTTCCCTTTTTGCTTGCTTGGTACTGGGGCCGGATCTATCCTCTTGCCTTCCTTTGGGTTGGTGTGTTTTGTAAGCGTCAGTGTCCCATAGAATAGCATTATAATGTTCAGCTCTTTTGATTAATGCTTGGATGTCATCAGTTACAGTTTCGTGTAGTTCCACTACTTGTCGCAGTTTGGCATGCATGCTTTCATAAAACCATTTTTTAAGAGAGTATGCTGATACTGCATTTCTTGGTAGTCAGTTGTAGTACATGAGGAGTGTTGTTGCCATTTTGGTTATTCTGCCAGTTTTCCCTCCCTGTACTTGTTAGATACTATTGAATTCTTTGAATATTTCATCCTTATTTCGGGATGACTGAAACCAGTCATAAAGGTAGTTGGCTATCGTTATTGCTCTAATCTAGTCCTGTTCTTGATATTCCTTTATGTATTGTTGGTAGGCTTCTACAGCATCCTCTGTACAGAATACTCCTAGATAGATTCCTGATCCATAGTCTTTGCTTGCCATGCCATATATCATAAGGTACTGTTGTACAGCCATAAACCATCTCTCAAAGGCTTCTGGTTTCAGGTCTTCTCCTTTTCCAGAAAATGTTTTTGGCTGTGGTATTTTTATCTTTGGCTTTCTCGTATTTTCACTTGGCGGTAGGTCAGTGGGACCTGGTAGTGGCGCTGGTGTCCCATGGCTGGACATGCTGTCTTCACTGTCTGAAGAGCTACTTGATGGTGGAGGTGGTTTGCATTCCTTTACTGGTACTCTGGGAACTCTCTGGGTGTCGTACCGGTATCTGGATTTTTCCCTTTTGTTTAGGTTAGAGCTTCTCATGGGATCTCATACTCACTTCGAGTTATTAGTAGATCTATGTCTCACTATTTGATGCAAAAGCTGACCACTTCTTAGATCTGCTGCTCCTGCCCAGTACCGCTTGTTGCTAAATCCTCATGGGTAGATCAGGCCATGATTCAGTATGTCTTAACCACTCGTTGAGGTTAAAAAAATGTAACGTGTTCACGCCAGGGCACTAACCACGCTGCTAGATACAATAGGAGAAGGGCATTCTCTGCTGGAGAGTAGCGGTACCTGCTTGCTAAGGGAGGCTTCGAGAGTGTAATAGGAGAATAGAGATAACCACTCAACTGAGTATATTAAGAATACTGTCTGTCGAAGTCTGCTGTTTCCATTATGGAAATCAGCGGTCTTTAAATACATGTCTTCTGAGTGTGATCATGAATTCTCACTCATGTGCTTACTCAACCGAAAACATAAAAATAATCAAGTATCAACCGATACTTAAAACAAGACATAAAACAAACTAAGTATCAACTGATACTTAAACCAAAATGTAAAACAAACTAGGTATCAACTGGTACTTGAAATGAAACATAAAACAAACTAACCTAACCAAGCACTAGCTTCAGTTACAGATTCAGCCTCAGCTGGCTATAGCTCCATGTATATACTTGAGAACCACATGCGATTGTTAGATCTGCATGGACAATATCTACAATAGTCCACAGGCCAAGTTGACAACAGCAAGAGAATATTGCTGCTTTACTACTGGAACATACTAGACTGTATCAGATATCTTCTGTGGCAGGCAGCATACAGAAATGATTTGGTCTTTGCACTGGGATGGAGGTAGGAATATAATGGATAGAGGGTGTATGCAGAAATGCATAGCGCAGATTAGTGGTGAAACATTCAGGTAAATTACCCACTTCTCATCCATCATGTGAGTGCTGGTTAACTAGTAGAGGAAACGCTCCCACTTGGTATGACTGTTGTTTTGATTATAGGGATGTCCAATCAGATACATCTTACCAACTTCTCTGGAGACAAGCAGCGTTGGCCCATATATATTAGTGTTGGTAATCTTTGGTTGACTAGGCATAACAAGTCAGCATCAATGGTAGTTCTCCTTTTTGAGCTCCTGCCAGTCCCACCCAAGTTGCTAAAATCTTCTTCTGTGAAAGAACTCCCAAGACAAATCAATGCTGACATACTCTATGGAGTATTGGAACTCATTCACAAGCCCTTACATGAAGCAGCACTCCACAGCATCTCAAATGAGTATGCAGATGGTCAAGTTCAGAGGTGCATCTCTATCCTGGCTGCATGGATTGCAGACTATATGAAAAATATTGTACTACATCATGTAAAATCAAACACGTATCCTAAATGCGAGGTCCCTGCATATAAGTTAGGTTCATGCAAAAAGTAACCATATCCTACATGGAATTATGTGAAATATGATCTTCTGGAACAAGATAGTTTGGATAGCATCATGTACTCCGACTCAGAGACAGTCCATGACAGCTTTCCATCCGTTGGCACCAAAATACGGCGAAACCTTTTACATGGACTTTCAAGTACTTTGGCATCCAATCTGTACCAGTCAAATTTTCTGCAAAACTATTTACATTGGAATATTCAAGTACGTGATGGACCAGGTTCCGGGATTTCACAAGAAGAGGGACGACAGCAGGTCTTTGACGATGCCTAGAGTGCATTACCACCCTATGCAGGATTGTGCATCCCCAAAAAGGTGTGATGACCCTACGTTATAGAGCTATGTCAACCTAAGTCTATACCCATAGATGAGACTAGGAGGTCAAATGATAGACTAGGTGGGCATGCCATAGCACGTCCGAGCGATATCCAATAGTCCGGATATCTCTAAAAACAGAAGATACTTCAGAAATTGGTGTATCTAAGTAGCGGTAGTAATGTGACTATGTCTACTCCAACCTAAGGATAGGTTGGAAGGCTGGGTGAGTTTACCCTGCCTAGGAGAGTCACGTTACCCTGTCATGGAGACCAGTTTCATGTTACCATGGACGTAATTACTCTACCTTTGGGATACTATTACCCTACCTGCTGTCAGAAATGTTCTTGGAGGAATTCCGGGAAATGTTAGGATTATTTGTTATACAAGAACAAGCGAAGGGCACTTGCTTGCACACTGATCGGAACACAACATGAAGAGCTATAGTGCTCCGAATATGCTGTAACTTGGCAGAATTATTCCTAACTGGTACCTGCAGCCCCAGGGTTTGCCCCGGGCGTCATGGGCCAAAATGGGTAGAGTTGCCATCTTAATAGTTAAATGGAGTCAATGAAGTCATGTTCATAACACTGTATATGTCGCTGCTGTCTGTCTGACCGCAGGCTGTTCGCAGAATAGATAAGGGGGCCAAGCTGAGAAGGTGAAGTACCTTCTCTAAAAAGAACAGAGTAAAATGGACCAAAACTGACAGAGTTAGTGTGAGCTATCCAGAAGGGTCCCCAGAGTAGTCTGGGGTAGTGCCTGAGACACCAGGAAAGATTTTACACCAATCAAGCCTACACGTGCTCCTTTGCCATAGGCTCTTTGTAGGTTGTTTGAGGACTCTAATAGCATGATACTTATCGTGGTGAGTGGTGTGCCAGAGGTAAGGGACCATGGGTAGTGCCCACTGGTCCTGCTGCCATCACAGCTCTCTGAGGGAGTGTTGTAGGCCTTGCAAGTTCCCAGTCAAGATAGATAGAACTTAACCAGAAGACAGCTGATGTTTGCGGGTGCTTGCATATGTCATTGCACATGGAAAGAGAGTAATTTAGTTAGCTCTCCTGGGTGTCTCAACAGTTAGCTACTGACCAGACTCTGATGTGCTAAAGTTTTCACTTTGGCAAGTCTATTGGTGAGCACCTCACAGAAACTGATGTGCATATAGGAGATTTCTGCAAGAGTGTGCTGATACCTTAAGCTCTTCGGCAATGTGGTAACAGTGTCAGGCAGCCTGTACGGAGAAGGGTATACTCGTGTTGGTCATGGTAATCTGATGGGGGAGTTATTGCTATAAGTCTGACTACTTAATGATTATATGAGAACTCTCCTATCCGAACACAATCAATATCCTCTCGAGAAGACTTTAATTGAGATAAGCCAGAGCTTAACAATATTAAGTTTTACCATTACATTTATTGTTTACAATTTTGCAAGAGCTTTTGTTTGAGAGATTTGAAGTTTGGTATGCTCACATCCTTAGGGTCCATCTTCCTAAGGGAGTCCCCATTACAAAAGGCCTACAACAAGGTTAGGCCGTGGCAAGAAAAGAAAATGAAGAACCTAGGATGTTGCCTCTTAGGGCTCCTCGCTGTGCCTCTCAACCAGCCTGACAGTATACAAGCAATGCCTTTCAGATGTAGGCTCATCTGCATCTGGTCATTGCTCGATTTCCGTTTGATGGCTCAATACCATAGCCATAGTCCCGAGATCATAGATTATATAGAACAATATCTGGTATGTTTTGATTCAATGAAGGATATCTTCTTGGAGTTTCAGATATTTAAAAGAATATAAGAAAAGCTCAACGACCAATGGAGAGAGCAGTGACATCTACTGGGGCATATGGATCAATCTCACACCAAATCCAAGTAGTGTCAGAAGCTCAAAGAACATCATGGGGAGGACAATGACTTATACCTAGAACTGATCAATGCAGAATCTCATTTTAACTTTATTAAGATTTATCTGTGCAGCCATGTTCCGGATCACATATATTATTGTGGCAACATTCAAATATATTCTACATAGTTTGGCAAGCTCCCATATAAGGAACAAATCAAAGATAGCTGGCACCATTTGAATAAAAACAATGTGGTGCACTAGCTCCTACAGAGCTATAGTCAATAGCACGGGATACACATATCAGCAAAAATAAAAGTTTGCATCTAGTGCATCCTGTGTATCAGAAGCACAGGACACATGGGACGCAAACTGTGACTCAGGATGCAATGGTTCTTCGCACCAGAAGTGTGGATGCAACCAAGCACTCTCGTAATTCTCTAAATACAACCGAGTACTCTCAGGATTCTCTGGATGCAACTGAGTACTTACACAAGTGTTTGGGTACAACAAGCTTCATGAGCTATTCTCAGGATACAAGCAAGTACTACTAAATTTTCAGGATGCAATGCTAGGACTAGACCTTGTAACCTAGGTCACATATCATGTATATTGTGAAGGTGTCAAAATAAAGCTCATTTGTATTCATATTGGTTCTATAATACAGAGTACAGAAACAAAATCTCTAAGCTTCTGAGATAGTACACTATACCCCCTACATCCCAGATGATAATACCATGGATATTGGCACTGGAAAGATGTTCAATATACTGTTAGAAAGCCAGCATTAAATAGAACTAGGGTGCCCAGTATTAGCTACTGTGCCCATAGGGTGCCCGAGGGATCTGGCATCAAATCAGCACTGTGTCAGAACCTGGCCAGAACTCTAACACGATAAAGACGACTTTTATAACAGTCTTTAACTCTACCAATATTGGTGCTGGTAAGACATCCTAGGTAATGCTAGAAATCTGGTGTCGAGTAGAATCAGGCCGCTGAGTCTAAGATACTGTACCTAAAGGAGACTTGGGAAATCCGGTGTCACAGTCAGCACTCTGCCAGAACCTCACTAAAACTCCACCAAGGCAAAGACGACTTTCATAACTGACTGTAACTCTACTAATATTGGCCCCAGGTAGACGTCCAGGGTACTGCTAGAAAGCTGGTATCAAGTAGAATCGGGCCAGCGAGTCTGAGATACTGCGCCCAAAGGACTCTCAGGAAGTCTGGCAACAAAGTCAGCCCTCTGTCAAAACTCTACTAAAGTCAAGACCACTTTTATAACAGGCTGGAACTCTACCAATATTGGTGCCAGGTAGACTTCCTAGGTACTGTTGGAAAGCCAGCATCAGGTAGAATCAGGTCACCGAGTCCGAGATGTAGTGCCCAAAGGACCCTTAGGGAATCTGGTGTCCAAGTCAGCACTCTGCCAGAACTCTGGCAGTGTAAAGACTACTTCTATAACAGGCTGTAACTCTACCAATATTGGTGTCGGGTAGATGTTGTGGGTACTGTTGGAAAGCTGGTGTCAAGTAGAATCAGGCCGCCAACTCTGAGATGCGGCACCCAAAGGACACCCAGGGAATCTGGCCTCAAAGTCAGAACTTTAGCAGAACTCTAGCAGGATAAAGGCTACTTTCATAACAGGCTGTAACTCTACCAATATTGGTGCTGGGTAGACATTCAAGATACCAATGGAAAGCCTGCGTCGGATAGAAGCAGCCCACTACGTATTAGCCCCTGCGCCCAAAGAGCGTGTGAGGAACCTTGCATCAAACCCAGCACTTATCTAGAACCTCGCTAACTTGGCATAGCAGGCAAAGTAAACAGTAAGGTACTGAATGCAGGGGAGATAGTAGCGGGACCCAGTAAGGGGGGAGGTAGTATGTAGGATGCTGGTAGGGGGGAGCTGGTATGAGATAAGCAGGTAGTAGGCAGGGAGCCAGTAGGGGGCGAGCTGGTAGTATAACATGTTCATGCTAGGGTGCTAATCACGCCGCTGGATACAGTAGAAGGGTGCTACTCTTCCGGAGGGTAGCAAGTCTGATCTCACTAAGGGAGGCTTTGGTGGTGTAATAGGAAAATAAAGATAACCATTCAACCGAGTATATTAGAATACTATCTGTTGAACTCTGCCATTTCCAAGCTGGAAATCGGCGGTTTTTTTAAGTACAAAAGTTTAAGTACAATCATGAATTCTCACTCATATTCTTACTCAATCAAAGTATAAAAATAACCAAGTATCAACTGATACTTGAAACAAAATATAAACCAAACTAAGTATCAACTGATACTTAAAACAAAACATAAACCAAACTAACTAACTGAGCACCAGCTCCAGGGGAGCAGCCAGTAGGGTGGTGGTAAAGGGGGAGCGGCTGACAGCTGTGTTTATCACTCAGAATCTCAGGATGGAAAGGACTTGGCAGGGCTTATTTGAGATACAATCTGGATGCACCAGACTTGGCACTATACTACTGCATGTATAGGACACAACCTTCCTTGGCATCCTACTACCAAACACTGCGGCCATTGCAATGCAAGACCAGATACACAAAACACAGGGGACCTAGGGGAAAAACACCGTGTGTCTAGACGTGGCGCTTGTGCATCTGACCCAGGATTTATTTTTGCTGATACATGTGACTCTCGAAGGGGAAACGTACCCCGACCCCGAGGCGCAGACCTGCCCGCAGAGGCGGTCGATTGGTCGAAGGCAGCAGATACTGCATCTGGCTTTGTCATATACTGGAGGATTTTAAAAGGACAACAATGTAACATTTCAAATATCCTGGATTTGTGCAAGGCGGTCGGAATTTTGGCCAACAGCAGTTTTGATGAATTGATCCCGTATAGCTAATGTAGCCTGTCAATAGAGTGCTCACTTCCCAAAGATCCTGGAATACTTCAACTACTTCCGACTGAACTATTAATGTAACTTGAAATCCCCATTCCCGCATTTAAGAAAACCTAAGTTTATGATGTCCACAGAGTGTGGTCATGGTGTTCACCTTCTCAGCTCTTCTGCGAGCAACAGAGTCGCAATGATTTGGTTTGGGTACAGGCAGAGGGGAGAACATGTATAGTGCCTTCAAAGGACGTGTTTGGGCTAGACTTCGGGTACTATTCAAGATCAGAGACTCCAGGCATCAGGATAGGGTCTACAGACTCAGAATGGTAGGAATAACGAGTATGGCTCATTCTAGGCAGCCATCCGATACCCATGGTCTTGTCATAGTAGAGCAGAGGACAGAGGTGTAACAGTCTACAATAGTGGACATTGGTAAATAGTAGAATCAATTTGAGGACGTTCAATGAGATCTATTGAGATCACATCCCAGGGAAGGAATTGAAGCCCTGTGGTGTATCCTATATTGCGATACAGGATACACCACAGGGCCAGCAGGAAGCATTGGAATTCCTGCCATTGTATAGTAACTCAAACTGTAGGTAGAAATAATTGTGTAATAGTACTAGGAGAGTAAAAATTAATGATACAAGATTCAAGTTGAACAAGATTGTGCGCAGAACCAGAGAACATGTATTAGTAAACAAAGAACAGGTTGTGATAATGTGCGACATGGGCCTTGCTCGGGACTGGCATAAGCTTAGAGACAGAAGAAGATGCAGACATTATGATGGGAGCCCAGATATCAAAACTTTCATTTCACCATGAGAAAGGTGATACCATAGACTTGAACATGATGACTGGGAGTAAACAGGAAGGAAATGAGAACTGACAGGTAGTTATCAGAGATAAGGAATGCTGGGCCCAGGAATCAAATTGGTAGTTAACAGATTGTAGTCGTAATGGCGACTGGAAACTAGCAATCAGGAAAGGAGTGAGAACAGAGGATCAGCACGTAGAGAAAGCTTGATCTCACAGTTGAGCTCAGATTGCCATCTCAGGAGGATGACAAGATTGAATTATCAATAGGATGTGGTCAGAATGTATGGGTGGACGGCACCGGCTTGGAGACGGAAGGAATCAACAGGATACAAGCCTGGGAGGGGACACAGATGATGCAGGGGGTGTTCCGTCGGAGTTGTGGACCCATGGGATGCAGGGGACACAGGAGAAATAGGGGACACAGGGGACATAAGGGACACAGGAGACAAGTGCACTGTGTTGGGATGTGAGATGCACAGATCTGATGCAGAATGAATTTTTGCTGATGTACTGGGCAAGCACTGGCATTCCATCAAGAAGTCTTTATTGGGAATATTTCGACCATACAGCCTTAGGGGTACAGGAATCTTTGTGGACTGACCTTGTCGAATTTTGACAGTGAAAAAGGCTGTTGGCATTTGAAGAATAGGTATTAGTATGGTGGCCCAATTGCTTGTGGTACTCATTTGTATTTTGTACATTTGTATTTTGTATAGATTGAGGCAATAAAAGTAGAACAATTAATTTGAAAA
>LN891386.1:17581-31839 GCA_900010015.1 Tuber aestivum | reverse complement strand
GACCTCGTCTCCAGATTCCTGCCTATACTGATCGTGGTGTGCCTTGGGCTACCCGACCCTCAGACCCTGTCTGTTACAGCAGGATGTGCGGTTGGTCCCATACCAGAGGGACTTGGGGCGGCTTGTTTTTCCCTAGGCCTGCGGAGCAGGTTTTTGACCGACATGCCTGAGGGCCAAAACGGGGGTGTGGGGCGGTTATTACAGAGGTGCCCTGGTGGAAGGATCCATGTTTTAGCCGGACTGCGCCTTTAAAGCAGAGGTTTGCACCTATATAAGCAAATAAATTCTAGGATTTAACAAAAAAAAAAAAAATTGCCAATCACTGTTTCTATGAAGCCCTGAGATACCGGTATACAGTACCAGTAACAGTAGAGTGGCCAAATACTGCACCAATGCCGCACCGAGCTCTGGCGTCTTACCCCACGTTCCACACCACCGGTACCGGTACTGCACTGTGCGGTAGGGTACGAGGCTGGAGGCAGAAATCACCAGTCACGTGAGCGTACCACACAAAAAGCTGCCAACTTCAAGCGCTTGGGTACATAGGGGCACAATACTGTACGTAGATACCGGTGCTGTGCTCAGAGGCCATTTATCACACCGTCGTGAAAGTGTCTCAGTCAACTTCCAGGATTGGATGATGTCCTCGACCGAGCTGGCGCCTCTACGAAAAGTGGTACCATGACCATGCGATATATCATACCGAGGGATAAGTTGCAGGGAATTGACTAGAGAAGGGGGCAGGACAACACGGCGGTGAAGGTATAATGCTTGTAGAAAAAGCGAAGAAACAGAACCCGATTCAGACTGACAGGAAACGTTGTCCAATTGCTTATCGATGCGAGGTGTTTCTGTTTTCGTTCCCCGTCTCCCACAGAGGAAGGTGGAGCCACCAGCCGAGCTCCCTCCCAAACAGGAAATACTGCCCACGGCCACTTTACTAGTAGACACTGGCCACCTTAAAAACATACAAGTATTAAGCTAAACGTGTCTAAAATGGCAAGTACCTTATTTAGCTTAATATCTCTCATGTCTCGCAGATTGAAGGCATTACAAGTATTATGTGCCTTTTAACAAGCCGATAACGCATATTAATCCAGACAACCATATTGAAATCTCACCAAAAGGTGTCCTCATAACGATGCGCCAAACACGACTCGTCATCTCAGAACACGATTTCGGACCCAAAACTCCTTTTCTGATGACAGACAGCTCAAATGACAGTGCAGCCCCTAAGCGCAAGCTCTGGGAACTACAGCGCGCCAAACTTGCCATGCACAGAAGCTTAGGGCTAGCAAGAATGGATTGCCGTTCTGACATCATATAATAGCTGGAATTACCCAATTACGGCTGAGAAATGGCCGAAAAATCACAGCTTCCTCCCCGTGCTCGAGCACAGTACTCGAGTACAGATGTCACCGAGACCCAATCCCACCCTTACTGCCCGACCAACCAGACATCCCAAAAACGGGATATCCGCCCATCTATTTGCAACAACCTGGAAGGGAGAGGAGTCCAGGGAATTCCCTTACATATCCAGCCAATGCTGGATCCCATTTATCGAATCCTGGCCTCCCGGCGCAGTGCAGCACAGTACGGTACAGTGCCGGTACCGGTAACTCAATGATTCACTAGTACTAGCACACTTCGGCAACCAAACTCGTCGGAAAAGGAAGGACGATAGAAGTCAGAAACAAATCCCAGTTGCATTGGTGCTCGCCTTCCTCGGGAGTGGCGAGCCGGAGACTCTAGAGGGTTTCTAGGAGATTTTTTTTTCTTTTCAGGTAATCCCGGTGGACTGGTCTGCTCCGGAGCCCGATTTCATAAATTCTTGTCATACCATGCGTCGCCTTGCGTTTCTGAGATAAATTTAATATACTTAGTAACGTACAGTATTGTACAAGTACATGACGACTCCCGCTTACCCGTATCTATCATGCTCCGTTTTTCTTTTCAACTCGCATCTGGTATTAACACGACACTGTTAACTCATACGAGTGAAGAAAAGAAAAAAAAAGTGGGACAACCCTAGTTACACCCCAAAACAAGGAATTCCTGCACATTGATATCAACCGGGAGTCCGCCGTCGAGGTGAAGGTAGTTCAGTAGACCGATCCTATTACTTCTCCACCTTGTCTCTCCTCGTTTTGGTGATAGACATCACCCCTGCTCCACCGGCTACCGGTACTTCAGGTGGGATCACAACCCAGAAACCTTTCTCGTTGCCTCGCCAGAAAGTGCCCGTTAGGATGGTGCTGTCACTGGTGATCCCAATTCCAGCAGTTATCGATGGGGACTCGTCTGGCGAGAAATTTCTCAAACCGTCTATCTGATCTCTAGGATTTTAGATACTTTTGGGTGGTTCATCATTGCCCCGAATACCGTTGTATTTTTCTCAGTGGGGAATACCGCTGTCCCGCTATTCCCGCCATTTATATGCTGCACTTGAATAAAAAAAGAGGAACGAGTTGGGTTCGTGGAAATTCCCGTTTGGGGGTGGTGGAGAAGTCACCGCAAACCGAGCCTCCAGTTGAGGCAATACATATACCGTAGGATTGTATGTAGTATATAACACTCGGAGAGGCCATTGCGGTACAGTAAAACATCCTAGCACACTTCTCTTGCATTCGAGCGTTGCATAGTTTCTCTTGCATTCGAGTGTTGCATAGTATGTGGGGATGGAGTATGATACCCGAGCTTTTTAGTCTGAGCTTGTTATACTAATTACCGGTGTGGGCACTCAGGCTCCCGCAATCAATTTATGATGCCATACCGTACAAAATCTTTGTATTAGTGTTGGTATGGTACTTGCACAGTGCTTCGCACCTATGATACTCGAGTACTCGTACAATGGCGCCCGTCACCGAAAACCTTGGAAAACCAGGGCACAACTTACTAAATACCAAATTATCAGCACTCATGATGGACTGTTTAATAAAATATTCAACATCCCTAACCCCCGGTTTCAACACCAACCACGACATCGACTTCCCGTACGACTTTAGGTGAGAGCGGAAAGAACATGGATCAAATTTATCATTTAAAGTGTTGTGCTGGAGGAAACCACACTAATTTTCTAAAGAAGAGGCTATTACGGCTATTACCGATTTAGAAATTTTGTACCAAGTTGGCTTCAAGGGTGGGCTTTGTCCCGTCTGGAACCATACCTATGCAATCCTTACTGTGCACAAGGGATCACTCTTTCGATTGCCTCCCTTCGGCCTCACCAACGAGTACAAAACCCCACTGTATGTCCCAGTCGTCAACACTGACGCTGTATCTTTCTGCAATGTCTGGGTCCTGGACTTTATGCGGGGTGACTAATAGGGAAGATTTTACTCCGAATACTGCGTCGGAGGTTTCGTAGGGGTCGCCACGGAGGTAGAGTGCACTTTCCCATAGTTAGTTGACACGTTGATTGGCCAGAAAGAGGAGGGGGAGGAATGGAGGGAGGTGCGTTATAAGCGGATTGAACCCCTCCCTCTCAATCATGAAATGCAAGTGCGCGGGGCGGAACGGATGTCTCCTCAGAGTCCCAAGAAGTTTTCCCACTGGCCCATCGTGCGGAATCGGATACGGGACCGGCTTCACGCACTTGAACCAGAACTCCCCATCCTTATTGCTCTTCAAGATACCCCTACAATCCGGGCCTGTCTCGCCCTCGTACTGGGTGTCGTACCGCCCCGTATTGTCAGCTTCCCACACGTTGATGGTGGCATCAGGGATTGGGTGGCCGGATGTGTCCTCTAGCGTGCAGCGAACGAGACAAGGCTCCCCTTTGTCCGGGCTCGCGATTGAATCCCCATTCTCGGTGAATTGTGCGTTGTTGGTGTGAAATGGGCCAAGGACGCTGCCCTCCGTTGCGTTGGCGGGCTTGGGGCTGTTGATTGACTCCACGAGGCTTGAGAGGCCGAGGACGTCTGATAGGAGAATGAACTCCTATTTCGTCGTTACTCACTTGAAATTGGGAGAGAGCGGGTGGGGAGGGGAAACTACCTGACGGGTATCAGAGGAAATCTGGCCTGCGTCTTTTAAGAAGGCTAGTGCCTTCATCCACTCGTCCGTCGTTAACTGTGTTTCCCTAGCAAAATCGTGCAAGTGCGTCACCAGCCGCTCCATAAGATATTGCAAGCGTGCATCTGGGCCCTGTGAGTTTACGATAACAGTGTTTGCCGTGATATTCTCGTCCGTCAAATCCATCAATGCGGGAATCTTGACGTTACAAGGATCCATCTTCGTAGGGTGGGTGTCCACAAAAATCGGTGACGATGAAAAAGAGGCATCGGATACTCGAGTACATCGGGAGATGCGGTTGCACAGAATCACTCATTGTTGATAGACATCTTTAAAGGAGGCTAGGTTGCGCCGAATGATCTTACATGATTGTGAACTAAAGGGCGAAAGTACAAGTACCAGTATGAGACTTACAAGCCACGAAAGAGACATGAAAACTGTATCGATTAATGTAGGATCGAAGGGCCTTTAAAAATACTCATACACGAAACTCAGAATAAGGTTACTTAGGTATAAGATAAACGATACACTGTGTGTTGAATAATTGAACCTCGCCCCAGGACGATGGAGTTGCCTTTCTGCTGGTGGGGTGCTGCAGCTTTTTCCTTTTCTTCCCTTCAAGCTGGGGCCGAGAAGGTTAGTTTTTGCAGTGTTATCGCCCCCCGCCCTGCCTGACATACAACCCCCTACGGTATACTTGTACTACCCAACACTCGTGCTCAGTATTTTTACGGAGCCAAGATCTCCCTTTCTTCTTCTTCTTCTTCTTCTTCGTATTCTTCTCCTTGCCGCTATAACATTTGAGACTCTTGGGTTCATTTCCTCCTTCTCATCTCGTCCTTCATCAACTACTTAGTCTGCCGCTATTTGTTTCACTAAAGCCCCCCCCGTCTCCGGATCATTTTTTCCTCTGGTACTTGTACGGTACTAGTACTCGAGTATAGTAGCTGCCACCGCGGGACAGGGGTATCTCTCCTTCCAATTTCTATGGACACATCCGTGCACAGTACGAGTACTCGTACTAGTACTCGAGTACCGGTATTGCACGAGTTACGGTACGGTACCGTACTCTATCTCTATCGGAGCCTCCCGGAAAATAACAGGGGGAGAACATTTATGATACGGTAGCAAAGAGGGTACGAGTACTCGAGTACAATTTCTTACCCAAGTGGTGACACTATTGTGCAAGCGGCACCGGGAAGATCAGCGTGGTATTATCCACTCAGGCTCAGGTATTGCACTAGTATCGGTATTATACTGTACGAGTACCGCGGCACAATGTCCATACCGTTCAAGGGTCTAGGCAATTCCCAAGGAGCAAGGAGCAACACCAGATCAGCATAAAGTCAAAAATTATACATACCATATCTGAAAAATAATCCACAATCACACATAGCGGGATATTGCCGATGTGTGCAGCCGATAATTAAATCCACATCAGTGTGGGATTCTGCCGTGAAGCGCTTCCGATGCAGTAGTATTCCTTTCTGGAATATTCCTATGAGGCAAAGGAAATGGACGAATTAAGATGGTGTGAACGACCGGTATGGTGCCGCACGGGACGGTATGATGGCCGCCGGGTTATGGAAGCGAGGTGGGATTGTGATTGAGTGGTCGGAGGTTGGGAGAGAGGAATCATGGAATGTTTGATTGTGGAGGAGGGCTTGGAACACGGCGCGAGCGATTGGGGGCACAGCGCAGTACCGGTAGGAGAGTGGTGAAAGCTCTGGGGTGGCTCGTACTGCAGACTATCATACTTGCCCCTCCCAATAGTATCCGGAAATCGGGCAAATGGCTTGGCAGCACGGACGACTGCACTATTTCCTTCATTGCGCGCATTTGCACTACTTTACCGTCTTGATTCTTCTACTTGTATCCGAGTACTCGAGTACTCGAGTACATACAGTAGTTGAACCGAAGGGGACAATAGCCGCCAAGCCGACCTCGATTTCCGGATACTTTTGAAAGCGGCAAGTACGGCCGACTCCCCGTGAGAGTACGTACTGTACAATCCCTTTTAACATGTAAACGTTCAGCAACAAAGTGATTCAGCACAACCCCCCTACACCAGTAAGTTACCCGTGCTGCCGGCAATGGGCAAGGGGAACTAAGCCTATTTGTCTCGTTGCCGTGCCGTTATCATGAATTGTCTCTCGCGTGCTTTGTGGACGCGTGCGTGTATGCAGTGCTGGTGCAAGTACTCGTACTTTGCATACTCGAATATTCCGTAGCACCGCACTGCGTGATACCGTTCCCCACATCTTTCGAGGCTGCCTAAAGACACTCACTTGCTCTTGCAACCTCGTCACCCATCACTTCTTCCCTTCCTCTCCTCTATCCCACACCTCCTTCCTACGAGCAATACGATGCGATAAGAGAGCTCGCATTGCCACCATATCCCCCCCCCCCCTAGAACAGGCCAAAGCACCACTTCACTCCGCTCCACATCTTTCCCCAAATCCCTCTGGCCCCACTTTCTCTGCCGATCTCTAATACCGATATGATGCCTCCTTTTTTCCTTTTCTCTTTTGCTTCCATTTTTTCCTTTATAGTTTCTCCGCCTCACCTCCCTGCTCTAGGAGGGTAGTACCGGTTTGGGAAATCCACCATCTCCTCCCAGCGTTCGGAGTGTGCAGCGGTCATCCCTCAAAAAATATTGAAATGAGGTCTCTTCCGGGGGTTCATCCAAAAAAAACCCAGATCTGGGCTTTTGAGTGGCGGATCATCGGAAGCGCTACGCGATGGAGGCGGGGGGCATGGGCGGTCATTGCTGTATGGTGGTATAATATGGTGGTACTGTATAATATGGTGCTGTTAAGCTATGGGGTCAGATGCCAATTCACGAGGCGTGCGTCTTTGAATATCATACTCCGCTTTACCACTATATATGCCCACTGCGAACCCACCCGGCACCGTTGAGAGTCTATGCACCTAAAGATGCCAAAACCACGACTTAACGTATTGATTGTCGGCGCGGGCTTGGGCGGTTTATCGGCTGCTATTGCGATTAGACTTGCTGGACATGAGGTACTCGTGCTAGAGCAAGCTTCTACTCTTTCTGAAGTATCCCTTCCTTCCCTACTATGACTTGGGCGGTGACGTGAGGTGTGCTGATGGTGGGTAGGTAGGAGCGGGCATACAAGTACCCCCTAATTCGTCACGCTTCCTAATATCATGGGGTCTCCGCGAGGCAATGGATCGGGTGTCGGTCCTCCCGGAGGTAATGCGGTTCCGCAGCTATCGGGATGGGGGCATACTCAATGAACAACCATTAGTCCCGCTCACAGAGGAGGTCTATGGAGGGCCTTATTGGCACTGCCACAGGGCGGATTTTCACAAAGTATTGTTGGAGAAGTGTCAAACCATTGGTGTCAGGAGTGAGTTCCTCGCCTTCGCCATCCCAATCGACTAGGAGTAGAGGCTAACTGTAGAAGTCCGCATCAACTCAATGGTGATAAAGATCGACTTTGAGGCCCCCAGCGTGACGCTTTCTACCGGAGGCACGATAGGGGCGGATCTAATTGTTGGCTCCGACGGACTGAAGTCGAGATGCCGCGAACAGCTTCTGGGGCATTCGGATCCCCCGCACTTGACGGGCGACCTTGCATACCGGATACTCGTAAAAGCCGAGGAAATGCGCAAGCATAAAGACCTCGAAGAATTCGTTAACAAACCCGCAATCAACACCTGGATGGGTGAGATATGCCCTCTTTCTCAAGAACGATTGACGCAGGGCTAACCCAGACACCCACAGGCCCGAATGCCCACGCAGTCTGCTACCTCCTGAAAGACCAGGGCTACTACAACATGGTCCTGATCTGCCCAGACAACATGCCCGGGGGCGTCAACGTTATGTCGGCCGACCCCACCGAGGTTCTCGAGTTCTTCAAATCCTGGGACCCAAAACTACAAAAGATGATCAGCCTGGTTTCCAGTGTCAGCAAATGGCGTCTGCAAAACGGCACGGAAATGGCCTCGTGGACGCACCCATCCGGGAAGTTCGCGCTACTTGGGGACGCCTGTCATGCTACGCTTCCATATCTAGCTCAGGGCGCTGCGATAGCCGTGGAGGATGGGGGGGTGTTGGGGGGATTGCTCGGGAAATTGGAGGATCGGTCGCAGCTGCCGGCCTTGCTCCGAGCTTACGAGGGCCTGAGGAAGAATCGGACTACGAAGATTGTGACGGGGAGCACGGACATGAGGGATATCCTCCACATGGAGGACGGGGAGAAGCAGAAGAGGAGGGATGCTGTGTTGCTGGCGGACGACATCAAGCCCGGGTTCCCAAACAAATGGAGGGATCCGGCGTTTCGGAATTTCCTGTTTGCCTATGATGGAGCGAGGGAGGTGGAGATGGCCTGGGAAAGGCTTAGAGAGAGGAGCGGAAGCGGTGCCGCGGGTGTATTTAGAGCGAGGTTATAGTTTATAAGGGTGCTTGCGCTGAATTGATATACAGGAAGGGTAATCGGGTATACAGTTCCGTAAATGACGGTACAAAAGGGGTAGTCTAGCGTGTCCTCCAGGACCAAGCTCACAGATCAAGCACCTCCTCATTCCACCCCGCCATAACCAGGGCCTCATCGTCCAGCAACTCATCAAGCGCCGGCCCCATGACGCCATCGGTGCTGCCCGCGCGCTCCCTCCCGAAGCCCATGAAGACATTTCTAACCAGCGTCTCCAATTGCCCATTGTCCCTCCCCCCCTCCTCACTCCCTTCCCCAACCCTCCCCTCCTCAGCCGGGCTTCCTCCGCCACGCGCATCCCCGGGCCTCGACATCAATCCCGCATCCTCCAGTGCGCCCCTAGCCTCAACGCTCTCCTCAAGCACGCTGACGATTTGCACAAGACTCGGATCCACCAGATCCACGCCCTCGGTGTCAAACACGGCCTCCACCACGTTCGCGTATCCGGGGACCTTGGCCCTAGCCAGCCAGTGCACAAATCCCGCGTCGACCAGCATCTCCCTGGCGATGAAGTAGAGCCCCATCAATCTCGCGAGTATATAGAGCGCCTCCTTCTCGCTGAAGGGGTCGCCGGCGGGGTTCTCGTCGGTGGGGAGGGTACTGTTGAGGCAGCTGACGAGCGCGCTGAAGGTAGGCTTCTGGCAGAGCTTGTGCAGTGTCGTGCTGTAGGTGCAGCAGCGCAGCGCGCGGAGCGAACGCAGGCGCTGCGAGGGTGTGGAGGAGCCAACCTGCGAGAGGAGGTGAACGATGTTTTCGTCGGTTGTCGCGCGGTCGGTTATGATTTTCAGGGCGCTGGTGGGTTCCTTGTTAGCCGGTGGGCTGGGAATTGTACATGCGTGTGTGTGCGTGTGTGCGCGCGTGTGTCTGTAGGGGGAAGTACGCATTACGAATATCAACATTGATACCCCGGGCTAGAGTCTCTAATGTTTCTAACTTGATTGCTGCATTTCCACTCCCCCCGCAATCAGCTCCTGCTTTCCTCGCTCCGTACTGCGGGCTAGAAGAATGAAATGAAACGAAGTATATAAAAAAAAACATACCATCCTCCGTCGTCTGGTCAACACCCGCATCGGGGGGCATCACCTTCGGCTTCGAAACACATCTCAAACGGAACCTGCTGAGTTGGGAGTGAGTAGTGTAGATGGCGTATAATGCTAGTAGGCCTTTTTTTTTTAAAATAAAATTTTTACCGTTAGCCGGGTGAAGAGGCAGAGTAAGGGGGATGGATGGGGGTGAGGAAGAAAAGTACCGGCAGAGAAATAGAGATATTTATTTGATGTGGTAGTTTTGAGTAAGAACGACATTGCGGTGGTGGTGGTGGTGAGGGGTGGTGATGGCGGTGGCAATGGTAGTGGTGGTAATGGTATGTGGTAGTGGTCTTGTGCGGGGGGGGGGCGGAGGTTAAACTTACCACGCGTGTGGTACGGATACGGTACCGGTATGATATGATAATTATGATAATGGATGGTATTGGTACGAGTCGTGGACGCCGACGGAAGCCCAATGGATGGGTGGGAGTCGAGGCAAAACCTAACCTTTAGCGACCGCTCCCCGGTTGGTTGGGTTTCTGAATTACGATACTTGTGTCATAATTTACTCGTATCGTACAGTACTTGTACCGTATGCAACGGGAGCATGGTTGACAGCGAGGGGGGCGGGTGAGGAAGCGATGGGGCTCTGCGACCCACCCCCCTTCACCGATCGCGAATCGCGATGCGAGGGTGAGGCCGTTATTGGGCTACAGGCTTGGCTTATTACCGTTAACCTACTGCTAATTCGGGGGAGGGCCGCGCTAAACCTGAGGGTAAAAAACTTGCAGGTTATTCAACGTCATACAAGTATGATTGCGCTGAGGGATAGTCTACTGTAGTGAATTGTCGTGTCGTGTGTATTATATATTTACCGTCTAATTCGGTTACCGTGCACACCTGAGATTCCTGCTACCGGTAGCTGTGTCGCCGTGTCGGGCACCAGTTTCTCGCTATTACCGAGGTATGATGGGAAATACACGTCTGGGCTCATTGCGCTCGTCCCCCATCATGGTGACAGCTCTGGGCGTTACTGTACACCCCGCTGCTGATTTTGATGTAACCAAATCGTTCCCGTATCAGGACGTAATTACGGGTATCTTTTGGGTCCTTCTTATCTTATCTTGTCTTACCGTACCGGTATACCGTACTCTATCCTTGCTGTGCCGGCGGGACCAAGTATCCTTGTGCTTCTTGATCCCGGGAGAGAGGTGGTCATGTCCATCGGATATCCACGGTTCCTTGTGGTCTGGCGGTAGGATTGAACTGAGCTGAGAAACCTTAATTAAATCCACCCCAGCCCTGCAGCTACCTCTATGATATGAATATGGTGATACTCGTACCGTACTTCAATAGTGTTGGTGCTGGGTTTACTAAGGAGGGTTCTCTCTCCCCCCCCCACTCAATTAGTCGAGGAAAAACCTCGACATCGAAGGCTCGGAATGGGGGCTCTTTTTACTTTCTCGCTTTTTTTTTTTTTTTTAAAAAAAAAAGACAATCCAGAACTATCTAAGGAGGTGCCATGCACATACCTGCGGCATCTCAGCGGCATAACTCCAATCCCTGTTCCCTACCCTACACCTTCCTTCCCCATGCTATGCACCAATCTCTTCAATCACGAAATGAGGGGTCGATCAAAAGCCGAAATATGATAAAACCCCCTCAATTCCCCTAAGTTCAATCGCACGCGAGCTTACCAGCTGCGCTCCCGGACTTGACTGCCTCTAAGTGTTAGGCTCCTATTCATACCGCCATCAAGGGCTGCACCTACCTCTAAGTGTTAGACGCGATAATTCGATAAGACCGAGCGGGATGGAAGCGTTCCATACGGTTTACGTAAAGGATGGAATGGAAAAAGGCAAAACGAGAGCCCGAAGTGGGGGAGGAATGTCGAGGCCGTTGATAGCCTTTTGTGCCGTATCTGAATGTGTATGTATGGGGTGAAGTGGGTTGCCCGGTTTGGTGATGTTCCTTATGTGCTCCATGTGACCCGCACACTTGGCTTCGGCGCAAGCTGGGACGGAGGAAATGGGTTGGAAGGGTGGCCCTTTGCGGGAGATTGTACTGAGTATGTATTGGCAGTTGGTCCCTGGTGGTGGTGGAGCAGTAGTAGTGGGGTTGAGACTAGATGGGGGAAGCATGATTTAAGGAACCGAGATCCCCTCTATTTCTTCTCTACCGGTATTCTCCCTCCCTCCCCACTGCTCCTGTCGTCCCTCGAGCCTCACAGCTCGTGCCTACTTTCCCCACTGCTGTGCCTACGTTCCATAGGTTACTATCAACTGATAATCGCGTAAGTTACCTCCCTCCTTTCTACCCCATGCCTTCTCTTGGGTCTCCCTTCCATCCTTCTTATCTTCCTGATCCTCCCACAAACCTTTTCTCCTTTCCCTTCTTGCCCCCCTTCCTGCCTTTCTACTCACCCCGCTGCAATCTTTCTTATCATTTCTCTCTCTAAAAAAAAGCGTCTCTCATTCAAACAACTATCAAAATGACTGCCCCCTCTACCATTGCTACCAAGTTCCTTCCTGCGAAGGACCAGCTTGGATTAGTTGCTGTTGGCTTCTCAGGTGGCCAGGTATGTTTGGGAATTTGTCCCCCTTTGTGTTATTGCTGCTTTCCTGATGCCCCCTTGAGCTTCCAGCTCATTTGAGGGAGGTTTGTCAGTTTTGGTACCTTTGAGCCTCACTGATCTGTTGAGTAGTGCAAATCTGGGGTCGATGCCGCTCCCTCTGCTTTGATTGAGTCTGGGCTCTTGACCGACATTCAGGAGACTTTGGAATACACTCTCTATCATGATGGGATTGTACACGGTTATGCAAAACATCTTCCCGCACCGGGAACTGACCTTCCTCTGCATGTGGCTGGAGCAAAGGCTCCCATGATCAACCCAATTTCTGTCTCCAATGTTACACATACCCTCTGTGACCAGGTTTACGAGCACGCTTCCAAAGGACGCCTTGTTCTCACCCTGGGAGGTGATCATTCTATTGCTATTGGTTCTGTTTCCGGTACCGCAAAGGCGATACGCGAACGTCACAACTCTGAAATGGCACTCATCTGGGTTGACGCCCATGCAGATATCAACACTCCTGAATCTTCCGGTTCCGGAAATATTCATGGCATGCCAGTTTCCTTCTTGACCGGGATTACCAAGGCACCAAAGGAAAACCCTAACATTTTTGGTTGGATCAAGGATGAACATAAAGTCAACCCTTCCAACATTGTCTATATCGGTCTTCGCGATGTCGACATTCCAGAGAAAAAGATCCTTAAGGATCATGGTATCCGCGCTTTCAGCATGCACGATATTGACAGGTACGGTATTGGCAAGGTTATGGATATGGCTCTTGACCACATCAATTGCGGTCCCGGGCAAGAGGGTATGCCCATTCACTTGAGCTTCGACGTCGACGCCTTGGACCCATATGTGTAGGTTTTTTTTTTTTTTCATTTTTTTCTGCTTGTACCCTTCTCCTACTAAGGAGCAGTAGCGCTCCGAGCACTGGCACTCCCGTACGCGGTGGACTCACCTTGAGAGAAGGAGACTTTATCTGCGAAGTTATACATGAGACTGGATATCTTGTGGCTATGGACCTTGTATGGCTCCTTCCATTATTTCTTGGCCTCCACTAACATCCACAAGGTCGAGGTTAACCCCGCCCTCTCAGGGGACGGCCCAGAGAGCATTGGTGCCAAGGAAACAATTAGAGCTGGTTGTAGTCTCGTTCGCTGCGCCTTGGGAGAGTGTCTCTTGTAGGGAACTTTTTTCCTTTTCTTAATGTTTACTCTAATTTCTTGATTTTTTTTTTTCGGAGTTTGATAGAAAATAGGGGATAGAGATCGTTACTGCGTTACGGACATTCACAACATACGGCTTTTTTCGGCGATATAAATTAATGTTATGTCTGGTCCTGTCCAGGTTTATGTTTATGTTTGCAAATACTGATTGTGTAATGTGATGTGACGTGAGCGGTGTGCTCAAATCACCATACCGTGGCTTGATCTGTGTGTGGGTGCACGTGAGTACTAACCGTATCTTGCCCATGGGATGGTTCATTACTTGTCACTCGTAATTTGAAGTGACATCCAATACACGAACACCGTAGGAACTCGAATGGTTGGACCAAGTGCTATGTCGTTGAAGTTGCCTCCTCTGGTAAGGTTTAGCGTTTTTTTTTTAAAAAAAAATTTTAACTTTTTTGTCTCAGCGGGGTCGAGTAGCTCTCTCTTTACCATGTCTTTCACCCATTCCCAAAGCAGGGAATTTTCAACTACGTAGAACATGGACCGATTGTTCAGGTTTCTACGGCACCTGGGGGTTCAACGGCTCAATTTTCCCACCCGTGCATACTGATGATCCTCCACCCCGGTAGAGCTTTTTCGGGACAGTTGAATAGGATCTTAGTAACTGATCCGGCACCCGTTACAACCTTAGCACTCACTGAGCGGAACCTCTATTCTAACCTTTCTGGTAGTGCTTGTGCGAGCAAACGATAGAGTGGTTCAAAGCTCTCTGCATGCCCCAGAATGAACGCAGGCAGGGCATATCGCACGAATACAGATATATCAGAATACAGATATATCACTCTGGCCGCAGCCTTCTACTACCCCCTCCTATTCATTCGCTTTTCCCATCCTTCGCAAAACCCTCAGTATCTTCTCCAAGCCACCCCTTGCGCTGCTAATACCCTCTCTATCCTAACCCGTCATAGAGCAGCGGAAACGGGAATCAATTCGACGGTGTACTTTT
>LN891385.1:8866-21156 GCA_900010015.1 Tuber aestivum | reverse complement strand
CTTCATATTCGAAACTGCTATTTTATATTTGTAGTTTGTCTGCATAATTCTCTCGTAGTTTCTTCCATTCTGCTCAATTCTTCTAAATACTCTACCAGTTTTCAGAATTCTCTACAGAATATTAAAATGTCCTACCTATCTCCTGAATATATTATATGTAATTTGACTTTACTGGCTGACTCCTCAACTCACCAAACTCACTGAAATTCTCCAAAATCTCTTTCAGTCATATATACTTCTTCTTAACTCTTTATAACTTATCTCCATTTTTCATAACCCTTGTAAATTATTCTTAACTCTTAACAATCTTGTACTAGTCTTGACAATTTTCTACATATTTACAGCATTCTCAACAATCCTTCTCACTACCCTCAAAGTCTTTAAAATCCTTCCTCTTTCTTCAAAAGTCTCTATAACGCTTCACACTTTACCACTAGTCTTCAGACTTACTCTATAATTATTCTGCATTTTCTACATTGTTGGCAGCTCCTAATTCTCTGTCAGTCTTCCCACATTACTGTAGTACTTCTAAGTTATCTAGGCTTCTACTAAATTGACTACATGTTTTCAATTCTGTACTAGTCTCCTGAATTCTCCACTCGTGTTAAGAATCCTGCCCAGCAGGTCAGTAATGCAACGGGTAACGATTCTTAAAGTGGAGTAAGGTAATAGTTCTCAGGCCTAGGCCTACGCTGTATCGATAGTCAAGTCCTTTGACTTCTATCTGACCGCGCCTATTCCTTTATTCCTCTTAAGTTCTTGCGCAGGACATACGCGTCCAACATGGGAGGAGAAATAGTTTGCTCTCGTGGGAGGGAAGACAATTCTCTGGTTGCTTAAGATAAATCTTAAAAACCATAAAAGTAGGTTTTTATTGATAAAACTTACAGGTAGGAAATAAACAAAAAGAACGTGTGAAAAGCTAATACTTAGGTGTCCTAGTGGCCCTTTATATAGTAGCTCTTCACTTGGCGTGACTCGTACTTGTGTGTCATGCAAACCTTGTGACTCATGACTATGAGTCACGCGAAATCCATCAGCTGACTCATATGAGTCACTGCGCAATATACCTAAAACCAATCAAAACATAATAACCAAGTCTAGTATGTAATTCGCGTCACCAGTGTGAAACCCATGATTCATCAGTATGAGTCATGTACGAAAATCATAACATCGTGTGACTCACGAATGTGAGTCACAAACAGGTAAACATAATAACCTATGGCGTCCTAGTGTGCATCATGTGAAATCCCAACATACCAATAGCTCGTAATTCCGAGCTATGTGAAATCTGCCTTGCTTAGTCATAGTTTATGACAACTAATCTTCTAAATTCACTTTGAGTCTTCTTAAGTCTTCTGAATTTACTTTAAGTCTTCTTGAGTCTTCTGAATTCTCTACAATTCTTCTTACTTCTAAGTGTATCTTCTGAATATTTTCTAATTCTTTTACATTCTCTTCCTGTCTTTTGAACTTTCTACTTCCTCCCTGAATTCTATAATACTATTAGACTTCTAACCTCTTTGCATAACTTCTAAATTCTCTATAGTTCTTCTGCCTTCTCTATAAGTCTTCCAAATTCACTCCTTCTTCTGAATTCTCTACCAGTCTTCCTACTTCCACACCTATCTTCTCAATATTGTCTAATTCTCAAGCAATTTCTACCTCTCTTCTGAACTGCCTACTTCTTTTATGAATTCTATACTGCCACCTGACTTTTAAATTCTTCAGATCACTTCTGAATTCTGTATACTTCTTCTGAATTTACTCCCGGTTTTCTGCATTCGCTATTAGTTTTACAAATTCCCTACTACTCTTCCAAGTTTGCTACTAGTCTTTTCAGTCCCAAATGCACCTTCTGAATCTTTTATAATTCTTCCAAATTCACTACTACTCTAGTGAGCTGTCAAGAAGTCTTCCTACTTCACAATATCCCTTCTGAAAGTTCTATAATTCTTCTTAATTTCTTACCTATCTTTTGACCTTTGTTCTTATCTTATCAATTCTACCCAGCTAGTAGTCTTTTGATTTTCTTCCATAACTTTCAAACTCTCCCTACTTCTTCTTATTTCACTATAAGTCTTCCTAACTCTCCACTAGTCTTTTCAATTCTCTACTACTTCTCTAGCATCCTTATATGACTTTTAAATTTTCTATACCTCTCCTAAATTCACTATAAGAGTCCTGAATTTTCTACTAGTCTTCTAAATTCTATGAGTACAGCTCCTAGTCAGAAGTATTCCTGATCTGAAACATGTTTAATTTCGATAGTTGCACCATATCAAGGAGTAGTGGGGTAGCGGGCACAGTAGTAAGGAGTGCATAATACAATCAACCCTTAAACAATCCACAATGTGTAAAAATTAAATAATACAGAAAGAAATTAAAGTTAAGAGTACTAGCTAATACCTTGTATTGCCTCTAAAACTGCCGCTACTCTATTAGGTATTGATTTCCACAACATAAAAAAAAACACCTTAGGAATTGTCCCCCAAACCAAAGGTAATACTTGTGCAAGGCTCTTCTTACCAGCTTCTTTTCCTCCTTGGGTATCTACAATCCTTGGGTACTGCTGGTGCATATTTATCCTGGAAGTCAGATCTGCATATTTTTCCATTGGATTTTGCTGCTAGAATTATTATGTGATGCTATTGTTAGCTGAAAACCAATGGGCAACCACAGTGAGGGATATTATCCAGTGATTGATGCTTACATACTCAAGCAAGAAAGCTTTTACTAGTTGTCTATGGTGGTTTCATAGCTAGAGCAATTAGGGGAATGTTCCAAGGGAGTAGAAAAGCCAATTATCATGCCTTTTTCAACCTTGTTTACCTCTTCAAAAGGTCTTAGGCGTATGCTTTTTTTGAGACAGAATTAGAATATCTAGAGTAGTTAGCTATTGGAAATTTACAGATTATAAAATATTAAAAAGAAGGCAGTATGGAGGCTGTTGTGTAGGAATTGGCTATAGTATGGTCGCAATCAACTCGGTGAGCTGGCCTTTAGCGTGGTACTTAGTCAGCCTTTCAAGAACACTTCTGACTAGGAGCTGTATAAGTTATAATTTCAATAATTCTGCAGAATTTCCTACCTTCTTTTCAAATTTTAGATATGTCTTCTACCTTTTCTACTAATCTTCTGAATTGTATTTACTTCTTTATACCTTTCTTGAATTCCTCTATATTTGTTAAATGTTTTCCTACTTATCAGACAATCTTTTTAATTTTATATAATTTTTCTAAATTGGCTTCTATTGTTCCTAATTCTCTACTAGTCTTCTGAATTCTGTATTCATTTTAGCAATTGTTCATAATTCTTCTAAATTCTATACAACTCTTCTTCCTTTACTGTATGTCAACTAAATTAACAATAATTCTTTCCAACTCTCTATACTGTCTCCTAACTCTCTCCCACTCTTCTGATGTTTTATTGTACCTTGGGAATTTTCCATAATCAATTTGAATTTGCTACATATTGTCTTAACATTTTCCATACTTGCATTCTTAGTCTTTTATATAGTTATTCTGAATTCTGGATCACTGTTTAAAATTTCTCACATGTTTTCAGAATTCTCAATACATTTCTTAGAATTCTATGCAGTTATTTGACTACTCGCCCAGTCTTCAGAATTCTCTTCCCATCATCTAACTTCTCCCTATAACTTCTCTATGCTTCGATTTTTCCATATCGTTTTTATAGCTCTTCAGAATTCTCTTCAAGTTGTCAGAATTCTCCTTCAGCTTTTTGTCTTCTCTGGAGCCGCTTCTCAATCCTCTGTAAATCTTCCATACTTTCCAAAAATTTTCTCACATTTGCTTTACCTCTTCGGAATTCTCTTTCAGGTTTTTCTCAATTTTATATAAGTCTTGTGACTTCTCTGTATGGCTTCTGAACCTTGTATATAATTCTTGTCAATTTACTACAAGTATTCTGAATTTTGTATCTAATTCTAGATTTTTTGTCTGTCTTTGTAATTCTGTAACACTCTTCTAACTTCATTAAATATTTTCTGCAATCTTTATAATTCTTTCAAAGACTGTATATTTCTTGTCAATTTTCCCTAAGTCATATAAATGCCCCAAATATCTTCAGACATATTTGTAGTACTTAAGACTATTTAATAATTCTACTGATTTTTCTATAAGTCTTATGAATTCTTTTCAAGTATTTCAAAGAGTATATGCGCTATCAGATGCCTTATAGGACTCCGAAACTATTTAAGATTTTACTGAATTCCCTATATCTCTCTTGAATTCCCTGTATATTATTAGTATTCTATTCAGTTTCTGTAAATTCACTGGACCTTATCCAAATTCTCTGATAAGTTTTTTAAATTAACTGTATAACATCTATATCGGCTATCATAGTTTTGCATTCTTTGTATCTTTTCTGGATTCTGTCTCTTCCTTCCAAATTGGGTACAGGATATCTGAATCCTTAGTATCACTTCTGTATTTTCTATGTGACAACTGAGTTTACTTGATAACTTCTAAATTTTCTGGAAACTGTATGCATTCATTAATATCTTCTGTATTCTCTATCCTACTTTTAAATTCTCTACATGACTCCTGAATTCTGTATTTAACTACTAGTACTGAATCCTTGTCATAACCTGTAAATTATCCATATTCCTTCTGAGTTCTTGATATGCTAACTGAGTTCTCTGCAGACTGTCTGCATATTCTGTATCCCTTCTTACTTCTCTGAGGGTCTTCTTAATTTTCTCTGCAGACTATCTGAGTTTTCTAGTTAACTACTGCATTCTCTTTATAACCTTAAAATACTCCACCCAGTATTTTAATCCTCTCCAGATCTTGTGAATTCTCTGTATGCCTCGGAAATTCCCTGCATAGCTCCTGAATTCTTTGCAGGTCTTCAAAATTCTCTGCTTTGCCTTCTGAACTCTCTACCTGATATCTGAATTCTTGGTGTGCTCTCTCACTACTCTATTAGTCTTTGGAATTCTCCATATGACTTGGAAGTCCAACGAGTAGGTTGAGAATTCTCCAGCTCTCTAGGCCTTCTTTATTCTTGTCTGCACTTCAGTACACTCTGCCTGAGTTCTGAATTCTTTGCCCAATAACTGAATTCTTTGCTGGCCTTCTGAATTTTCTGCCTAACTTCTCAATTCACTGTATACGGTTAGAGGGTAGGTAACTTTAAAGTCAAGTGAGTATACACTAGGCCCTGTAATCTTCTGTCTCAGAGATAGTGAAGAAGGGTCGTAAAGATAGAAGTAAAGTAGAACGAATATATTAATAAGATCTCATCTCCTGTCGCTGATGATAGACTTAAAGCTAGCGAGGCACCTCGATATTTTTATTCCGCATCTGGGTACTTGCAGGCTACATCGAATCCCTTACTGACTATGTACCTGCCATACTAACGGTTCAGTGTTCATGAGGTGTGAACAACTTTTGTGTAACGTGTTCACGCCAGAGCGCTAGTCACGCTGCTGGGTACAATAGGAGTAGTCAGGAAGCCTGCCAGAGAGTCCTGCACTGTAGCTCGCTAAGGGAGGCTCCGATGGCGTAATAGGAGAATAAAGATAACCATTCAACCGAGTATATTAGAATACTAACTGTCGAAGTCTGCCGTTTTCTTAGTGGAAGACAGTGGTCTATTTAAATACATAGAGTTGAGTCTAATCATGAGTTTTTGCTCATGTTTTAGTCAACCTTGTAACAAGTAAACAAATAACCTCAAAAAAGATGGTGTACGATGTACCCTATCTTTTTCATGTAAAACCATCAAGTATCAACCAATACTGAAACAAAACATAAAACAAACTAAGTATCAACCGATACTTAAAACAAAACATAAAACAAACTAAGTATCAATCGATACTTAAAACAAAACATAAAACAAACTAAGTATCAACCGATACTTAAAACAAAACATAAAACAAACTAAGTATCAACCGATACTTAAAACAAAACATAAAACAAACTAAGTATCAACCGATACTTAAAACAAAACATAAAACAAAGTCAACCGAGCACCAGCTCCGGAGTCCGCTTACATTTTGACCCTGAAAACTCACTTTCCCACTCTCCTCCTTAGTAGAGTAATCAGCTCTGTCAAAGGACTTATCAATGACACTTTTATGTATATAGCTTAGAGTGCATGACGAAGATAACTAACTTGACTAGTAAGTTGTGATTAACCAATCGTCCACTAGTCTCTGGATGACCCTAGTTGACATGAGCAGAGGATGGTGCGACTACTTCTCGGAATAGCAGGACCAAGACTTCCAGAGGTCATATCTCAATAACTAACTGACCAATCTGGTTCAACTAAGTCTTATCTTATAGAGCAGAGCTCCTTCAATGTTATCCAGTGACAACCCCTCGGTTGCATGCCTCTTATCTCCATGGAGTGCGCTGCGTAGATGCCGTATCATTCCCTGCGATAATATGATATTATCATGATGACTACTGCGGGGCCCAGAGTCAAACACATGACCTTATACTTTTAGTCACATGCCATACCGATTATGCTTCTATGTGTAACATATACCTTGTCAATTTTCTGTGTACCTTCTGAATTCTCTTCCTGACTTCTAAATTATTTATCGTACTTGTAAATTATGTATATGTTTTCACAATTCTCTGTATCTCATCTGAGCACTTTGTATATCTTTTACATTTTCTATTATTTGAATAAATTTTCTTGTGCTCTTAGGGTCTAATGAATTGCTGCATTTACTCAGATTCTTTGATATGTTCTCAACCACTTCCTAATTTGATATATAATATATAAGTTCTTCGTATATCTACTAACCTTTAAGGTATTCAGTAGAGTGGTCTTCCCGGGTTCTGACTTATGGAACATATTTCCAGGTTGGATCTGCCTTGCGACATATTTTGTATGATGATTCTCAATTTACAAGACTATTGCTCGCTAGTTGCTTGTATATCTTACCAACTTTTAACAATATAGATGAATATTTTTCTACACAGTTACATTGGATATAATACAAAGGAATGTATAGGAATTCTGGAAGAGTTTCAAGTTCTTGTTTCATTCCTGTGCTACTAAGGTGCTATGACGGCGAGAAAATCTGAAGTCTTAGTTATTTGTTGTCATTGTGAAAAGCAGGTGGAGAAGGTTTCAGGAACAAGGCCGAATATTAGATTAGGCTAGCTTCCTACATTGCCAAGTTGAGGAGATGTATACAAGGCCCTGGTAATAATGTAATAGCAAAGAGAATTGCAAGGAAAGCCTTCAGCAGTCAGAGGTGGGCAGCAGTGGCAGTTGGGTGGTAGTTGCATGGTGTGAGAAGCCAAAACTATAAAGGAGCAGAAGGTGAAAGAAGGAGGAAAGACTGCAGAACCAACAGTGAAAATGGGAAAAATGTATGAAAAGTAAAAAGTCCCACTTTTATTGAAAAGAATAGAATATGAAATATGTATGCTGGAAGAAAGAAAGTGATTCATGTATGTAGCGAAGTGTTGAAGACCCAAGTATTTCCCCCTTACATACTACTGCATAATCCCTGCAGGGGGGGTGGTGGGGATAACATAGCTATGAAAATAATGCCGAGACATTTAAAAATGCAAATATAGTAAAAATATCATCACCAAATATACCCTGCATGGCATTCGGACTGGTTTCTTGCATAAAAGTGATTTGTTTCAATGTTACTAGTAGCTATCACGAAACAGTCTAGAATATACCGATAATTGTACACTTGCCATATAAATTTTTTTTTTCACTGTAAAAAGTATGAAAACTACACCCCTACCATTTTCGTTATACCATGGACGTTTTCTTACCCTGATTGTGGTTATAGACCCTAAAAGCCACCTGTGGCTGAAGGAGGCGGTGTGGCGCAGTGGCTGGAGATGTGGCGGTGGCGCTATGGCGTCTCGGCGCCGTGGCGTCGTGGCACTATGGCGTCTAGGGCACGTGATGTGGCGTCACGTAGTGGCTGAAGCTGAGGCTGAAATGCTTGGCACACGTGACTTCCTATTGGGGTAATTCCCGATTAGGTCATGTTGGCCCATTACCCAATCCGGTAATTTCCATAATAGGAAATATTTCCGTTTCAGGTAAGCGCTCGCTTAGACCCCTGTATGCTGACTCCGGTATATCAAGTCGCGGATATGCATGTCAGCATGACTGCATATGCACGTTTGGTGTGGATGGACCCACCCACCCACACCACTCGTCATGCACGAACAGGGAAGAATTTTCGGACGCATATGCGGAAGATTAATCTCCCCTTTCGGGTATCCGTCCGACGCCGGCTTATCTTTAGGCTGCCGCTCGTTCCGGTCCACACCTCGCTTAGGATACGAGGCCGCCGACCGTGCGAAAATAACTCATACCACGCAGCCCGCGGGCCGTGGAAAGTCCCTGTCCCCTACCCGGCAGATGGGAGTGCTGTTTCAATGACTGATGCTATTGGGAAAAGCGTAGCCTCTGGGCTCGACTCCTTCCTGCAAATGATCGAGAAATGGTCCCGTTGAATGGATGGTCGACTTGGAACGACGAGTTCGATAAGGCCGCCACCCACACCTATTGCGTTCGCCCCCGCCCGGCGACGCGATCATCAGGCTGTAAGCCCTGTTGTGCCGATTAACTGCAGTAAGTCAGCTGGTATTAGTTTACCGGTGAGCATCAGACAGCCCTCAGGCCCGCCGCACACCCTCCTGTTTTTCCCGCCGGAAGGACAATCAAACTGCTTTGGTGTATCTGCACTTCGAGTGCAGCGGTACCCATCGTGTAGCCGAGCCGAAAGGATTAGGAGGTAAGTACCGTCATGCGCTAAGTGTAATTCCTGTCACACCCCCGGTGGGGGTGTGTGCCGGTCGAAGTGTAGCAACGCGAAAGGGGTGTGATGATTATTCCTTGTGCTCGCCCGAACGGGGCAGCGACAAGACGACCGACCCACGGAGGATTTAGGTATAAATACCCCCTCCCCAAGCGCGTACTGATGAGATTCCATAGCACGGATTCGAAACGATCGTTCAGTAGTAAACATCATCGTTACTACATCGTCTACGCCATCCAACCTTTTTTGAAATCTCGTTGTTTCTTTCACCCCCTGCACAGCAGGATACGCATAGTGCCCCACCCTAACCCTAACCCTAACCCTAACCCTAACCCATCACCATCCCCATCGCCATCCCCATCGCCATCCTTATCCCTTCCCTTCCCTTCCCTTCCCTTCCAGAATAGACAATGAAACTACCCAATACTACCTTGTACCAGTACAAAGCCAATTGTCATTCAGATCCCCTGAAACTGGTGCTCGTTTCTCATTCCAGGACCAGATCCCTGTAGTTCCCTCTCATCTCCAAACACACTTCATACCCTAAATATCCTAAATCAATAGTATCTCCCCTGCACAGGTAGTAATGCCTTTGACATAGTTCCTAACCACCTAGATCCAACCTATGAATATCAATCTACCTTTCTGCATCAAAATCACCTCCTTAGCCATCTCACAAGAGTTCTCATTTATATCTTTATTCTCCTTCACTTCTGTCTTCATCATACTTCTCAACTGTTTCCAAATGTAAACTTTATTCTCTCACCTCTATTCTTGCTCGTCTTCCTATTTACTTCACTTCTAATACTTATATCATACACAATCATATCCTTTCTATTAGTCATCTAAAATCTAAAATCTAAATTCATCACTATACTAGAAGTCAATCCTATAA
The DNA here is from genome assembly GCA_900010015.1 of Tuber aestivum. NCBI lineage: Eukaryota > Fungi > Ascomycota > Pezizomycetes > Pezizales > Tuberaceae > Tuber > Tuber aestivum. Next base: position 11,482 of record LN891385.1, on the reverse strand, counting down.
CTATCCAAATCTCTGTCCTATACTACTATCTTTATAATTCTCATCCAGTATCATATCCAATCCATATATATAAACCTAACAACTCTTATCCCAGCCCTACCCCTATTCCCCTCCTACCTGCTAGGTAGTCCACTAAATCTAGTATCATGTCCTTTCTTAATTCTATTTACAAAGTCCTCCACACCTAACATCTCACCTTTCTTACACTTATAAAATATCCTACCACCTATTTCAAATCTACTCGCCCTGTGTTAAAGCCTCCAGCACGTAGGTTACAGGCCTGGTGCCAAGTTACTGTAAGTTTCTGCAAATATTGGTGAGCTGAAACCAGTAGTTCTGCCCTCAATGCATCACTTATTTATTTCCCATTCCAGAGACTTTACAAATCATCCTATACTGCTTAATACTAACCTTATTATACTTCTAATAATCTTAGTCCTTATTGTACTAGAGCCCGTGTACCTGTCTTGATCAAGTACCGTACTGTCAAACTTGAACCTACCACTGTCTAATGTTTACTATGTCATCATATATAATAACACCTCTTACAACATTATAGAGTCCTAGGAATACTACTACTTCAATAGACACCATTCTGCAGGTCACGTCAGGGACCAGTATATAAATATCCAACCAAAAACATACTACCAGTTCCTTCTTTATTACTGTGTCGCCATAATCCTATTGTAGCTTAACTATTTCTACTCATCAAACTTCAACTATAAACTTTAACCTCTCGGATCAGTATTATAATACCTAGTATTATTCTAGATACCTGGTATATAATAAATTGTAATATCTATCATTGTAGAAGTAAAGTATCACCCTTCTATATCATTCTGAACCAGGACCTCCAGACTTAGCCTTCTAATAATAAATATCATCATATTATTAATAATCCATACTAGTTCTATAACAATCATAACAATATCACCTATCATGCTTCTTTTTGTTCTCCTATATTAGAACTTGCATTCTATATCACTAGTTTGTCACCAGAACTGTATGCTGATAATAGTCTCCTCAGCTGTCCACCCCTTCTTTTCACCTCCTTCACTCTCTAAGAGTCAAAATTCAAAGATAGTCTTCTCATAGTAGCAATTACTATTATATTAATAATCCATAGTAATTACAATGCTATAATGCTACCTGTTAATCTTTCTTTTTCATCCTTTTTCTATGTCCAAACTTGTATTCTACATCCATAGTTTACTTACAAAAGTGTACCCAAATAATAGTCTCTTCAGATGTTCCCAGTTTCCTGTCTCCTCAGTTTACTTTAAGAGAGTCAAGCTCAATCAACAGCAGTCTAATATTGTATAGTAGTAGTATCTGTATAATGTCTATAAGAAGTACTATTTCTATAACTATAATACCATGTATTATGCTGTCTTGTTTATAATTTCTGTATATTAAAACTTGAGTTTAATGGAAGTAGTTTAACAGTAGGAGATTATCAAAATTATTGTCTGCTCAGATGTCTAAAGTTTTCTTTTCATCCTAGTTAGCATTAGGAGACAGGGCATCAATAGCCTTTATTCTAATAATACCTATTATCATAATTTTAATAATCTATCATATTATTACTTTTATTACTATAATACCACATATTCACCTCTCCTTTCTATACTTCCTGTATGTTGAAACTTGTATTTTATACTCCTAGTTTGTTTGTATAATTCGCTTCAAGTCTGTTGCATTCTGCACAATTCTTCAGAATCCTCTACAAGTTTTCCGAATTCTCTACAGGTTCTCAAAGTTCCTTACCTGTCTTGTAAATTCGCTACCAGTCGTGTGACTTTTCTTCATGACTTCTGAATTTCCCTAAACTTATCTAAACTCTCTCAATTGTGCATTCTTCTTATCAGCTTCCTATCACTTATCTCAATTGCTAATAACTATTATAAATTTTCCCTAACCCTTAACAAATGTTTACCAATCTTGACAATTCTCTATACATTTACAGTATTCTCAACAATTTTTCTCACTGTTTTAAACACCCTTCAAATTCTTGCCTCCTTTTCAAAAGTCTCTACAAGTCTTTAAAATTTACTACTAGTCTTCACACTTTTCTATGTATCTTCTTACTTGTATATAATTACCTGTAATTCCCAAGAAATTTCTACCTCTCTTCTCAACTACCTACTTATTCTATGAATTCTATACTGCTAGCAGACTTCTAACTTCTTTACCTGACTTCTAAATTCTCTACAGTTCTCCTGATTTTCCTCTGAGTCTTCTAAATCTTTTGCTAGTCATCTAAATTCTCCACATCTCTTCTGGCTTCTACCCATGACTTCTAAATTCCCTACACTTCTTCTGAATTTACCCCAGGTTTTCTGAATTCTCCCTCAGTTTTATACATTTACTACTAGTCTTCTTACTTCTAAATCTATCTTCTGAAAGTTTTATAATTCTTCCAAATTCAATACTACTCTGTTGAGCTATCAACAAGTCATCTTCCTTCTGAATATGCCTTTCAAAACTGCTATAATTCTTCTCAATTCTCTACCTATCTTCTAAACTTTCTTCTTATTTTATAAATTCTATACAACCACTGGCAGTAGTCTTCTGACTTTCTTATATAAATTCCTAACTCTCTATACTTCTTCTACC
>LN891384.1:0-31963 GCA_900010015.1 Tuber aestivum | reverse complement strand
GGGCAGCCAGCACTGCCGAGGAGGGGGGAGGGTAGACCCCAGGCGTCAGGAGCCTCAAGGTGGAGAGGCTGGATGATGCACGACATCAGAGCCAGGAAGGGTTGTAGTGCTGCCGCGACGCTGGCAGAAGAGGGAGAAGTACCAGCTGAAATAGTACAGAGGGGAGGAAGGGTGGCCGAAGCACTGCCCCTTGGTGGTGGTAGGGCCCGAGGGCCCAGGCAGTAGGGTGCCAGCCGATCCCAGAAGAGAGGAGAGGAAGAGGGCAAGGCAAACAAAGGATCCGGTCAAACGATACGGTAGGAGGCTGCAACTGGGGTCACAGGAGTAGCAGATGTTTTACCGCGTCTCTCATGTAGTCCCTTGTTCTGGGAGAGATAGCGTCACTATAGTGGAAGGGATCCCACCATCTGCCACTCCCGATAGCCCAGAGGACCACCAGCCCAACTGACCGTTCAACTATCAGCCCAGCCGCCAAAGCCGACCGTGCAGATGCTAAGTGAAGTGTAGCAAAAGCGGGGTAGGGAGGAGAGAGGCCTCACGATGAGACCCCCAGGGTGAGGAGTGGACCCCCATCCAGCAGAGGCAAGATGCCAGGTGGGGGAGAGAGTAGAAGGGAGGCCCCGTTGGGCGAAAGAATGGAAGGCATCAGCCTGCACCCCCCGGCGGGGGGGTGCAAGGCTAAAGAAAAGTGGTGATAGTTCCTTGGTGTTGAGTCGTTCCCGATTAGGAAATATTTTTCAATGACCGGAGGTGTAGCGGAGACGGAGGATGGACTTAAAGCTAGGGAGGCACCTCAATATTTATATCCTACGTCTGGGTAGTCGCAGGCTACATCCAATCCCTTACTGACTAAGTACTTGCCATACTAATGATTCAGTGCCCTTGGAGTGTGAACTCTGTTTGATCCTGAAAACTAACTTTCCCGCTCTCTTCCTGAGTGGAGTAATCAGCTCCATGAAAGGATTTATTAATAACTCTTCTATGTGGATATCTTAGAGTACATGATGAAGATAACTAACTCAACCAGTGAGTTGTGATTAACCAATTGTGAACTAGTTTTCCAGATAACTCTAGTTCATGTAAGCTGAAGGGGGCATGCATATTACTTCTTGTAATAGCGTATAGACTTGCAGAGATCGTAGCTTTATAACTAACCAACCAATCTAAACCAACTAAGTCTTATCTTATAGAGCGGAGTTCCTTCTGTGTTATATGGTAAAAACCCCTAGGTCGCAACCCTTGTATCTCTACGAAGTAGGCTGCATAGAAGCCTTTAGTATTATTCCGTGTGATAATATGATATCGTCACAATAATTACAATAGGGCCCAGATTCAAACACCTGACCTTATGCATTTAGTTACATGCCACACCAATTACACTTCTATGTGTAATAGTTAAGAACTATAAAGATATAAGAACTTGAAGATTGTTTGTTCCCTGTCAAGAAAATACAATACAGGAAGAGTGACAATTATACTTATTTAAGGTCATAGTAGAATAATAAGAAACCTTGGTGGGGTATGCAATCAAGGATGGAAAAAATTGAACAAATATTATACTGACACCAAAGCATACTTCATATATAATAGCTACAATTCTGAATCTACTCTACTAATTATATATTTTTCAGTAACTCTCATTAATCAGTAGAGAAATTCTGGTATTGAAGCATCAGTTTAAATCTATATTTAATAATAGCTATAATCAAGCATAGAAAAAACAAGCAGACCAGACTATTAGTAATAGTTCTGGTACCCTAGACCTGAATACAGGTTCAAGTAAGAAGTAGAGAAAGTTTGATGATGAATTGAATAATAAGAATGAGTTCCTATTTTATACTCCAGATGTTTCCTTAAATGAATTGGATATATATATACCTTAAGGTCTTACAACTTTCTAAAGATACTAATCCGGCTGCCTTTTGGGAAGCAAATAGTTATCAGCTTCCAGTTCTTCATATAATATATCAGTATTATGTGGCAATTCCAGCAACCAGTGTACCTGCTGAACAGGTATTTTCTGGAGGATCTGACTTGATTTGAAAAAAAAAAGCTAAACCAACTAGCCCACAATAGTATTGGCATTATTATGTATTTCAAGAACCATGGAGTTATTGTGGAGAAGGAGGACCCAGGAGATATTGATCAAGATTCTGATATGGAAATCCAGATTGGGAATTAAGTTGTATTTATTTGTCCTTATAAATATCCTGTGCCTGACTTGCTACTCACACTCCTAATATCCCAGTAAAACAAGGTTTAAACAAGTAAACCTTGTTGGTGATATTAATCGATTTCAATCAATTATTCCTGACTTAAAATCGCCAATTTCAATTTCGATTTGCAAAGTCCGATTTGATTTAACTAGCGCCCACAAATCGAATCGATTCTTATCGTGCCGCACAGTATATACACGGTAACTCCCTATTAACGCCCGGCCATTTTAGGAGAGACCGGGTTCATATACTGTATATATACTGGCCGCAGGTTGTACACAATACCCGTCCCTAGCCTTTGCCGGCAGATATTCCACCGAATAGAGCCCGGCAGCAGCCCGTAGAAACCGCTGGCGAGACAAGTGAAGATAGTCGATAAACAGCCCCAAGCCAACGCACCCCACTAAGAGGGCTTGAAAAGACAACAACTAGCACCATCAGTGTCGATCACTATCAATCCCTGGAGAGCATCTGAGGAAGCAAGACATGCCAGATTGACCCAGTCTCAACAAGGGCTCGCAAGGAGCTGATATCAAGAGATGCACTCTCTCCAAACCACCACCGTGCAACCACCCTCCTCCCTACCTCGTCACCAGGGCGTTCCCCCTCCCGCCATTCCCTTTAGCCAGATTCTGAAGCTCTGTTTCCCCAATTCCCTGACAGGACCGTATTCCTGAATAGTTCCTTAAAGACTTTCTATTGTTGGCCATTAGTATTTCGTGATCCGCGCGGTGGACATGCTTAAGATTCGAAATCCTAGATTCCGCCGGTTTTGTGGAGCAGTTGACGGTAGAGGTTTACGTCGCCCATAGACACTATGTAAAAGACCCCTTGCGTAACTGAGCTTATCCTCTGCGGTGGCCACCAATGGGAAGGCTATTGTAGGATTTGCGCTGTATGTATGAGGGCGGGACCTACCATATTTCTATGGGTAGGTAGGAAATTCCGCTTCACGTAAGACTTTTGATGAATTTCTGTACTGTGCCTTCAATCCAGACATACAGTATTCTCCGGATTTAGTATTACCTTATTCCAAATTCCCTATATCACGGTTCCCGTCCCGATCTACTTTTGGCGAATCATGACTCTGGGACTGTGTCGCCCTTCCTCCTCCATAGATTCCGCCTATTCACCCTCCGGGCAAGATGGTGTGGGGCCGTCCCCACCAGCAATATAATCACAATCACACGAAAACAGTATCATCGTCAATACCTCCGTCTTGAGGTTGTCCGGTCCCCCCAACCTCCTCCTCCTGCTCTCCTCGGCCCGACCCTTCCCCGCTACATTCTCTTCCTCAGCCCCCCTGCACCCGCACACAGACCGGGCATAGCTCTTGAAACAAATCTGATGTTCACCATGGAAGAACCTTGAGATAGTTATATCCAGCGATGAACATATTATATTCTATTTACCTACAAGTATGATACCAGAACAGCAGAGAACAGTGAAGTAATAATACCGTAAATCGGAAAGTGTCAACCCGGGTTTCTTTTTTTTTCTTCAGGGAAACCAAAGTATCCACCGTTCGGCACAAGTACAGTACTTACTTACGAGCAGTGAAGCGCCAGTACCACCTTATCGACCATTCACCTCTCGTTGCCCGTTGGATAAGATCACCCAGCGCTGCTCTTCAATTTCAGCTATCATACAATAAACCTGAAAGATAACGTAGGTTTCTATGTGCGCCCCATCGAAGCGATTCCCACCAGTTTTCGGAAGTCACCATGTATTGGCGAGTTTTCGGGCGGGTGGGCGTGAGTATGGGGGTTCGTAGGATGATGCCACAATGGTAGTACTTTAGTGCTTTGCAAATACACTATTAGCGCTGGTAGATAGCTGGGCGGAGAGCAATTTCGTCGGGAGCGGTGTAGAGAAGTTGGTTACCAGCGAACGAATTTTAGGCCTGGTTCTATTCTCGCTACGGGACGCTACGGCTCGGGACGTCATTCCGAACCTCAGGCGTTTGGTATTCCGAGTTACCGGCGCTCGAGAGCAGTGTAGGAAGAAACCCTAGCTTGTGTGATATCACGGTGTATCTCTATCTTTGTATATATATATACGCCGAACTCTGCAGTAAAGGCGCTTTCCCGGTATCTATATCTCTGTTCAAAGAGAAAGAACAGCTCGCTTTATTCGGTTTTACCCCCTTAAAATATGCATAAAAAAGGCTCGGAATCCGATCAAGCCCCGAGATGCAAAGCAAAATGCGGGAACGCAGGGAGAAAATCCCTCCCCATCTTACATATCCGACCATTTTCATTAAACCCCCTTTTTTCCTTCTTCCAACCTCACTTCCCTTTCCCCTCCTTCCAGGTCCTTTCCCTCTTCTCATCCACCCTTCCTAAGAACGCCTGGCGGTCCAAGTAGGACTTATCGCCAGAAGTGTGCTTCTTCAACTCATCCCCAATGCCCTCTTTATCCACAAACCCAGCCCAATCCAGACGACTCTTTTCCAAAGTATTTAGTTTCTGTGTGGCGGTCGACGTAGCGGGCTTTCGTGCCGCCGCGGCGGAATCGAATGCCGAGGCGCGCTTTTTGGGCGGTGGACGGCGAGGCGGGAGACCGTTGGCTGGGGCGGAGGGGGCAGAAGGGGTAGGGATCGAAGATGCGGAAGGCAGCGTAGATAAATACGTCTGCGCCTCGTGGGAGGACTTGGGAACCGTTTTCGCTTCCGAGACAACGGTGCCAGCGAAGGTGTATGTTCGGGATATTGTTATTGTTTCTTCACCAAATGTGTTCAACCCTTCCCTCGCCTCGTCTCCCATGTTCCTTTCCTCATCTGCTACCTCCCGCTTCACTGTCTCTGGAAGAGGGCTCCTCCGTTTCAGGTTCGGTTTAGAATTCATCTGCCGCCATAACTCATCCACATCCGTCGTCGTCGCTCCCACAGCCCCACCCAGAACCCCCCCAACCTTCCCCCCATCGGTGGACTCTTTTAATCGCTGTGCCCGAGTCTTAATCAACCCACCCTCACCACCGGATATATCTGCGTAACTGCCTTCGGACGAAGATGATCCCCTACGACGTTTTTGCTTCCGTTTGGGTTTTGTTGTCGAGTGTTCCGGCTCTGAGTCTGATGATTCTAGCTCTTCCGCGGTGCGTTGCGGGACGGCGGTGGGGTCGAAATCTTCGTCTTCTGCTGAGTTGTAATCTTCTTCGGCGGCCGTAGCTAGGAGGATGGTTGTTGGGATGGGTTCCTCGGAGGCCGGCGCTTCGGCCTGGGGGTTGTGGGGTAATGGTGTCATTATGGTTGTCGATGTGTGAGTTTAGGGAACGAGGAAGACGCGACGGTTTTTATCGGAGGCGGCGGCTGTTGCCTAGGCAAGGTGACTTAAGTTTGCTCAATATGATGCACGACTTTTTAGGTCGAAGTGGAACCCTAACCCTATAGCATGCTTTGCTTTGTGAAAGAGAATACGAAGACAACCAAGCAACCCGTAGGATTATCCCAGAGTACGAACACCAACAGAATATCTACAATCTATACTATCTCCCCTAGAAATTGCGAAGAGAAAGAAGAATAGTTATACAGTGACCAACCCTTGGGCTTTCAGATCCATCAAAACAGCGCCTTCAGCCACCCTCTCCAGAGTCTGCCAGAACATCCTCTCGACAGGTCCCCTCGAACTGCCATCACTAGATATCATATCCTTCTCTAATGCATCCTTGACAATCTCTTTAACATCGTTATACAGCTCCCACTTTTCCAGCGCCCTCAAAATCAGCGTATAGGCTGACAATGGCAAAATCCTGCCCTCTTCCCCCATGGCCGCCATCACCGACCTTAGTCGTTCCACCTCTCCCATCTGAGCGTATCCAACAGCGAGCCGGGTCCAAAGTTTCTGATCCTTGGGAACGCGGTTGGCTTCGACTTGCTGCCATAGCTTCTCGACGCCCAGAAGATCGCCTTTCGAGAATGCGTATCTGATGACGGTGGTGTAGGTCGCAGGTGTAGGCTTCAATCCCTTAAATTCCATAATCATCCAAATGTCTTGAGCCGCCTGCTCATTACCAGTTTCCAGTAGCCCCTCAATGATAGTCGTAAAGGTCACTTCGTTTGCCGGAACTCCTGCGGCCTCCATGTACTCTAGGAGATTCCTGACTTTCGTCAAATCCGGTTTGGTGGGGGAGTTTTTGTACAGCCCATCCAGCACCGTTGTCGCGGTGACTATGTCAGCGTCAATGCCCGCAGCTTGCATTTCACGTAGCAACGAAATTGCCTCATCAAAGTTCCTCGATCGAAGCAGTGCCCTTAACATCGTGTTATAAGTCGTCAAATCCGACTTTATCCCCATTCCAGTCGCGACCAGGAGTGTTTTCTTAGCCTCGTTCATGTACCCATTTTTCAGCAACCCGTCGAGCACAGCGTTGATGGTCGCGGTGGTTGGCTTGAGCCCAGATTTTTGCATGTCCTTCAAAACCTTCATTCCCTCTGCTTTACGGTCGGCCATGAGCAACGCGTGAATCCGTGTTGTCCACAAAATGACGTCGGGGATAACTCCGCTCGTAATGATGGTTTTCCAAACCGCCTGAAGGCAAGATCGGTCTCTGTCCTGGAGCCTCCCGGCTTCAGTCAGTAGCATGTTCCACGAACGTGGCTTAGGAAAAATCCCGCTTCTTGCCATGTCGTTCCAAATCTCGATTGCGACTTCCCTTTCTGTAAGGGTCATAAAAGCCATGACAAAAACCATAAAGTTCTCCTCCGAGAACGGGATCCCGGTATCTTCAGCTTGGGTTCTGAGAGAATCGTAATAGTCCTTCAGCCGCCCTCCGTCCGTGTACTGAGCGGTCGCCCTCTGGAGAAGTGCGGGTACCGTGAGCAACTTTTTAAACTCAAATTTATCCGCTAGCTTCACAAGCCGCGTTTGCATCTCCTCCTCAAAATAATGATGTGCCATATATTTCCCAAGAAACGGGGCGTTGGGGAGCTGAGGAAAACTGAACAAGGTTCTCTCCAAATCCTTGTGATGCTGGGTCGCAACCTCCATCGTATGAAGAAAGGCGAGATATATGGTCGAAGCAATGGCGGAAGGGCTGCTGGCAAGTCGAAACCCCCACCGGAGAGAGGACCACAGCATATCCCGGTCTATCTCACTCGTTTCTTCCTCCCCCTCAACTGTTTGCCGACGAGCACCAGCTCTGAAGTGGTCTTCCTTGTAGTACTGAATAGCGCTATCAAGCACGGGTGAAACCAACTCCGGACCTTTGCCTTGTCGAAGCATACTGGTAAGCAGTAGCCGATACTGACTGTCGTTCGCCAGAGCCATAGACCTCAATGTCTCGAGAAATTCTGCAGCCGGCGGTAACTCGCTGTGCTGAGGCCCCTCCTCAATCAACCCTTCCAAGAGCAATTCAACAACCGGTTTTATGACCTCATCCGTAACCTGCTCTGAAATCGGTTCACCATCTCTATGCCTCGGGTCAGAAACCTCTAGCCATGCAGCGTATCCCCCAGGCAGGTCCCTGTCTTCCAGACGTTCCTCAACGCGCACCAAGTCCTGACGAGATAATCTGAGAGAGGATCGTCTAGCACTAGGCAAGTTGAACAAAGGTCGGATATGCGGAGGCCTCTCTGGAGGGGTTGCCGCAACATCAGGGGCCGAAGGCGTGTTGGGATATGCTTCTCCAAATGCCCGCCAACCGGGACTTGTGTGGAACAATCGCCGGCCAGGGATCAAGACCAACCGTGACGGCGGCGGCGTCCGGAGAAGCCTTAGGCATGACCGACATACTGAAGAAGTCGCTCCCTATTTCAAACCCGGTTAGCCCACGTCGGACCGGCATTATTGGGGGTGGGAATTCCAGACCCGTAATGTAGAAGCCATTCGTGAGAATTTTGCTTTTCGGAGGCTCTAATATTCCTTCGCTTACCGTACTCGAGCACATGGAGGGAGGGTTGAAAAAATTAGACAGGGTAACCGACACCCTAATCTGATCGCCAGTGAGATGTTAAAACAAAGTCTCGGTTATCATAAGTTGAGTGGATGGGAAACATACCCGAGTAGATTTATCGAGGGTTTGGGCTTCCTGGCTAGTTAGATCCCCGCTAGAGCACGTGTTGAAAGCAGGGCCGGGGACTGCATATTCAAGCACTTGGCCGTGATAACCTCGTAAACATATCATATCATAATACCGGTGCCAGTTTCATCATCCGTGCCTGGACAGTAGATTATCATAAACGACTATCCCCAGGACCGACACAGCTGCCCCCCATCGGTTTCCAGGACATGGATGACTAAGGAGAGTCTGCCCCGGGGCGGCTCGGTATCCCTCGGACACTGTCAGCACAGGTGTGGTGATATCCGTACCTGAGCACATTACAAGTACCTAGCTGATATTGGCCATTGGAGAAAAGGTTGCTTATTAACCCTCTGGCTCACGAAATTTTCAATGCCCTGCCGGCCCAGGAGATGGTTCCAGTCGCCTGACAAGAATGGCCACGTATCATATCTACTATTACCGTGTTCACACAGGTACCGAAGCCCCAGTAGAGAGGCTCACAACGCCCCTGTGGATCCGGGCCAGCGTGGCTTTGTCGCGCCGTGAAGCTACAGGCACCTCCACCTCTTGCAAGAATCACCTAGGCCCTTTCCCATCTCCATCCACTGTACTCCTACTTCCAACTCTTTCCCAACCGCCCACAGCAGTAAATCTAATACTAGCATACCGCTAGCCATGGCAGCTCTGAACCCTCGCCCTCCCTACTCCCCGGACGAACTTGCTGCGCTGTATCCCTCAAACCTGCAATTACACCTTGTCCATGTTATATTCCGGCATGGTACCAGCCAACCTGCACTCTTGAAGGCGCATTGGACCGATGAGGCTAATTTATCGGGGGATACAGGTGAACGGACACCCGTTACACCACGCTTCCAGAGTGCTGGACTTGCACCGTGTGAGTTCACGTCGTTATCCCGCGTGTTGCATGAATCCAATATTGATGCTATATAGTTTGGCCTTATTGCCAGGCTGCTTCCCGATTCAAAGCCGTGGTAATGGAGCCTGAGGCGGATTGGTCCCTCCTCACCTTTCAGCGTCGGATGGAGACCTTTGGAAAGAAAGGGGAAAATGTAGTAGCCATGGGTCCGGGTGGTGAGAAAGATAATATTTGGTTGGTCTGCCGACTTATGTCCAAGATGATTCTCATTTCAATGAACGAAGCGTTAACGAACTCGGATGTCATCGGCCGTTGGCCCTGGCAATTCCAATGATAGCCCTCCGGGGGAATTGACAGACCGTGGAAGGGAAACCACACTACAGCTCGGGCAGAGGCTACGCCACTTGTATGTTCACCAACTCGGATTCCTTCCCGAAAATCTCGGAGCCCAGTCGGAATATTACCTGCGGTATTTACTTACAACTCCGGAGGCGTGAATCCTAATGAAAAAATAAAAAATAAACTAATCATGACACTGCGGTATAGGGCTTCGCCGGTAGCCCGAGCTCTTGAGTCACTTGAGCAAGTTTTCACTGGCCTTTACCCATCCGCAAACAGATCTCCCACGAGTCCCCCGCTCGCAATCTATACGAGATCCTTCGCCGAAGAGAACATATTCCCTAATGGCGCAAGCTGCAGACGTCTCGATCAGCTATCAATTGCATTCGCCAAACTTGCCGCGGAGAAATGGAACGACTCCCCAGAGATGCAGCACCTGCAATCCCGTATTGGGAAATGGGTGAGTGGGAAGATCGCTGTCGACGGACATCCGGCATTATGCGGAATAACGGACACTGTAAATTCGACGCTAGCTCATGGGAAGACCACCAGACTTCCGAGCGAGTTCTACGAGCCGCGCGTGAGGAAGATCATGGATGATATCACGGTAGATGAGTGGTATCGAGGATACAACCAATCATCAGAGTACAGAAGATTGGGTGTCGGTTCGCTCTTGGGAGATGTTAAAGATAGGATGCTAGCTTCTGTTAATGAGACCAATGAAGATGGCCGACTGAAGATCGGGTTGATGGGATGTCATGACACCACCATTGCCGGCTTATTGGCCAGCCTTGGAGGGTTCGACAAAAAATGGCCGCCATTCACCAGCTCGATTGCTTTTGAGATGTTCCGAGAAGGGAGGCATAACAAGAGCCGAAATGTATTCTCAAAACTTTTTGGTGCCAAGAGTGAGGACGAAGGGTGGTATGTGAGGTTGAAGTACAACGATAAACCGGTTTATGTCAAGGGCTGCAAGGTGGCCGGAAGGCATCTTGAAGGAGATGAGAGCTTCTGCACGTTGGTACGAGTGACTAATAACAAGCCTGCATTTTATCTTTGCTAACGCATAGTGCAGGCGGCATTCAAGGAAATCGTCGAGAAGATGGTGCCACAGGACTTGAAGGACGAATGCCTGAGAAACATGGATAAAACAGGAATTCCACCCATAGAAGAGGTGGAATGAATAATTTTAGATTATCACTGATTGGCCCGAGTTAGGTTTTTGAAGATAAGAGTCCAGTTGGAAACAATACCGGCACTGCATTCTTTGATGAGCAATGCCGGACCGTGAAATTAGATGAGCAGCTAAACATTAGTAGAGTTGAGTCTTGCCCTTATTCGATGACTTGTAAGGAATGGGGTAGTCCATCCAACCCGCACCAAATCTTGTAACAGAAATCCTGATTCGTACGACTTGAAGCGTCATGATTTGATTTATCAGCCCATTCGTATCGGGACCCTGCCCGAATTCTTTTAGTCCACCAGGGCACTCGCTCTAGTGCAGGGCGATGCAAATAGCTGGAACATATTACTCGTACCGGCAATAGAAGTATTCAGCCCCGAGGTCGAAAGAGGGTTATTGGGGCGCCAAGTTTGGAGTGGATCTGCCAGATTTGTATGCACCCGGAAAACTTGCATAAACGTTCTTTCAATCCGGGGTTGGATGCCTCTAATCAACAGAGTCGACCATATCGCACCCGAACCAGAGCGCACGCCGCACCCCCACCCACCACTCCAGTCAATCCATGTCAGATGAAGTCAGGTGAAGCACCTATCACAATCCCTCACTCGTACGAGTACCATCCCCTCAGCCTCCCTCCTCCCAGCCAACCCGTGTTGATCATCCCAACAAGTTACTCACATGTGTTTGCCTTCCCACCTTTCCACCCTTCCATCCTTCAATCCTTCCCCCCACTTTGATGATCCATCATCGAAAACCGACCGAATATCCTCCCTCCCTTTCCCTCCCCAGAGATGTTTAAAAAAAATTCCCCCACACGCACTTCATCCCAAGCCCCAAGGTCAACCCACCAGTGCCATCATCGCCGCCTGCGCTCGGGTACAGTAAGTGAAGTCATGCATCATATCATACTTGAGCAGCATATCATAGCTCCTTCCATCCAGTCTTCCATGACACACACACACACACACACACACCACATTACCTGAACTCGTACGAGCACTGTACAGTACAGGACAGTACCCTACCCCACGAGGAGAGACAGCAAAGTGGGCAAGTGCACGATACTGTAGATCGCGCCACCGACCACCGACGGTCCAGTCTAAACACCGTATTAGTCTACCGTACTCGTACACCAACGGTGTGAGAAACGGGCTAACAAATAAATGAATAAATAAATAAATTTGGTGGGGGGGTTGCAAGTGCGTCGCTTTCGCCACACTTGTGTCATTGTGCATGGGACCGAGTTGTTGTGTCCCAGCAGTCGGGGGTGGGGGGGGGGGGGTTAGGTTCAGGTTTGGGGATTGTTGGGTTTGGTTTGGTTTGGTTTGGTTTGGTTTGGTTCGGTTCGGCTTCGGTTGGAGTAACTTACTCAACTTACCGTGCAGTATCATACTCGAGTACACTCGTGAATATCAAATGGAGCGGTTGGGTATGATGGGAGTGTACCATACACCGTGCGTTACTCGTGACCTTGAGGGAGGAAGGGCGGGGGGGGGTTTCTTTATGAGGTGTGATAGGAAAAAAATGGGATAAAGAATTCACCATACCCGGATATTGGTGGATGCACTAGTACTCGAGTGCTGTACGAGTACTCGAGTACGATTCGGTGACGATCCATTTTTGGGGGGGGCAGCGATTCGATGTCAAGTTTTGAGTAGTCTATCAAACTTACCCGTTATCGTACTGGTACTGGTACTCAAACAATGTGCTAAAGGGGGGGGGGGGAAGGGTTGAGCACTACGGTAGTAGTTAGTAACTAGCACGGTGGGGGCGTAAGGAGGGTCCAGTGCTACCAGTATGCTATGGCCAGACAGATAGATAAATACAGGGAAGGGGATAAGAGGACTTCCCACGATGGAGTCGTTACCATTACAATAACTTAGCAGATTGACAAACTTATCAGGTATCTACGCTACGGTAACTGTACAGTACAAGTCAGTGCAAATAATATGAGCCGTACTGGCACAGTTAGAGCAGAGCAAAAAAGAAAAGAAAAAAATATGTACTGTACATGTACACAAGCAAAACAGAAACCAAACGTGCCCAATAATAACAAACAGATCCCATCATGTCGAGCGATGCGCTGTACGAGTACAGTAAACTATCCTCAACGAAACCAACTACCACTACTCGTACAGTATTGTAGCCAACTAACTGATTGCGACATCCAACCACGCGATGTGTGATGTGGGTTTGGACACCCGACACCTGAAACCGAGCTACGGGTAGCGTTGCGAACAAATGCACTTCGTGATGGCTCACGTGCAGTGCTCTGTAGCGCCGTGAAGGGGAAGAAAGAGTGAAAGGAAAGAAGCCAAGAAAACGCAAAAGGAAACCGGGCACATTCACAGAAACAGAGACACTACAACCTTACTGTTATTATTGTCTTCCCTTTGGAAAAATACTCTGCAAGTAGACTACAGCATATCAAAAATCCAGCAGCCGCATATCAAATCATTTTATAGTCAAGTTAAATAGGGAGGCCAGCCGTTTCATAACGTTCATCAGTTGAGTAGGGAATGGTAGGGAGAGAGAGGATGAAGAGCCATCAAGAGTTGATAGAAAATGGAAAGGGAAAAGAAAGAAGAAAAAATACCCGACTAAACGATGCCATGTTATGCTATGCTATGCCACGAGACATCTAATTTGGCAATGACGATACCGTCTCAATTGAGAAGAAATGAGTTATGACAAACGTGAGAAATTAATGTTCCTTCCTTCATGCCTTCCATCCCTTCGTCCTCCCCCATAAGCTCAAGTTTGGAAGAGCGGTGGAATGGTATATAAATCAACAAAACAGTTAGCCATCATGATGGTGGTGACGCTGATAATGGCGATGGTGAGATGAAAGAATAAATAAGCATAGATAAATGGCCCTTCCCTCCCTTTTAAAAATAAAGTTAAATAGACAAGACGATCCTAATCATCCATGACCAAGCAGAGGTAGAAGCAGAAAGGAAAAATTGGTGATGATAATCGTGATGATAAAGGAAAGAGAACGAAAAAAGAGAGGATAAATGAGAAATGAAAACCCAGAACGGAAGAATAAAAATAAAAAGTGCAAAATACACATTTGAACAGGAAGAGAATATGATGTGGAAAAAAAAATACTTTGCACCCAAGAACACCTTATATCAAAGCACATTGTAAACCAATTTGTAAGGAAAGAGAAAAAGAAGGGGGGAGGCTCTTGCGAAGAAAAATCAAATACAAGAAACAATGCACCAAAGTTCCATATTGGAGTATCTCATCAAGGGAACAAATATCAGATGGCGAGCCGATTAGGGGTAAGGCAAAATGCGATTGGAAAGCCATTACTGCATTTGGTACTAAAAGACCAACTGTTCATAATTCCCAACCCAGTTCCGTTCACATCGTCCTACCTACGAGCTCACTCGAACATTCTGCCCCCACGAGCGATAATCGAAACTATCGTCACCATCCATGGCGCCCGGGGAAGATAACCCATTAGATCCCGAGGAGTTATTAACCACGCTTCCCAGACCCCCCTTTAACCCCTTGCCACTGCCGGTGTTTGAATGCGGAGGTGCCTGGGATGCCGAGGACAACGAACATTTCGGAAGCTTGTCAGCTTGCGCAAAGTATTCCCAGTCAGCTGGATCCCACGGCCTCTTCTGTTGATACTCCACCCCAACCCCATCCACCGATCCCCCCTCATCCCCTGACTCCGGCTCATCCTGGACGTACCCCACAACAAAACCATCCTTGTCTCCAAACATAACCATCGGCTTCCTGTCCTCCATCTTATCGGGACTTCGACTCCTCCTTTCCATAACCAAGGGCCCCGGACTGGTGGTTGATGCGCTGAAAGGAGCGGAAACGACCTTACTGGGCGGAGCAGTGAGGATCCATCTCGCCCAATTATTCCCCGACAAACGCTCCATCGGTACAACCACCGCTCTTGGTTGAACCCAAGCCGCGCTCCATAGATAGACCACTTGCTGCTTTGAAGTTTCTGCTGAGCTTCCATCACCACTTGGCGCACACTGAATCATTAGAAGATCCGGAATGGTTGGGTGCCAGCTGATTGATCGGATAGGATTTAATTGAACAAGAACAGCATACGGCCGGAGCAGCTTCAAAGACCAAATCCAAACAGTAGTTGGCATGGAGTCA
Organism: Tuber aestivum; assembly: GCA_900010015.1. Classification (NCBI taxonomy): domain Eukaryota; kingdom Fungi; phylum Ascomycota; class Pezizomycetes; order Pezizales; family Tuberaceae; genus Tuber; species Tuber aestivum. The sequence goes on along the minus strand of LN891384.1, from coordinate 17,211 downwards.
TTTCTAGTAGCAATAAGTGTCCCTTCCGGATTATTAAACGCTATCGTTGAGATGCCAAGCTTGGGCTGACTATCGGAAGGGCTTGATGATATGATCGGAAGCGTCGTTGGTTGCTGTGCCTGCGCATAATATCTCTCACGGGGTGGACTTGTGCATTCAGACCAAACCGTAACACCCGGGAGCTTAATGGTCCTCGTGTGGTTCATCTCAATCACCTACCCATCATAATTTAGTAACCGACCTATCAATTGGGGCGGGACTTAGTACTGGAGAGAATGTGTAGTTGCTCAGGAAAGCCAATCTCCCGTCATAACTTCCGATAGTTAGAAAGTCCCCCCCAGGACTCCATTCAACGCTTTTTACGCCGAGGCCGTCGCAAGGTTTCTCATATGTTCTGAATAAATGCCCGTCTGCACCGTATACAAGAACCTTGTATCCAGAAGCAGCTGAATCCCATACTGCTATCCATCGGCCACATGGCGACCACTTAAGGCCTTGCGCATCTAGGGTTGGCAATGTAAAACTTGACGCAATTTTGTAACTAGTGTGCTGGTGGACACTTATCACATCGTGTGTTGATGAGCGAGTGAGAAGCGCGAAATGGGCAGTGCAAGGACGATAACCATAGCCTGCTTCAACCGTCATTACCAGCTCACCATATATTCAACAATGCATTCATACCTCTTGTGGGGAATTTCGGATTGAGTATCTCTATCGATTTTGACGAGGTCAAATTCCAAATGGTTACCTTAAGCTATTTTCACCCGAATCCAGTCAATATTCGTTTCTTCGCAAGGAAGGCCAAACTCCGAGAATCCCACCTGAAATTCGGAAAAGACAACAACCTCGTCCGCATTTCTGCCAAACTGAACGTGCCTTATTCCCCCAAAGCCCTGTTTGATAACTGCAGTCCACTTTTCGTCCTCCACATCGTATACTTGGATCGATTGGTCGTCCGCCAACAATACGCGCTGTCGTCCGCCACCCTCTTCCTCGGACTTATCTACCCCACTCCTTCTCTTCCCTACTACAGGGATTCCATGCCATGCCGGTGAAGTGAATGAGTTACTCAAATAGGGTGACCACTCGACAAAGCTTAATCGGGATGCAAAGTCGGGATTTAGTGGTATTATTCGTTTTACCTGTAGTGTAGATGCTGAACGGAGTACGAGTCTCTGGTGCACGATCGAGGCAATTAATGATCCATTCGGTGAAGGTTGTGTGAAGAGTGAACCTTTCGAATCCAAAGGGTTAGCAATCAGAGGCAAACTGTGCTGTCAAATGAGAGAGGATCCAGTGACCGTACCCCTAAATTCTGTCGAAAACTCCATGCTCGACAATGTATCTCTCCGCAAACTGTGTTGTAATTTAAGGACCTGGGAGGATCCTTCACCACTGCGGTACTGTGTGGTGTGTAGAGTAACAGGTAGAAGGGACCGAAAAAAAAAACAGCCCCCCTCCCCAGACCAGTGGGTATTCCAAGAACAACGAAGAAGATATCTCAGAGGACAGCCACCGATCGATCTAGCGGTACCTACGTCAAGACTCTCTTTACCTATTGCCTCGGGGGAAAGCGAGTTCTCCTTCTCCGGCTTGGGGGACCGGGGACTTGACACTTGGGTGCGTTTATGCAGTCTGGCAAGGCACGAGGAAAGTAGAGGAGAGAGGCAGAGCGAGCCCGATCAAAGAGAAAAAGGTCGATTTGGGGGAGGACGTAGGAATCGGCCAGGCAGTGTGAGGTTGAGAGAGGGATGGTGTGGAAGGGTGGGTTGCTCGATCTGGAGCACCAATGAGAGCCGTGTGGACTAAGCTCACTATTTGCTGGAGTGTCCTCGAGAGGCTTTTTTCTGCTCTCACCTTCCCCGGGATCCACTATTAGTTACTGGACTCAAGCTGGGGGGTTTCCTGTCTTCCCTGTCACTCCTTTTCTAGGGGCAGTACCTCTTATTACTATTATTATTATTATTATTATTATTATTATTGCCGGTACTGCAAAGCTAAGCAGTGCAGAGAGGGATAATGGGGAAAGCAGTCAAACACTCGAATAGGCACCAGTGATAACCGAAGAGTGAGTGACTGAGTGACTGAGTGACTGAGTGGGAGGGCGGGGGCGCGGTGGAGCGGTGGAGCGGTGATAATGTTTGGTGTGGGTACAACAATGAGCTGGGAGAGGGAGGATTCGTGGGTACGGTCCCTGGGATGATGACAGGATGGCCTTGACTGAGGTGAATGCCGCTCAACCCTCTCTCTCCGGTACTCGTACAGGTTCGCCGCTCACAAAAAGTCACTAGGACAAAGGGGCAGGACTATTTTCCCTCTTTTTTCTCGTTTGTTCCCAGGGCCTGCGAGTCCCGGGCTATTCTTCCTTGATTGCTTTGATACGCAGCAAACAGGCCAGTCAGCAAGGAATCAGCACAGCAGAGCCCTGGACAAGCGCCAGTGCGTCCCGAGAAGCACGGTGGCAGGAGCAGGAGCGACAGGAGGTTTGGTAGAGGAGAAGGCGCTGAAGCATCACTCCTTCATGAAGTGTGACCGTGTTTGGGGGGAGGGAAGTCCGGAAGGGGGAAAGATGGATGGTTCGTTTGGCTAGGCAGAGAGCGCAGTGCAGTAGTCTACCGGTAGGGGGGGGGAGGGTGGAGGGTGGTGTGGGCTACTGCTTTCACCACCAATTCTCTTCCGGCGGTATGGATTGGATGGATGGGGATGGTTGGTATGGTATGAATGGTGTGAAGGGTATGGATCTGCTTCGTGACGATGGTACTGACGATTGAGGCAGGGGGTTGCTCCGAGCATAGTCTTCCATCCTTCCCTCAACCCCCGGAAGCCCATGCGAAAGGTGTTGCCTGCCTGTCTGGCCCGCGTTGCGGTGTCGATGTCCCTCTAATGCAACGCGTGGGGAGAGACTCTATGTGGGTGGGATTAGCAGAGTCGACGAGTGCCGATATGTACCCAATACGACAGTAGTCCTCCTACCCACCCTGCAACATGTAACTATGGATAGTGCAGGGGCATAACATTGGACTTTCTCTCTTCAAGACACGCTCTACAAATATTCCAGAGATTTTCCGTCGCATTGCCCATCACTCTGTCTCTCTCCGCGCAGCGCAAAGTACGAGTACCGGTATTGTAACATGGTGGTCTGTCGGTGTCTGATCGCAGGAAGTGAGGCTTCCTCCACCTCTCCTCCTTCCTTGTTCGTCCCCAACGCAATTTCGCAGTTTCAACCGAATCCATAACGTCACTTCCGTCAAGGGTCCACACGCGCATCTATCCATGCATGCGTCGGAGGCGCCAATAGCAGCCGCTCTCATGCATTTCCCAACCAAGAAATGATCGCACAAAGCCTCCCCACCACACACCACTCACCTCCCCCCCCCCCGGCCATGATAACTTAAAGCACCGGTACCGTGCGGTAACTCGAGCACTTGTAGGAAAATATTATTCATCCGTCCAGTTCGCTGCCACCGCCATGTCGCTGACTCGTCCCTACCGCAACTCAACTTCAGGCAGCCCCCTCCTGACTAGTCTAGCACACAACTTGATCTCCTCTGTGCGAAGTACGGTACTCGTACGAGTACTTGTATGGTGTGGTATCATATTACCGGTACCAGTACCGCACTTGGGCCAGATGTGCCGGTGCAAAGAATTATAATTCACAGCGCAGATAGGCTGGCTATCTATTTGATTCTATCGAATCTCCCTTTCCTCCCTCCTTCAGCCACCCCTGACCTTAACGTCCCTGCGCAGTACTTGTACTCGAGCACTCGAGCATGTTATTGTTACCGCCACCGTAGGGGATCGAGGGGCGAGGGAAGCCGGTCATTCTTCAGTGCTAAATGGAGGGGGAGGGAAAGATTTTGGAACTCCGCCGGCCTTACTCCGCCCAGTTCACACCACCGATATGTGCTGCTTTTTCCGCCATTAGTACCGTGCAATTCTCCCCGGCGAACTCAGCCAGTCCTCTTCTCCATATAATCGGGCCCAACCGTCCAGGATTCAGTGACCAAACCAACTGCCCCCTGGCCGCTCTGATTTTCCTTGATTTCGCCCGTGAGCGGAAGAGCCACGGTGACTTTCATGGATTCCGAACTGGTAGTCTAGACTACAGAAAGAACAGGCCCCCGTTCTCACAGTCGGAAATGTGTGCACCGCAGCTCTCGCACCCATGCCCAATGGAGTGACTAATAATGAGACGAGGACGAAATGAATAATTAAAGGCGGCGAGAGGTGTAGGGGGTACTTCAGGTTACATTGTACAGTGCTCGAGCACAAGGACTGGTCTTCTTCCTCATTCTTCCCATCATCATCATCATCATCATCATCGCCATCACCACACACCCCTCGACCCGCCTCAAGAAAAGTAAATCATGTGTACCCCACCCTACCATCCGACCTCGAACTCACCCTAATTGGCTTCACTTTATGAGCCTCCCAGCGTCTTTTTTTTTTTCGAATCCCACCACCATCTCTCCCTCCTGCTCTGTACTAGTACGGTACGAGTACTCGAGTACTGTGACCCTCCACGACTAATCTACCTTGATAGGCCAGAGAAATCACCAAGGCAACGGTTGCTCGCTCCCTGCTTTCCTTGGTAAACCATTCCACAGACGTCACCGACTAACCACCCATGCACGCGAATTGCTTACTCGAGTACTGTACTCGAGTACAGTAACCGCTTGAATCTCCTGACCAGGGTATCATCGACGACAACCAAGACATGGCCTAGTGCGGTGACGGTCGGCGTGTGCTGCCCAGCCGACGGCCAACTCTGGTCACCTGCGGTGCAAAGCCCAAGAAGTGCAGCACGGTACGGCACTCGTATCCTGCTCGCCACTCCACATTGACAAAGCTCCCCTTCAAAGATTCCTTGGACCAATAGATAATACCGGTAGCCCGCTTCGGTCATCATCATCTACAACACCCGTCCGCATTGCTTTGTTACACGTACGAGTGCCCTACCGTCAACTCACTCACCCTCGGCCATCTCCAGCGCTACACAGTCAAATCCAGCGGGCGTCAGCCGTCTCTTTCCTCCCGTGATTGCGCAAGAGAGCACTCGACCAAGTCCCTCACATGTAATCCCGGAAAGGAAAATAGGTTAGATTCCGGCCTGTTACTTGTACTGGTTGGCATCCATACCCCGGAAGGATGTGTGCGGTAGATTGTTTCTTCGTCCCTTCGGGCAGCAGATCACTTTGCCCGTTCCCGACCGACAAACACCATGCACGCCGCATACTCGGTTGCTCGCTTCGCTCACTTAACCACAGGTAGACCATGAGGTATGATATCCTATTTTTCGTCGCTGGGCTAGCTGAGCACTTTGTCCCCCCCCATCCCGAAAAAGGATAAAAATAAATAATCCTACCTTATGATACTATTTCAATATCCGACGCTCCTAGAGCGAGCACGTAAAAAAAAGGGCGGAAAAACCAGCATAGGGGTTTAGGCCCACCCTACGAGAAACATGAAATAAAAATAAAAAGCTATCGCAATATTACTAACTACAGGGCAATCCTGGATATGTGCTTGAAACCTCTGGAAAAACAAAATATAATTTCTCGGCCTGAAAACATCTCTCTATAGTTTATTCAGAAAATAGCACTATTATAAAATAGTTCAACAAAAATGTAACTAGGTATCATAACAGCCAACTTTAAGACACCTACTAATATGCGATTTTTGTATCAAATCCTGAGATCTTGGAGGTTAAGAAATTCTTATAGTATTGTTAATATTGGAAACCTATTAAAGAACATTTTAATAGAATAGGAATATAATAAATAAATTAGTTAGTTTTACAATTTAAATTCATGCAATTAATATTTATTATATTCAAATTAAGTTGTAAAAATCCAACTACAAATTATGAATCAAAAGCTTAAATCCATAGACTGCTGATATGAGAGAAAGCAGCTTGAAGAAAGAAATTACTAGAGTAGGTTTAGGAGTTGCTAGTGTGGGAGGGTATTAAAACCTATTAGTTTCTATCATACTTATATTCAGAGCCTGCTATTATTTGTGATTTAGAACATGTATTTTATGCACTAGCAATAAGTTAATAACTAATAGATGGTTGAAAAATATGATTATGATTTATATTACTGGATAACAGGTAAGAGCAAGGGTAAGAGGCATTATTGAGGAGAGCACTACCTAGGTGAAAGAAAAAAACAACAACTTGATACTACGAGTACATAAGATATCTCTTTTCTTTTTCCTGCTATCACACTGGAGGGGCCTACGGAGTAAAGCACTAATAGTTTTGAGAAAAATAGTGTAACGTCGTAAGGGGGATATGGCTACCGTACCGCAGGGCCCTGTGTGGAAACACACAGGGAACTTAATTTCCTGCGAAAAAAATAAAGGCAAAGCCAGCTCCAGTTCGGGTATCGGCGCCGGTACTGTACCCGAGCACGGAATGTGAGGGTGATACGGTACCGTATCGGATCACTGTGAGTGACTTGTGTGTGTGAGTCTGGCGTTTGGAGGAAAGGGAGAGACAGACAGGTATCCCACTCGTAGGAAAAAAATTCCTCATGGAAGAAGCCGTTAGTGGCCATGTGCATTTGCGAGCGAGATCTTCGTTTGTCTTGCCCCCTCCAACCCTCGAAACCCGGGGAGGAGGGGAAAAACAAAAAAGTACCGTGCAACCATTTCCCCTCATGACTTCACCCGGGCTCTTTTCAAATCCATTCTTAAATGCTCGTGCACGGGAGAGGAGGAGGAGACCCGCGAGTGCAATACATTGATACCAGCGATATTCCCGTGATATAGTATGGGTATAGTACAAAGTACTCGTAGACGAAGGGCCGACCACAAAGATTCCCATCTTTTCTCCAAAGGGGGCTTTCCCCCTAAACCACGAGAGTACCAGTACAGTACTCGAGTACTCCCCTCCCTTTCACTCATTCGGCCCCCACCACATCACACCGCCTACGGTATGATACGGCATTGTCCAGCATCACACTCCTCGCATACAGATGAGGGGAAGGCAGGCGGGCAGGTGGTAGAGTGGTCCGTAAACTCTACAGTACATAGGGCTACCGGTATTCATCCCCAACCAGTAGATTTCGGCGGAGATGCGATTAAACACCTCTCTTACTCGATCACGTCTCGACATGCTCCTTCCTGAACCGCCACACACACCCTCCCTCCTGTATGTGTACGGTACTCCACCTATGAAATGATGGTGCACGACAAAAACACCCTACCAATCCCGGTAAGCACCACCCACAGACAAACAATAAATTTCCGTAGGGTAATTCCCTCGTCCACCACCTCCTCGCCCCTCTGATACCACACGAACTCCCCACAACCTCACCTCACCAGCCACTCAGTCCGTGCTTCGCAACGACAAACATCCGTCACGAGATGAGCAAAAATTAAAGTGAAAAAAATAGTGAGAAACACAACCCCCCAAATCGAGTCTCTAAATCTGTACAAAAGAGGGAAAAACCGGCGAAACAAAAAGAACGGCACCAAGGCGACAGCGCTCCGGGAATTTATGGTTAAACTGCCGGTATTCGGTCATCTTGCATACTCGTCCAGAATTTATATTAATACCGGTGCGTATGATGCTGTACGACACTCCTTCTGTGCTACCGGTACTTGCCATTACTCTTCACTCATCCCCTCCCTTCCGTTATCTCACTCGCTTGCGCAATACCGGTACTCGAGTAGTAATCCCTCTTTCTTTCTCCTCCTTCTGCCTTTCCCCACCCTCCCCTCCGATCTACTGTGCAACGGTCCATATTCAACCGCAGTCCAAGTCAGCCCGGATGAAGGGATTGAGAATCGGAAAGGGCCCGCCAACGCGCTATGGTGGGCCATGAGCGCAGTGGAATGCGGTATAATACTGCTGAGCCCTTTCAAGGGAATACCTAAATTACTCGAGTGCTTTCTTTGACACTGCAGCAGCCATCCAGCCAGCGAACAATCTAACGCCGTGGCAAGCCGTGCTTCCTCCCCTGGCGTAGTACGGTAGAGGGTGCTCGTAGCACCGTTCTGGGAAAGGCCGCACGCCGCACCGCACTCACAGAAGCCATGCTGCCGCACCGGTGCTCGAGTACGGTACGAGTACTCGTACTGTACCTACCATAGGCTGCCGGTAAACCTCACCATAAAGGGTGGGGTCACCTTCCTCGTTTCCTCCTGTACGATACCGGGACACAACATACTGTGCTGTAGGACGCACGCACACACACACCTCCATCCATCCACACCGCACTGCACAGCACAGTGCAGCACACTGGCAGCACACCGCAGTGCATTGCAGCGCAGTACGGTAAGGTGCGGTCTCCGTGATGGGCAAAAATCAAAAACGTGGGATGAATGTTGAGGTTTTCTTTCTTTTTCCCCTCTCTGCTGTGCCCGAATACTGGTAGGCCATTTGTTTGTATGCGTTTCGCGGGACCAGATGCACCAGTACTCATACTCCATGGCTCCTGGTACCCCGTATAGCGCAACGAACCCCTTTACACATGTTAACCTGCCCAGTTAGTTTAACCGGGTCCATAGAGGTTTGTGTAGGCAACGACGATGATGCATAAAATAAAACTGCTCACCTCACCGATACCGGTTATCGTTATTGTTGCTTACTGTGAACGCGCGCGCACACCACGCACGCACGCACATTGCTCATCTATGGACGGAGATATATATCATATCAGTATTTGGAGATTTTTTTTCGGGTTTTGTATGTTGCTTGGGGGGGGGGGGGGGGGGGTTTATGATATCTTGGGCACATGGATGGACGGATGGATGGATGGGATAACGGTATGGTGCAGCAGGTAAAATAGTGAATAAATAACTCTGTCCTGTGCGTGCACACGGTGATGCGATATTACGAGTGCGGCGTCGGTTTTCTCATTCTCAATTAATAACTCTTGCTCGTTGTTTATTGCTTGGGGTGGGTGGGTGGGTGGTTGGTTGAAGAAAATTACGGTACAATACGAGCAGGTTGGGCTGGGGGTCTTCTTTCTTTTTTTTGACTATTAAAAGGCGGTGGTGGTGGTACCCCTCACCCAAGGCATCCGTTGATGGTTGAATTGAGTTGAACCGAATTGGATTGAAGTGACCTGGGGTTGATAAATTATATGAGTTGGAAACGGTCTTTTTACTAGATTGTTTGGTTTCCGGTTTTTTCAAAAGTGTGTGTGGCTCTGGTTTGATTTGGTTGGCTCTTGACTGGGCGATTGTGAGAGATATACAGTGAGCCAAACTCGCAGCATTCTGAGAGATGAAGGGGCAAAGGCAGTCAATGCACCGTGGCTCACCAAGTCAGTCATTCAGTCAGTCGTGTGCGGTATCATACCGGTAAGAAGATAAGGTGTGAGCTGTATGATCCGAGAGAAGCGATACGGAAGCTCACCGCAGGGTGTACCAGCTCTGTACTCGAGTACCGTACTCGAGTACCGTACTCGAGTACAGTACGAGGGCCTACCGGCACGTAGCGGGCACAGCTGCTTTACAGTAACAGCGGGAAGTCTATCATCTCCATCTCTCAAGAGATACCTGGATGAGTGCGGTATCCAGCTGCCGCAAAACCCTTTGGCCCGTCAATGTCCCCACCATGAAGGACCGTATTGGGGATATCGAGCTGAATTGAGGAAGTGAAGGTGCAGCTACGGTAGTCTACTTGCGACATCTTACCACCTATCTTATCACCTTCACACGTAAAAGAGAGGAAATTTTTTTTTTTTTTAAAAAAAAGCCACGGACGCGGTACTTTTCTCCTTCAAAGTTGCCGAGATACGATAATCCCCTCTCCCCGATTGTCCCCTCGTTTCCACCTTTTTCCCTTCCTCCAGTAATGTGAGATTTAACGTGTAGATTCATCCAACTACCTGGTTGGGTCGCCGGTCGGTTGCCCTAGGAACCCGGTAGACCGAAACTGCCGGAGATGCTTTGCTCACGGGTCATGGTGGGGGGGGGGGGTAGGCGTTCGTTATCTGTCCATGATAAATGATAACGGTCTCCCTTCCTCATCCTCCCCCCCCTCTTCAAATGCCCAGGATGAGGAAGGTTGGGAGTGAGGTGAGGTGAGGTGTGCCTTCCGGTAGGGCTAGGGCCATGAATTGTTACCGTACCCTATCGCCGTATCATACACACCGGTATTCATTTCTCCTCTATCACTCACTCTATCGTAAAGTGAGACATTTAAAGGGGAGGATAAATCAAAAAAAATAGATGGTACGATATGATGACATTCTTTTCTTACTCCAGATATCCACCTCCAACTCATCATTCTTATTTTTTCACGCTAAGGCCGGGCTAGTTTTCGGAATTTCGATCAAACCGCAATATGATACTTCCCTCCGGGGATGATGATGGTGGTGGATTACCGGAGCGAAGATTACTTGCTACCTTCTTCATCTTTGCTCGATCCTCTATCTGAAGGTGTGTCTATCGGGTTTTATGCAGATGCGACGGCTCGGTGGATATGGGAGTCCCAATAAATCTCGAGTGAGATGTCGTGGTTGAGGTAAAGGGGGCCGGAGGAGTATCAATTGTGCAATGGGACCCTTCGGTTTCATCTCCCTTTAGAGTGCTTGCTCGCACAAGTGTTGTGACGTTAGGCTCAATTCCTTCACGTGAGGGGCACCCTTCCTTCGTCTCTCGCTTCTTTCCTCCCTGCCTTCCCTCCTGCCGCTCCTGCTTCCCTTGCTATCCGCCCCCTGTTCCGTCAGATATCTAATTGGACTACCGGTCCTGTGCTTAGTACATGATCCGGAGCAAACTTCGCGCTGCCCTTGAGCTCGCCTCCACCTCGCAATTGGGGTAGTGCCTCCGGGCTAAATTCTTGGCCAATCAATTGACACGCCACTGAACGGGAACGCGACCGAGATCCGGATTGTTTCCGCTGAAGATACTCGAATGGAACCCGAGTTGTTGATGCAGTGGGGGTGTTGTTGGAAGAAGGGTGGTGGACAGGGGGGCGAGGAGGGTAGGGTCTTCCGTGTCATTCCAGCCCGGAAAGGCGTAGGGTAACGGGTTACATATCCTTCCCGCATTGTTTTCACCGGTTAAGTCCCCTTCTCCCTTCCTCTCGCTATGTATTTTTTGCCGTAAAAAATGGGAGGTGGGGAAGAGCTGGGGTGCGCTTATCTTTGAAAGGTATCACAATCTGAGGTAACTTGTTTGGGTAGGACTGCAGCACCCTCGTGCATGGGATATCAGGAAACGCCCCGACTTGAAACTTTCGGACGAGCCCCCACTTCCTTGGAGATCTGTTTGCTTTTCTCGAATCTGACACCAAATGGGGGCCGGGCCGGCCCTCTGATTGGCTTTAAATAGGGTGGGACTTTGCTGATTATTATGATGTTATCGACTGGGGTTCGGAGGCTTATATGACGACGATGGTGTTAATGATTAGGTGTGGCCTTAAACCCTTGCAGGGTTGCCTTTTGTCTCGGGGCTTCGAACTTCCTCCCTCCGGGGGTTGAATGGGTCCTAATGCTATGCCATTCTCTGACATCCTCCACCGCTCTATTCACTGGGTGAATAACTGGCGTCCTAATGGCAATGCTTGATTTATCTCCCTTAACGTATCCTGCGCCCCCCCTGCTATGTACTTGTACAACTATCGAGTGTTACCCGCCAAATAAACGTCATAATTAAATCGAACGCGGTGGAAATACTGTAGAAACTCGGGTAATCTATCCATGTCCTATGTAGTCCAAAGCCAAAGGAGTGAAAAAAGCACACCCGGGGACCCGCCCTCCGAGACAAATGAAAAGGGAAAAGACACCGGACCTTGCAGGGAGGGGTAACCCCAACATCTGGGCACAATGGACCAGTTAGTTGAGGTGTTGCGGTATGAGTAAAATTAAAACTAAAACAATCGAAACATTATTGTCACTGCTCGGACGTGCCCCTTACTACCATCATTCATCCACAGTTAGCAGCGTCCTAGGGCTGGAGAGCTTAGTGGGGACACCATCAAATCTGGCAACAAAAGAGCGGACACCCTCAACGAGTTCCTGTAACATGCGGCCTTGTTCCTCCTGTCTCCCTGCGAGGCGATCGACACAGGCTCATAGCTCCTGATCACGTTCACTCGGCTCTCCGCGTTTGTGACAACTGTGGCTTTCAATGCGTTCACATCTGTAACCAGGCTAATGGAATTCGTGTTGAGGCGATCGATACAGACTTCTAGCTCCTTGTTGTATTCGCTCTGGCTCAGTGCGCTCTCCGGAATAGCAGCCTTCGACTCGGCAACATTCGTAGTTAGGGTAATGAGAGCGCTGTTGACTACTTGGAATTCTCCTGAATAGCTATGAGATGTTCGGCAATAGGGGCAGTGATGACATCTGGGGCATCTTATGCTGACATGCTCGCTGATCGGGTGGGTGGGTGCGAGCTGGAAACTTTGCGGATTGTGGATGGGGGACACGTCTGCTCGGGACCTGCGGTAGTTGTATTCGACGAGAAAGAAGAACGGGGATGAGGGAGGGGGGGGCTAGTGAGTGAGTGAGGGGCCGAGATGAGGGGGATTGATGGGTTGAGAAATGGGGCAGCGTCAGTTGTGGTAGCTGCACCTAGTAACATGTAGGCGCGGAGGAGGTGTGGGATTGGGAAAGGGCAAATGAAGGGAGAGATGATGGGTGAAGCAACCCGGGAATCTGGGATGACTAACCAGGCTTGGCGCTTGTCCGTATCCGTTTTCGAGAGTATCCGTATGCATTGGCGCCAAGATATCAAGGGAAGCCTACTACAATAAGCTAGGCACCCCAGTTCCCGGCCACCCCCGGATTCCGGCCAGGTGTGCAAATCAACCACCACATCGCCACAGCTTTGCCTGCATGACTACCACAACACAAGATGGCTGATCCCCGTGAATATGCAATACAGCAAGCATTAGAAGCTATCGAGCTTGGGATGAGTGAGAGAAAAGCGTGCTGCCAATTTAACATCAGTCGCGGAACAATTCAAGGACGTCGGGGTGGGGCTTCAACTTCTTGCGAAAGTCGTACCTTCATGCAACATTTGACAACCGATCAGGAAGATGCTCTTGTTGCATGGATCTTGGAGCAAGAGGAGGGCGGTTTTGCACCTTCACATACTCGAGTTCGTGAAATGGCAGAAAAGATTATGGAGGCGAGTGGGAGGAGTGTTGTGATTGGAAAGAGCTGGGTACCCCGCTTCCTCAACTGACATCCAAATGTGGCCACACTTCTAGGAAAGCCAATTGATTCAAAACGAATTCAGGGAACTTACCCGAAGCTCATGAGGCATTTCTTCGATCAGTGAGATACGGTACGCTTACGGTATGGTATCCAGCAGGAGGATATCTGGAACATTGATGAGCATGGAATCGCATTAGGGGTATGTGTCAATTCACATGTTATTGGCAAGGCTGCATCAGCAAAAATTTACTCTTGCATCCTGTGCGTCGTGTGCGTCAGACGCACAGGACGCACAGGATGCAAACTGTTAATCAGGACGTCGGCTGAATCCGTTATTGTGTCCTGACGTTCGCATCCACACCCTCCTGCACCTGACGCTCACTGGACACGTGGCACTCCAACCCCCCTACATTATGACCCCTTGCTAGCTCGGTTCCGGGTGTCCTGACAATCCATGCCCTTTCTCCCCTAGTGTTCCGACGCCCCTACTACTGCTGCCTGGCATCCTGACGCCCTTACTACTCCTGGCCGCCGTTCGGACACCCCTGGACCTCCTGCCTGGCGTCCCAGCCGTCCGGCCATGCCTGCTTTGCGTCCGGAGAATCTCTGCTACTTCTGCCTCTCGCCGTGATGCCCATCAGCCCTCCCCCCGTGTCCCAATCCTGTCCTTGTAATACCAATTCTGTTTGGATGACTTAATCTATATCGGTTGACTCCCACCGCATGTCTTGTCCGCTCTCCTCCTCCTAAGTTCCTGTCCTTACTCCTGTGTCTCATGACTTCCAAGAACTACTCCTGTGTGCCCCGAGTCCTATATTACCCACCTCTTCCATCCTGATTTCACACTTTCAATTGACGTCGTTGGGATTTTCTCGCTGTAATTGGAACGTACTCCATATGTTCTGGGACTTTCGGTAACCACATCTGATTACAATTTGGTCTCGATATGTGCTGCAAATACTCTATTTACTATCGTATGGCGTTACATTGGCCCGCCATTTTAATCTATTGAGTATACTAGGCGCTATTGAAGCTTGCGATCCTACCGGCACCGCCGGTACCCATATGCGCCCCGTGGAGCCCACTCTCGATCCCGGTCTTACCGACCTGTTGCCTCCTCTCTCTCAATCAAAATTCCCTTCCTGCTGTCTTATAGCCGTTACCTGCCCTGACTGTGAATCATCCAGACAAAGCGAGACGCGCGATGAAATACATGGACTGCCCACGCTCCCCGACGTCGGACGTCCCGTGTGTTTCGGTATATCGTCTAGACTATCCTATTCAAAATCATGAAAGCCAAGAGACCGTTCAATGGCCGTCTGGCTAAAATCGGAAGCAACATCGTAATGGGGCGACTGTTCCCGCCTGCCCTGGCGCCCCAAATAGGCCTCTAGAGGAGAGTCGGTCATTGTCTGTCTATCCTGCCAGGATTGGCTTGGTGCCAGGTTGGATTTCCTGCGCTCGAGCTCCGCGCTTACAGTGTCAACGTCATCATCATACCCTTCTACTTGATCATTCTGAATCCCGTATTGTTGCTGGAGCTTTTCGATGATGATTTGGCGGATGTTTTGGACCAACAGCTCCTGGATCTGTGCGGGAAATCTCTGCCATGTTTGCCTCTAGCGTGCCAAGAGGTCTTAAGTGGGTCATGGGTTAGCTAGACTCCTTTACTACGGCGTACTAGAATATTCTGAGTTTCTTACCTATAACAATATTAGGCTTGAAGTGCTTTAGCTCTTCGTACTTACCTTTTTGCCACGCCCGGAGAGTGTGGCATAGTATAGTGCAAGTCAAGCAGATCATAGTTCCGTTGATCCTAGATAGGAACTCAGGATCTATCCTGCCTTGCATTTTCTTTCTGGCAAAGTACTTGCCATATATGGCCTTGGGGATCTGGGGTGCAAGGAATTGCAGGATTAGACGCTGTCCAAATTCATATATAGTTAGTCGTAGTACCCAATAGCCATTGCTAGTCGTCGTGGTAACAAACCTCATACCCTTTCGGGTCGCACATGAATGGGTCTCCTTCCAGAAGATAATCTACGTTACGTGCGATGGCTGCTGAACCTTGTGCCAGTGGCAGTTCATATAACTTGACTATGTGATGCTTCACATGATAAACAAATTGTGACCGTACGCCTGAGTGCTTTTGGCATATCTATCAAGGTTATTATAATTTGCCATGTGTCCAGATGTCCGGGTAGGATCACTTACTATTGTTATGCTATTCTCAGATGGTTCAATACGTCCGCAACCCTCACTCATATTCAACGCATCCTCCCAAACGCTGTACACTTTGGCCGTGAAAACAACTACGTTAGGTAGTGGGTCATCAAAAAGAGTGTATTGGAGAATCAGATCCCTGGCTAGCTGTAATATAGAACTTTCAGGTCTTGTAACATTATTCTTCCGGCTGCTACTTCTGTGCCAGTTAATATCGCGTTGGGCTACATCTAGATGATCTGCCGGGCTAGAGCTTCTGATATCCGAGGAAAGCATACTCGAGCGACCCAGTGGAGACGAATTCCTTGCTGAGCTTGACGATGGAATATCAGGAGTGTGGGCTCTACCACGAATGATGTGGGCAGGGACAGCGGGCATCGGCTGAGAACGGCCAGATCGCTGTAATCCGGCAGTAGTCGAAATCCGAACTGTTTTCCCTCGGTTAGTATCCTCTCTGTTCCCTGTCTGTGACCCATGACGGTATGTTGTTGCTCCCCCATCACTGAGATCAATGTCTTCTGCATTAGCATCGGTTTCTGATTCTGATTCTGAGGAGCCTGGGGAGATTTGGTACTCATCGCTGCTACCTTCCGACATATGTACAGCTTCCACATACACTTGGTCTTTGGCGTTAGTTTCGGGGTCAGGACGCACAGCTGCTATTACACATAGAAGCGTAATCGGTACGGCACGTGATTAAATGCATAAGGTCACATGTTCAACTCCGGGCCATGCCGTAGTTATTGTGACGATATCATATTATTGCATGGAACGATCAGGCACCTATGCAGCCCGCTCCACAGAGATCTGAGGCATGCAACCGAGGGGGTTTCACTGGATAACATGAAAGGAGCTCCGCTCTACAAGATAAGACTTGATTGAACCAGATTGGTCGGTTAGTTATTGAGCTATCGCCCCTGCAAGTCTGAGTATCATTACTACTAATAATGTGAGTAGTAATGAACACGTCTTCGCTCCTGTGCACCAGAAGTCAT
The DNA here is from genome assembly GCA_900010015.1 of Tuber aestivum. Lineage (NCBI taxonomy): Eukaryota > Fungi > Ascomycota > Pezizomycetes > Pezizales > Tuberaceae > Tuber > Tuber aestivum. Next base: position 866 of record LN891384.1, on the reverse strand, counting down.
CTGGAGACTGGTCACGATTGGTTAATAACAACTCAATGGTCAAGTTAGTTATCTTCGTCATGCACTCTAAGCTATGCACATAGAAGAGTCATTGATAAGTCCTTTGACGGAGCTGATCACTCTATTTAGGAAGAGAGCGGGGAAGTTAGTTTTCAGAGTCAAACGGAGTTCGTACTCCAGGGACACTGAATCGTTAGTATGGCAGGTACATAGTCAGTAAGGGATTGGATGTAGGCCGCGATCACCCAGACGCGGATTATAAATATCGAGGTGCCTCCCTAGCTTTAAGTCTATCATCAGCGACCGGAGAAGAGATCTTATCAATATATTCGTTCTACTTTACTTCTATCTTCACGAGCCTTCTTGACTATCTCTGAGACAGAAGATCACAGGGCCTAGTGTATACTCGCTTGACTTTAGAGTTACCTACCTCCTAACAGCTGCCTGCATTATGCTTTTACGCGAGCGCTTCGGTGGTCTCGTTAGTTGGCTTGTTGTTTGCAGGAGAGAAGAAGGCGGACGTGACGCCTGGTCATTCATATGCGCGTTCTGGGAGTTGTGGGAATTGTTTTGTTGAGATTTGGATCCCGTTCCCCCAGGTTCCATGGGGCCAGATCCAGCATCCCACTTACGTCCATACATATTACCTATGCGGGGGGTTGGTTGACTGTCGAGGCGGGATCGTTGCTCCAGTGGCATGATAGAAAAGTTACACAGACAAGAGAAAGAGAAAGCAGTGGTTAGAGAAGTGTAAATGGTATATCCGCGATAAAATCTAGAAATTGTGTAGGTTTCTTAAGTTTGTTAGGATGTGTGTTAGGAATCCTACCGGGGGTGGAGTGCCACAGGTAACGGTTCTTAACTTG
>LN891383.1:0-32648 GCA_900010015.1 Tuber aestivum | reverse complement strand
GCCTCAATTATTTGATAAGAGAATGTCCGCTTTAATAATGTTACTTAGCATACTTAAAGTTAGGTGTGCTCTAATAATATGAACGTGTTAGAGTTGATCCTTCTGAGCATATCCAGGCTTGGAGTTTTACATTTCGAGCGTCTTTCTGTAGAGCTGAGTTGGAGGAGTTGGCAGAGAAGGGGGTTACGAAATCTTACCCTTTCCTGCCTAAGGGAAAGCCAAGGCTTGATGAGAGGGTATGGTTCCCATCTCAGAGTCTGTTGGCAACTTGTAAGGGAATAGTGGCTAGGACGTACCCACCAATTGCCCCACCGCCCCAAGTCTTTCCAGGCAGCTGCCAGAGATTCTGGTATTCATACTGGAGGAGCCAACGCAACATCCTTACAGTAGCTAGTCTTTCCATCATGCACCTTCTTTTCTTAGGGTTGTAGGATGTACTGAACCATTGATTAGGATTGGTGTTGATGACGAGTGCCTGGTGCCCCCAGAGCGCAAGGCTTGGGCAGTGCTGGGTGTCTGATACCGGTAGTAGGGTGGCACTTCTGCCGCGATAAATACTGGTCCTGCCGGCAGCATCGAGTATCATACAGCAATCGAGTGACACTCTACAAGCTTCACGTAACCTGACGAAAATCGCGACAAGTTTAAGCAACAATAATGGAATCGCGATAGGCCTAATCGAGAGCACTGCTTGGAAGGATGGAAGGATGATGAACAACTGGACTGCCAACAACCGATAAGGGTACTGAGGACATGCGAGAATGGAGATGCTAGCTAAAGAAAGCCAGGGAGATGGACACCCCTGAATTGCGAGCCGCCCTGGCAAGCAGGAAGAATACTAGGAACATTAATGTGCCACAAAATCCTGACACCGCCCGGCACTCTTTAGAGAGCTCCCGGGTGTGGTGCTCAGACCACGCGCTTGGCACGAGTAGAATCGTTGTCACCCAGTTTCTGAAAACATAAACAAGGGTACTTGGCTATTAGAAATCGAGATTGCGGCCGCTGTGAAACAAGCGAGTGACTAGCTGTGATCTACAACAAACGCCAAGTGCTGACCAAGGATAGCACTACTCACGGGCAGGGGAAAATTCTTCACTTTTCTCTCTCTCACCACTAACACTATCGCACACTCAGACACTAGCTCCACCCAACTAACTTCTATTCGCCCGCGGTCTCTCTAAAGACCCCTAGCTAACATAAATCAACGGTAGGGACAGGAGTATATATCACCTACAGGCGATAAAGCACGAGCAACGAACCAAATTCTCTGGTCCGCCATACGTAAGTCTCCCATCGCGCTATCAAGCAAATAAACTAACAAAGAAAAGAAAGACAAAACTCGCGCCGCCCATCCATAGCCTCCGCCAGGCTTCTCCGCTTTCCTTCCGTCGGGCATCCAAACCTCCGCGCTCTGTCTCCGAAGTGCTTTCCCAGCACCGAACTGCTTTGCCGGGAAGACTGCTTGCGCTCCCCCAAGCGCTTTTCTAATGACCACGCACACAACACAATCCAACTCTATCAAAGCAAACAAAGTCCCTCTTTCCTTCGCATTTTTCACTCGAAGACTCCCGCGCTAACAAAAGGAAATCAACAAACATCACAGCTTCACCCATAACCTTTCAACCTTCCTTGCGGCCTTCCTTCTGCCCCTTTCCAACCAGCGCACTTCCACGACCGATGTGCGCCCGGAACCAAAGCGCACTCCCGGGGACAAACAAAAAGAAAGCTAACCATCGTGCTAGGAAAAAAACAGACAATCGTACGGGCAACAAGGGAACGAAGGAATAGGCGATGCGCATACGGTGAACGAGAAAACGAACGAACGAATGAACGAGCAACGGAAAAAAGAAAAAAGAGGGGAAGAAGAAAAGGGGGCGAGCATGCCGAGCAGCATCTGGGGATTTCCAGCATTGGCCAACGCCAACGCCAGTCCCAGCCGCCGATTAAACACCCCCCTCATGTACCTCCGCAAAACAAGTTGGTCAATCAAAGAAACCCACGATGCCGTTTGTCGACCTCCGGGATAGGATAATTCTATAAATCGCATAAGAGTAGCAACCTCCAGAGATAAATGTACTCCGGAGAACTAACCACCGTCTCTCATGCGTTTTGATTTCGAATCTTTGAGTCTTCGTATTCCGGACCTCCCCCCCAGCTCCACATAGTGGAAGCGCAACTCTCTGGAGCGGAGAACCAAAGCAAAGAGGTGGTCAGACAACTGCTCAACAAGGACATGTTTATATACTCTCGGGCCCCGTGTCGGAGGGTTATGGGGAGAGCGATAACCGAGCCTGACACGAAGGCCCTCGGCACACTCATAGAGTGTGGCATGTCGACAGATACGACAGGCCCTGATGACTGGACACTCTTAGGGAGAGCCGCAGAAGGGGGCTGTTTGGAGACACAGTTACTGTTAGTGGTTCCCGGCTTCGACAATCATGAGCGGGGGGATTTCTGGTGCGAGTCTCCGCTTAGCTTTACGGCTAAAAATAAACCAAAAATAAGGTGTTACGGGTTCTCCCAAGCCTCGCCAACATACAAATAAATTCGCAGATCGAATTAGTCTCCAATAGACCACTGCCCGACCCAACGAATGAGGGTGATCAAACCCTTGCGGAAATTCTCCTGGCAGATGAGACCATGGATGTTAATCCTGTGAACTCCAATTGCTTCGCACCCTTTCACATCGCGGCTAAAGAAGTCCACAAAGGGGTTGTAGACCTGCTACTCCTACACAAGGACACCTAGGCTGATATCCGGGGATATGTTGGCAACACACCAATACATAGCGCATCTTGTGGTGATCGCAGATTGATTGTTGGTGGTTTGTTGAACGAGGTGTTGGTCGGCAGCATGGATAGCTGTCAACGGACGCCGCTATACTGGTCGTTGATGTAGGGATGTGGATCGGTTGTGCGGCTACCATTTCAACAAAAGGGTGCTAAGGAGAAACCAAGAGGACCAGAGTGGCTGGTGGCTGGTGTGCATTGCAGCAGGCACCGGGAACGGGTCTGCCGTGCGAATCCCGCTACGGGATGAAAGGGGCGCGGTCGACAACACGGACGCTTACTGGTGGATACCTTATGGTGGGCGGCAGTGGAATGCCACGGGGGAGCGGCCCGGCTTCTGCTCAGCGATGGTCGGGTCAATTTCGTTCAGCGCAAAGATCACGGTGAGACAATCCTGCGTATCAGGACAGGAGGCTGAGGGAACCGGGCGATAGTGCAGCCATTACTCAGTCATGAGGTGATTCAAGACCTCTACGGTAAGGATATGAGGGCCCGGCTGTATTTTCCTATCATGAATGAACCTGATTCACTAGTACCACTTTTGGATAGGTATCCAACTAGCACGCCCTTGTTGTGAATGCGGTACCAGGGGGCGGCGGGCGACGGAGCCACTACCTTCATGATAGCAAAGGAATATGTGCTGTTAAGTGGCGAAAGTGCATTTTTCTCAATAAAGTTATTGCAGACTGTAGCAGCCTCACACATGTATTCAATCACCATAGCAGGCCATTTCGGCAATCAGCGGGGTTTCCCTATCCCTATTCTCTTGGATAGCATACTAGGGGTTCCCAGGTATTATCGTCCAAACAATCGCTTGACTGCGCGTGAAATGAGACAAACAACTCCAGATGCAGTGTTCGGATTTTAGTTCACACGGATGCCATCTATAATATCTTCTCCCTCTCGTGCACTTGGAAAGATAAATTATCACTGAACCCACTCCACTACAGGGATAACCCATGACCAATCCCAACCCCCGAACCCACAGTACCAGCTTTTGTCACCGACTTTAAGCCACAAGTATAGTTCATCCTACCCACAACCCTAACCCACCAAAACCCAGACCAAACATTCCACACCGCCTACAACCTCGACCACAACCCCAACCACAAACCACAAACCGCAAACCACAAACCGCCTCGAAAGACTTCTGCCACGATTGCAGTAACCTTGTACCTCCACCCTCTCTGCCCCGCCCCACACACCCTAACCTACCTACCATAAACTTCGGCCTGACGTCAGCCGGCAGCGTCCTCAGAAAATGAATTTCTTGTAAAATGCGAGTATTGATGCTGCAATCAATGACTTTAAAAAGTGGGTAGTGGCGTGGACAGGAACCTTTCCAGAAAAGCTGTTGCCTCCCCACATCCAAAGAGAGAGTAGTTGCGGTACTAACGGGCGGAATACGGGGGTCCCTAGATTGTTCTCGAAGAATGGTAGGACAAATTTTAACGATCACAGCGCCCTGGCAGATTACGAGGTTAGTAAACGGACATCTTTGGAGAAACGGGTTTCTTTGGTCTTGCTTTCTCTTGTCTGCTCTGGTCTTGGTTTAACTGATGGCTTGTTTTTAGGTACGATAGTGATCCAGTTGTGGCCGAGAGGGGGGCGTGGGGTATAGATGACCGGGTAGATGATTCATTGGGTAGGTGTATTGGCGGATGGATAATGACTTGATGGGGGGCTCGAGAGAATACTCGTTTGAGGAGGTTTCGAGCTATCGGTGGAAACTCTCATCGGTTCTCCTGCTCCTTATTTTCCACTTTTCCCACAACATGGCCGGACCCGAGGCACCCCAAACAGGCACGAGACCATTGAGCAACCATCCTGAGAGGTCTGAGGGCGGTTAGGGGGGAAATATTGGAGGGAAGATTTTATAAGATAGCCTGCCGACAATGAATTGACAATTATCAACACAAGGGAGCCACTGGGTAGCGTCTGTATCGAGGGGATGCCCTCAAACACAAAATCGGTCATTTCTAGCTTGCCCGACACAATGTGACATCGTTCGTTCAGCCGTAATGGTTTCATGGTGTGGGAAAACCATTTTAGAACTGCTATTCCAATTCATGCCGTGTCCCCTCTTCTCTGCTTCAATGTGTTTAAGGATTTGTATGTATACGGGCTTTGGGTCTAGGCCCTTGGTCAGTTTATCATGGTGTCTCTTCCTTCAATGCATCGTTGTCTCTCCGTGGATTGCATCCACTTTCAACAGGAGCTGCAGGAGCTTAGTAGCATGTTGTATCCCTACCGGTAATTGTAATCTGTGCTGATTGCTTGCTCTTGTAGTAACCCTTGATTCATGATAAATTTCAAAGAAACTTCCCGGAAAACCTTTTATGATATCTGCCCTCAGCCCATCGTTTATTTGTTAGGGAATCCCGACATTGTCCAATTTTTTTTTTCAAAAAAAATTCCCCACGTCGGCCATACTTACCATAGCTTTAGAGCGATGTTCATTAGTTCTCCACCAAAAAAGCTCACAAGATCGCGTGGAACATAGGGTCTCCTAGTAAAAATATTTCTTTCTCAAAGCTATATGATTTCCATACCCATACCCAGGTTGCCGACATAGCTGCACGGAGGGCATAGCATGCGACATGACTCAATACCAGGAATCTTCCATTAATGATGGCCCCGCTAAGAAGCCACGAGGGAGTGTGTTCCATTCACGGCACCCTATAGAAGCATGGTAAAAACACGCGTTCGGGTGACAGACAGCGAGTTGTGTAGGTGGATAGCAAGATGGCGCAAGGGGAGAGAGATGGTTTGGCTTTCTACTGCAGTTGACCAGAAGCACCCTGTCGCAGCAAGATATTTGCTATCTTCACTGAGGGTATCACCTCGCTAAGCCCTCTCGAAAGCTACTTACAAGCACTACCAGACCTTCCTCCCTTCGAGCAAACATACCCTTATCCTACAAGTTTGTCTCTCTAGAAAAAGCCATACCCCCACCCTGCCCGTTCGTCCGTCTGAAAACAAAAACAAAATATTCTTATCCCATAAGTTTACCCCTTTGAAATAAATACTGCGTCATCCTGCGAGTTTCCCCTGCTCATAAAACATACCCTAGGCTTGAGGCTTGAAACTTGCCCCCGCTGCGGAAACACCCTTGCCGGGCTCGTTTCTCCCACGGGAAAACCATACCCTTATACAGCACGTTTGTCCTTCTGGAGAAAAGCATACCCTCATCCTGCCAGTTCGTCAGTCCGAAAAAAAAAAGAAAAAACCCCTTAACCCGCAAGCTTATCCCTTTGACCGAATCACACCCTTATCCCGTTAGTTTCTCCTGCTAAAAAAGATATCCTTAGCCCGAAAGCTCTCGCTGCAGACACGCACCCTTTCCCGGCAAATTTCACCGGCCAGGAAAAAATACCCTTAACCTGAAAGAACCCTCCCTGCACTACACAACCCTAAATTTGCTCCACAAGATGGTGTATTCTAACTCCTAAGGGGTTCTTCTAGTTAAGCGGCTATGATTCTATATTTTATTAATTAAGCAAGTCGCGGTCTGGCTTGTTGACAATTTCTAGAAAGTTTAGCTCCGCAACCTTGCGCCACTGTGCCCGCCTCTGTTAACCCTGGATTGTATGTCCCTACTCTTCAATGCTCTGTTTCCCATTCTAACCTCTTACATCAGCACCCAGCATATACAAGTTGTTGAACACGCTGAACATGTTCTGAACGCCGACCTTGATATAGATATAAATCATCACCATCCCACTATTTCTGCCCCTCCGTTGTCCCGGGACAGCATCCTTGCTGAAGAAATGGCCTTTTCAGAACAGTCCTATAGCTCATTACGTCCCTCCCACTCCTGCTGAAAATACAAATACAGCGAAGATGAACCCCACACCAGACCCACCGCCGGTTGACCCCCTTTTTTGAATCCGTATCCGGCAGGCAGGATGGCAGTTTAGCAGAGATAATTTCCATTTTTGGGCCTTAGGTGTTAGGTTCCATATCTCACATTGTTGCCCTAGAGTATCGGATGTCGGGATTGGCTTCGTTTGCATTTCATCCTTCTACGCATCTGGTTCTTTGTTGGGGGTTCATGAGAGTTCTGGTTTGGAGCATGGAGGATCATGGTGCGTTAGGATAGCGTGGTTCGTTTGCGATAATTATCTTTGGAGTTCTAGGGATTTTGCTTTGTAGATATATATCTCCCGTTCTGCCCTTACCTTAGATACATCATCATCATCGATCATCGATTCTTCTCTGTCCTTCCTCACTTTCCCCCCTCCTTAAGTCCATCATTCTTGCACTTGTGTTGCTGCCTTCATTCGTGTCCCCTATCCAACTTCATTCCCGATGCACTTCGGCTGCTGTTCGTAGAGTGTGCCAGGAATTACTGTTAACAGCGCCAACAGTCCTCTACTTTGAAATCCTCCCCCCAAACTCCCCATCCTGCCATCCCATCACCACAGCTTGAACAAGAAGCGGTTCCATTGCATCAGCCGCACTCTGGGTATAGGGGGATGATGCAGACATACGGAGCTCTGACTCCAATGTACTAGCATACGGTATCCGTGGCTTTCCAGGCTCCCGTTTTGCAATTGGGAAATCTGAATCTAGCCCCCCAATCCCCAGTATCTCAAAAAGGATAGGTTACCACACTCAGGCAACCAGCACCTCCCGTCGAAGTTAGGTTGTTGTCTTTCCGGAACACACGAATTGCGCGTGTCCCCAGAAACGAAACACTGTAAAACAGGCCAAAGATGCCGTAATTGAGCCCAAGATATTCCGCAAGGAAATCTATGTTACCTCCCAGTGAGTGCGGGTAAACTCTAGACTTATGACTGTTTTGGAAGGAGTATAAGCTCAACTTAACCTAATCAGAGCAAGGGAATACTGGCGATTAGGGAGCGAAAGGGCATTTTGCTCTCTTAAGTTATCGCGTACTGTAGCCATCTCACTCACAGGTATTTAATCGCCGCAGCAGGCCAGGCCTTCAACCGATAGGGTTTCTTTATCCTGAGTCCCTTTTGCAACAGAATAGGGGTCCCCGTGCATTATGGTCCTTCTAGGATGGATTTTCATCTTTCTATGGACAGCATCGGCTTTCAATAACCCCTGCAGGGCTCTAGTGACATGTTGTATCAGTAATTGCAATCCGTGCTGATTGCTTGCGCTTTCAATTACCCTTAGTATATCCTAAATCTCCAAGAAACTAGCCGGAACACTTTTTATGATATCAGTCCTCAGCCCATCATTCACTTGTTAGGGAATGCAGTCATAGTCCCGGGGCGGGGTTTTTTTTTTAAGAAATTTTTCTGGACGTCAGCCACGCTTACCCTTGCTTTATGGCAATATGCATTAGTTCTCTACCAAAAAAACTCACAAGATCCCTCAGAACTTGGGTCTCCCGGTAACTTAAAAAGATTTCTTCATACTCTGATTGTTTGCCACCTGCATACCCGAGTTGCTAGCATAGCTGCCCACAGGGTATAGCACCTAGCACAACTTTACACTAAAGATTTTGCTTCGCTTATTGCCCCACTAAGTGGACAGTGGTTCTGTGTTCAGTACTCACTACTCTTTAGAAGTGCAGTATAAACAGGCACGGCAGTTACAGGAAGCAAGTTGTTTGTGTCGACTGAGATCAGACCATGGGGGAAGACATGCCTCCGATTCTCACCACAGTGGACCACAAGCACCCGTGCGCAGCAAAGGATTTACAAACTAATCTGCAAGTATCACGTGGCTAGGTCCCCCCACAATCTACTAACAAGGTCTATCATACCTTTCACCCATTGAACCAACATACTCTGACCCGTCAAGTTCGACTCAGTGGAAAAAAGCATATCTTCATCCTACCAGTTTGTCCCTCCAGAAAAGAAAATACCCTTAGCCCCAAAGTTTCTTCGTTTCCAAGCAGTGTTCGCAACGGGGCGGTCCGTGAATCCTGGACCAGGACCAGGACAGACGGCATTTTGTCGTCCCGTCCGGTCATTTTCTCAACATGCCCGACAAGTAGGAATGAAGGACCAGGACGGACTGCATTGTGTCGTCCCGTCCGGTCTTTTCCTGAACTTGCCCGACACATAAGAGTAAAGGACCATCCACCGACAGTTCCCTACCGTCACCCACAGTCACCCATCGTCCCCTGCCATCCCTTAAACCCCCAACCCTTCCCCACCGTCCCCCACCGTCCCCTACGATCCCCGGGAGTCCTATGTAATCACCTGCAGTCCCCTAACAGAAGTTGTCTCAAATTGTGGGGCTCATCGTCCTTCCTCGTAACGGCCGTCCTATGAGTTCAAGGAAAAGCACGGACTATGTGTTGCTGTCCCGCCCTGTCCCAGGCTCTTGGCAGTCTCTTCGTAGGGCCACGGACGGTTGAGAACACCGTTTCCAAGAAACATACCCTGAGCCCTCAAGTCACTCGGTTTGAAAAAAAAAATACCTTTAACCCGCAAGTTGCACCTACTCCCAAAATGTACCCTTAGTTGGCTGGTTTCTCCTGCCGAAAAACATTACGTCATCCTCCCAAAACTACCTGACTACACAAACCTAAATTTGCTGAATGAGGTAAGATCATCAAACTCCCAAGAGATAGTTTTAGCCCGATTCTGTATTTGGTTAATCATGCAAGTCACAGTCTAACTCATTGGCTATCCCTAGAAAGTCTAACACGGCAAACTGCCATACTGCGTCCGTCTACATTAACCATGGATTGTGCCTACCCATAACTCAATCCCTCTTTTCCCATGCTAACTCCTTACATCCGCACTCCGGACCTAGTAGTTCAAAGTTGAGCACAGTAAACACATTGAGAACACGGACATGGCCCGTAGTATAGATCCGCGCCATCCATCCACTCTCGCCTCTCCATCGTCCCGCAATACTTGTTGTTAATCACCGGCGCTACCAGAGAAACAATTTTTACCTGTTATTCTATTAGAGCATTTGAGAGGAATATCGGAAGATTCACCGAAGTCAGGTACTCTGTGAGGTATGCAAAACGAGGGCATAAAAGTTGGCCCAAAGCAGGAAAGCGGTGAAGGGAAAAGGGGGATAAGGAGATGGTGTAAGAAAATACAGAAATGGCGTGATTGTGTTAAGAGACCCCAGGAAGAGTTGATCATGGATGCATGTATTTAAAAGGTCCCTTCTGGCCACAACTGTATGTGGGGGTAGGTCACCGAACAACAAGTCTCTCAGTGGTCGTGCCAGTTCCAGTTCTTTATACTCTGCTTCAAATTTGGGTATTTCCTTCATAATTGTTCAAAATACTATCCTCCCGTTCAGAATGACCTCGTCACCAAGTTGTGCTGTGTTTCCCCGCCCTCCTATCTCGTCCATGGAGGCCAATCTCTACTACTATGGCCTATACTCAAGGCCAATTCTGGTTGCTCGTACCAGCGCAACTCTCTGGAAGCCCCCTGTCTGTCCCCCAGGGTACCCCTCTGCCAAATGGCTTCGCACGGTCGGCAATCACCCTCTTGGGAAAATCTGGGAGGGTAGTCTTGCGCCACAGATCCATAAAACCCTGGAGTCTCAGGGGGTGAAGTGGACAAGTACGGATGTGGCCCGGATTGGATTGGTTGGAGAATTTCTCCCCCCGGTAATCATCTGGATTGGTGTACAGCCTGGCACTCTTTCAAGAGAAGATGGCCATGCTGTTGCTATTCAGTGCAAGGGTCTTCTCTTGGAACACCAGATCCTCGATGTTGAAGTGGAGATCCGTGAGTCTGTTGTAACTCAATATTCGAGCCCGAAGCTTTTGAAGCCGGCCAGACCATGCGACCCAACTGCGGATCTCTGGGAGCCTCTTACTTCCACTCTGGGCCTTTCGATCTGTGCTACCCGTACCCTCTGGGCTGAGGGAACTGGGGGTTTTTATCTAACAGACAGTAACTCGCAGCTTTATCTAGTAACTGCACGTCATGTCGTCCTCCCGTTTGACACAGACAACAAGGTACATGAGCACAAGGTCTCTAGCCAGCGCTTGAATCAAATTGCCCTCTTCGGCCCTTCCGGTTTCGGGGATTATCTCAAACGTATCACAATTGCCATCAGTGACAAGGAATATGACGCTGGGTACCAGAAGAGAGTTCTCCAGAAGGTTTTTGAAAGAGTTGCACAAGGGGAAATAAACTCTGCAGAGGCTATAAAGCAACGGGCATATCAGGAGAATACTCTAAAGAGGGCCGAGGATGCAATTGTGGCCCTTCGAAAACTCCACAAGGAGGTTGCTAAGAGCTGGAGCAATCTTGAGAACCGCATTATTGGACAACTCCTCTTCTCTCCAGTTTTAAAATATGGAGCCGGTGAAGAGAAGTGTACCCAGGACTTTGCTCTCATCGAGGTTGACCAATCAAAGATCGATATTGGCAGCTTCAACGGTAATGTGATTGATCTGGGTACTAAGATGGGACCTGGCGAATTCACACGCATGATGTTTCCACATCCCGAGAATAGCCACTCCCTTACATATCCAACCAACCGCCTCTTCCAGATCCAAGGTACAATCCCTGACAATGAGATGCGTTTGCCTGCGGTGTACGATCAGAATCATGAATCATGTCTTATCGTCCTAAAGCGCGGGCATACTACCGGTCTTACTTTCGGTCGTGCAAACCCTATATCATCTTATGTACGTTACTATGATGAGAAGGGCAAGGCAGTAACCTCGATGGAATGGCCAATTTTCAACTATGATGACCAAAGTGGCCCCTTCTCTCAGAGGGGAGACTCTGGTGCAGCCATTGTTGACTCCCAGGGACGTCTAGGAGGTCTCCTTACTGGGGGTGCTGGTCCCTGCGATCGATGCGATGTTACCTATGCCACACCAATCTCTTTCATCCTCAAAACCCTCCGGTCCAACAACTACAATCTAACCCTTCATACAACAACCACTGACCGGGCCCCCTCCTCCTAAATCGTCATAGGCAATAACAGGTCAGAATTCACTTCAGTTTTGTTTTTGTTTTATGTTGGCATCTGGCCTGTGGACAGAGACCAAATCTAACCAGTTTAGTTAGGGTGCTGTGCGCAATTTTAGTTTCCTCTTCTATTGGGACTGGGAGGTTAGTATTCTGGATGCTAGTGCTAGTCTTTTGCTGATATTCTTTGCTATCTTCTCATTTTTATCGAATTTCCTATTTATTCCAGACCCGCTTCCACATTCACACCTAGCTCAATTATGATATGTCTGCTCATTTTTCATTGTACCTTATAACTTGTAACCTGCAGAATATCCCGGGTTTTCTTTTGAGATCACATGCCTGCTCTCCCTGTTTTTCATCTCTTCGCTTGTTTATTTTCCCTATCTTCCCAGAAATCGCCATGATTCCAACTCCCTTCCTTTTCCGCCTCTTGTAATTTCCCGCGTGCTCCTCTCTACTATCATAAGGCATAGAATTAGGTTTCTTGCCAACCGCCTCCACTTCCTCCATTATCTCATCCTTCTGGCCAGCAGTGTTCCCAAGCATCCAGTACGTCCGTCCTTGGCTTCGGACGGGACGGACACCGGTTTCTGAAACTCTGCCCTGGACGCATGCCTATCATGTAGTCCGTCCTAACCACTACCTGGACGGCCGGCCGGGTCCTATAGGTGTCACCTGCAAATGGCCCTGCGAATCACGGTCGGGCTCTGTGAATGACGGCCGGTCCCTGGTGAGGACGGCCGGAAGATTCCATTTGTATTAAGACCCCCGGGCCCGCGCGTCAACCCCTCGGACGGCAGTCTTTATCAAAGACGGATGCCATGCCCTGCTGTCCTTACCCACCCTGCCCGGGACGGTTGGGAACACTGCTGCCCAGTGATAGTAGCAAATCATAGGCCTCGAAGGGTCCCCTGCCTCCTCTCCGGCAACCTGCTCCATGTGTGAAGGGTCCTCAAGATCATGGCTCTCTCCGGAGATGCTTTCCACATCTGGGCAAAGTAAATCCTCATCACGGAAGAGATCGTGCTTGTCACCGTACCTCCTATTGCTATCATAAGTATCTCATAGGCCAATAACGTCGTGATAACTTAGATAACCCTCATAGTTTCTGCTAACTTTATAGTAAATGAATTTACTATCTCTAATGAAAGAAAATCCAGGGTTGCTGATAATACTGTTACAAGAAATTAGTCATAAAATTTGAAATAATATCCCACAGAGCCCTACCTCACCAGAATCTAGAGTGCAGACAACCAGAGTCTCCACCTCTCAGATCTATCAGTGTACCCGGTAGAGTTCAGATTTTAGGTCAGTTCGCCCTCTTGGCATCCATGATATCGCCGTTGCTAATTTTGCGGTTAGGTGATTGCGTACTCTTATGTGGGCTCTTCGTTATTTTCTTCACTTGTGTCAGATTCTTCCCCCCGCATAGCTGTCGGAATCATGCTTAGATTCCGGCAAAATTCCTAAGGTAGCATAGTTTAGCCTCCCCTCCCGATAACGCTTCGCTGAAGGGTCAATTTTGGCCATAGTCAAAAGGATCTACGCTCATCAGCATTCCAAGGAAACCTAGTAAACAAAACGGACTACCTGAAGTAGCGGAGAAAACGTCAAAGGTGTGGTGGTAGGACTCCACCCGGGTGGGATATGAAGGTTATAAGGCGCGACCGGAGGAGATGGCATAGCACGGGCGGGATTGAAGTAGTGTCTGCTTCTATGATGCATGGACAAAGATTTTGGGAACCTGAGTATGCAATTGGCAAACAGGTAGGTGTTATACGGAGACATGTTAAGCCACTAAGCACTCAGACAATCATGGCCTATATTCCGGGGCTTGTGAGTGCGCCCTTTCAGTTCCCGGCCTCGCGATATGGTTTTGCTGAAGTCACCCAAAGCTTACAATGTCTAAGAATTGGAGATCACTGGCACTCTGAATGATTGCCCTGTTCCTCTAGCTCCATTGCATGGACCGGGCACCTTTCAAGTGATTTTTAACCATTTTGAAAGCTTAGAACGTAGTTCGTAAGCCCGATGGAAGTTCTGGAGGTTGTTTCACGGGGGTGTGTTGTGGATTGATATTGCAGGGCAAGGGAACAGAAGGCACATGTGGGATGCATTGATGGTGATTGGTTAAGGAAGCTGCATAGACCAAAGTTGGTGGAATCTTGGAGGACACAGTCAAAAGAGGGGTAGAAGGAGAAAGCGGGGTATGCCAATGATGAGAGAGAACGGGCTGGACAGAAAAAGCCATCCTACGAGTGTACATCAAGTCAGGTGCTCTCTGGACAGGGAGAGAAGGGAGGCGAGTGCAGAAAAGGTGGCCGGGGAAGAAAGTCAGAATACAGTTACAGCTCCCAGGTAAAGACGCAAAGGGTCCGGTGGGCAAGAGTGGTGGCCTTCTCAGGATTTTACAAAACTTAGGGCATGAGAGGGGTGCTAGGGCCTCGTGGATCTCAGCAATCCAAGAGATAGTGGTTGCACCCAGCTCTCCCAAACAGACACGACAGGAACACTTTCTGCATACCTTTAAATTACTAGAAAAGATTGAAATTCAGGAAGGAGCCAATGAATAGAAACTGCCATCCCAGATGTCTAGCTCCGAAATGGTTGAATGTGTGCTGGTACTAGCACTAGTTCACACAAGGAATTTCTTTAAAACAAGACGTATCAATACATATATATTCCCAAGGGTATCTTTACTGCTAATCCCATTCCGATTCTAGAACCCACGTTGGTCAGACTTTCCCTCAAGCTACAGTACTCCCTTTTTGCGCTCCCGTATATTACCCTACAACTACGAGCAAGCCCCATCAATCGATAAAAAAAAGATATCCCGCCAGCCCTCCCACTTAGATTTCTACACATCCATATTGCAAATCACCTGTACTTGGGGTAATGGTCCTATCCTGATTACGTATCGGGATTGCGGGGTAGCGAAGAAGTCCCTCAAGTTAGTATTGGTTTCGTGTTTGTAATGCTTATGGGTTTTTCATTTATCAGCAGGATGGAAGGTTTTCGGTTTTTCTCTGCAAAGTCCTGTACTGATCTACTAGTAAGTCTGCTCGGGAGACATGGAAATATATAACATGTGGGAATATGGAAGAGTATGATTAGTTGACAAAAGAGGGGTAAAAGAGATGTTGAGAGATGTTCATGGAAACAGGAAGCGGGGTAAAAGAGGGGTTACCGGGAGTGTATTAGGAGACCCCAAGGAATTTTCTCTCATTGTCAATGTATATAAGGGCAGATGGTTATAGGAGAAGGAAGGAAGGGAGGCACGGCAGACATTGATACAGAACCGAATACGAAACATTGAAACCGGTAAAGAACCAGGAGCTTCTACTGCGCCGAACGAGACACTATCGAGTACGATTCACAATACCGGTAATCCGGACTGGTTCCCGAGTAGAAGAAAGGAAAACCAAGCCCGGAATCCAAAAAAAAAAGAAAAAAACTTACCATCATACTCCGAGCCCATACAGGTAGTGGAATAAAAGGAGAAGAATGACCCCTATACATCTCCCCACGGCACAGCTGCTGGTGCTGGTTGTGTGGTGCATGGAAGAAAAAACGATGAAGTCCCGTCTGCCACCCGCAATCCAAGGGCAGATACTAACCGCGTAGTGCTTATGACATGCAAGCAGGGGGTATTCAAATCCTGTCCATACCCATACACTAGTTTTGGTGACCCAACCCCCCTACAGCTCCACTCGTACGAT
The DNA here is from genome assembly GCA_900010015.1 of Tuber aestivum. Lineage (NCBI taxonomy): Eukaryota > Fungi > Ascomycota > Pezizomycetes > Pezizales > Tuberaceae > Tuber > Tuber aestivum. The sequence continues at coordinate 17,246 of LN891383.1, read as the reverse complement.
CCTACTCGTTCACCCATTTATCCCGTCCACTCTTTCTCCTTCTCTAATATGTACAGTCGTGTCCAGAAAGTCTTCGCACCCCTCCATAGCAATGGATACCAGCTAATACCCCAACATTTAATCTTCCCCAATAAATCTAAAAGTAAGTAAATAAAATAATGAAATCTACATCTAGATTAGTGACTAGCTTGAATAGAAATATATATAATCAGAAAGTTAAAATATGATTTCTTTGTGTTATTCTATATTAAAGCTTGAATCAATCAGTTTTAGGGTGAAATTTGAACAAAAACTACATATTCTATAACTGGAACTCAAAAGTATATATGAAAGAACTCAGAGACAAAAGTATAAGTCTTGGTACTTAAGATATAAGAGATTGTCTTGGATTAAACTACATACAGTATAAATGCCATGGTTATCATTAATAATATATAAGTTTAGTTACCGTGATTGAAATAGTGTAAAAGAACAATTAAAAATAAAAATACTTTTATTTACGACTCTAAAATTAGTTTTATAGTAAGTAATACCTTCTAGAGACTGTACAGAAATTATTTTGAGGTTATTTAGTGCTGTTGTGTATATAGGAATTGTAGTTGGAATACTCTAGTTAATATTTAGAAAAAATTACAAAGGTTGTCATATATAATCTATAATAGCAAAGTGAAACATTAGTTAAAAAATATGCTATACTATAGGTTAGATCTATTATTAGATAGTGATTATTTTGATGGTATAAAAATATATCAACTATTTTTATACTATAGCTGTATTCTACCCTTAGGCAGATCTATTCATATTCATTAAGCTTGTATCAATTTTGACTTCTAGTACTGGAGAACACTTCCAATTTCCATTGGACTCATGAGATACTCAAATATCCTTAAAAGTTATTGATTACTCTTTATCATTAATTAATACATGTTCTTATATAAACGTAGGGAAACTACATATCTAATTTTTCGATCACAAAACCTATATGGAAAACTCTTGGCTCAATAACTGGTTTTCGATTGGTTCTTTATTTATACATCACATCCTGATTCACAGTTACTCACCTATCACATATATTTAATAGTGAATGATTTTCCTTGTGGGTTATAAAGTGTAACGGGGGCTCCCTCAGGTAGATGGCTCCTAAGGATATGACCGCACCAAACTTCAAATCTCTCGAACACAGCTCTTGCAAAGTGTAAAGAATAAAAGTAAATGGTAAAACTTAATATCGTTAAGCTCAGGCTTATTTCAATTAAAGTCTCTCGAGCGGATGTTGATTGTGTCAGGGTAGGAGAGTTCTCGTATAATCTTTAAGTAGTCAGACTTATACCAGAAACTCCCCCATCAGGTTACTCCGACCATCATGAGTATGCCCTTCTCCGCAAGGGTTGCCCCGGCACCATTACCGTGTCCCCGAAGGGCCATAGGTGTCAGTGCACTCTAGCAGAATTCTTCTATATGCACATCAGTTCCTGCAAGGTGTTTACCAATACACCTGCCGGAGTCAAAACCTCTGCGCATCGGTGTCTCGCCAGTGGCTAACTGGTGAGACCCTTAGGAAAGCTAACTAAATGACTCTCTTCCCATGTGCTATGACCTATGCAAGCACTCGTAGACATCAGCGGTCTTCCGGCTAAGTTCTATCTTTCTTGATTGCGAACTGAGGGGGTCTACGAGGCTCCCGTGGAGAGCTATGTCGGTGGCCGGACCTATAGGCGCTACCCATAGTCCCTTACCCCCGGCACACCACTCACCATGATAAGTATCATGCTATTAGAGTCCTCAAGCAACCCACAAAGAGCCTATGGCAAAGGTGCACGTGTAGGCATGATTGGCGTAAAATCTTCCCAGATGTCTCCGGCACGACCCGGGACTACTCTGGGGACCCTTCCGGAGAGCTCATGCTAACTTTATCAGTTTTGGTCCATTTTACTCCGTTCCTTTTGGAGAAGGTACTTGACCTTCTCACCTTGGCCCCCTTATATATTCTGCGAACAGCCTCTGGTCAGATGGACGGCGGCGACGCATACAGTGCTATGGACATGTCTTCATAGATTCCATTTAACTAGCATAATGGCAACTCTACCTATTTTGGCCTGTGACACCCGGGGTGAACTCTGGGGCCGCGGGTACCTGTTAGGAATTATTCTGCCAAGTTACAGCTTGTTCGGAGAACTATAGCTCCTCCCGTAGTCTTCCGATCAAAGTGCAATCAAGTGCCTGTCGATCGTTCTTGGATAACTACCCGTCCTAACATTTCCTCGAATTACTCTGAGAACATTTCCGACGCAAGGTAGGGTAACAGTGTCCCAATGGTAGGGTAAGCATGTCCATGGTGACATGAAACTGGTCTCCATGGTAGTGTAACGTGACTTTCTTAGGTAGGATAAACTCACCCGGCCTTCTGACCTATCCTTAGGCCAGAGCAGACATTGTCACGTTATTACCACTACTTAGATACACCTATTCGTTAAGTACCTTTTGTTCTTAGAGATCTCTGGACCATCAGATATCCCTCGGATATGCGCCTGCATACCCGCCTCGTCTACCATCTGCCCTCTTGGTCTTATGTCTGGGTGTAGACGCAGGTTACCATAGCTGTATAACGTAGGGTCATTATATAAAGTTAAAAAACACCATATAACACCGATTTTAAATAATTACATTTTGGTCAGTATTTAAACATGATAGCCTGTAAACTGTATTTGATGATAAAATCCCACCTTAAATTTCAAAGATGGTCTTTACAACTTATAATTTCATTATTTCTCTAAATTAGGTCTATTTATTTATTTCTTATCTGGAGTCGCCCTGAAACCAATCAACCAACTATTCGATATTAGATTACTTACTGTATACCTCCAAAGCTAGAATATCACTAGCTAAAACAAATCCTTGAGCAACAAAGTTTCAGTAAAAGGACTTGCAGGTGATAAGTTAGAAGAGCCTTGCATCACGTGATATCCAGCGGTCAGGTACCTACAATCCCATTTCAATCATCATACATGCATTAAACCGGAATCAGGTTTCATTGGGCGGCAGTCTCCACCCTCAATTATTGGATGAGAGAATGTCCGATTTGATAATTAGAAGCATAATAGTTGTTATCCTTTCAGTGTTGACAACCCCTAATCTCTCTACATTGTGCTGAAGATAAACTAGTCAGATGAGTAGATTCCTGTTTTCTTCGCAGAATCAAGCCAACAGGTGAGTAGTACCAGAATTGTTCCTATTCCCGTTAGCATATATTTACGAACGAATTTGGGTGATGATCCAAGGCCAGATGCCTGACCAGAAAAGGAAATGGAAACCATATTTCACCATGGACTGGCCTGTCTGACAATTCAGCAGATTACTCCAGATCAGAGCAGAAGGAGCAAGATTCATAACCTAACCTGACTGCATTTGATATCACTGGATCACTTGTTCCAGAATTGTGTAAAACTGATTACACAAGTCTAAATGTGACCCCAATGTTGGTAAATTTGGCTCCATCAAGACCGCTGGAAATAGTATTTCTGAAGGAATGCCACCGCCACACCCATTGTTGTAAGCTGCTTGAATGCAATTTCGTGCGGTATATTTCTAGGGACCGTATTGTAAGATGTGGTATAGCGTGGCCCTTTGAGGTCTCATATTTTCCTTTTTTGACCGGTTTTGCCATATTATCCATGTTTTGCCTCAAGGATATCTTGACCACTGGTTTTCTGTATTTACTTTCACTTCTTTTCTGGTGTTGAGCCGTCTCCGGCTAGCGGAATTTATTTCTCTATCATTAGAAGAGCCCTTGCCCAGCAGTGCAAGAGTAGATGACTACCGATGCTGATTGTTTAGGATAATACTGAGAAATACATTGAGGGAATGCGAATATTGTATTGCTTGCCCTACGTGACATAGGTTAGGCGTGTTCTGGCGATATGAAGATATGAGAGTTGATTCCTCTAAGAGCTAGGTTTGGAATTGTCGACCTATTCAGAGTATCACAGTTTCACAATCAGTCCTTGGAGCTGAGTTTGAGGAGTAGACAGAGATGGGCCTACAAATGGTACCCTTTTCCGCCCGGGCGGGGGGGAGGGGGGCAGGGGATGATGACAGGGTATGGCTTCCCATCTCAGAGTGTCTTAGCAACTTTGTAGTGGTAGTGGAGTGGTGGCTAGGAAATACCCACAGATTCCCCAATGGCCACAAATTGTTCCTGTTAGCTGCGAAAGGTTCTAGTACTCATGGTGGAGCAGAAAGCTCAATAACCGTACCTTAGCTATCATTTTCATCATGAACTTTCTTTCTTAAGTTTGTGGGATATCTGGAATTAGTGAATAAGATTGGTGTTGGTGACACGCGCCTGGTACCCCTGGAGTGGAAGGTTGCACGTATTACGGAATGCCTGATACCGGTAGTGGTGCAGTACATCCACCGCCATAAATCTCGGCACTAGCAGCAGGATCTGGTATCATATAGCGGTCGATCGAGACCCAGCCAACTTCACGGAACCAAAAGAAAATCACGAAAGGTTTAAGCAGCAAGAAGGAGATCCCGAAGGGCGAAGCGATGCACGGAAGGATGGTAAATACCTGGGCTGTGAACAACAACGAATAACTATGCTGACAAGATGCAACAATAGAGATGCTAGCTCAAGATGGCAAGGGAGATGCACACCCCCAAATTTCTAGCGGCCTTGGGAAGCAGAAGAAATACTATGAGCACCACAGTGCCACAAAATCCCGACATTGTCCGGCACCCTTTAAAGCGTTCCTGGTTGAGGAGCTCACGCGACGCGCTCGGTACGAGTAGAATTTTTGACTCCTAATCCCGCAAAAAAAATAAAAGTTGCCACCTGGCCAACCCCAGTCCCACCCGCTGGTTAAACTGCCCCCTCATACACCTCCGCAAAACAAGCCGGTCGACCAAAAAAAACCACAATGCCGTTTGCCGACCTCCCGAAGGGGGGTAATTTTTACAAATTGCGGAAGTGGAACCTCCAGATATAAATGCATCCTAGAGAACCAACCACTGCCTCTCATGCGGTGTAATTTCTAATATTAGACTCAGCGCATTCCGGACCCCCAGCTCTATACAGTTAACGCGCTAATCACTGCAGCAGAGAAAGAAAGCAAAGACGTGGTCAAACAACAACTACTCAACTAGGACATGCTGCGAGACTCTCAAGCAGCGTGTAGGAGGGTTATACGGAAAGTGATAACGGAGCATGACACGAAGACCCTGGGCACGCTCATACAGAGTTCCATGTCGACAGATACGACAGGCCCAGATGACTGGACCCTCTTAGGGCTGGCAGAAGAAGGGGATTGTTTGGAGACACTGTTACTGTTAGCGGCTCAAGGCTTTGAAATTCATGAGCCGAGGGATTCCCGGGGGGAATCAGTCTTAGGCTCAAGACTAAAAGCAAACACAGTGAGGTGATACGGGTTCTCCACAGCCTGGCCAACACACAAATCAATTCCAAGATCGAATTCGCCTCCAATGCACCACCGCCTGACGTAGGGAAGGAGGCAGACAAAACCATTTTCGAAATTCTCCTAGCGGATGAGAGCATAGATGTTAATCCCATGAGCTCCAATTGATTTACACCTTTTCTCATTGCGGCTGAAGAAGGCCACAGGGGGTTGTAGACTTGCTACACACAAAGAGGGACATCAGGGCTGATATCCTGGAGTAAGTTGGCACGGAAAAAATGCGTGGCGCAGATTGTGGTGGGTGAAGATTGATTGTTGGTCACTAGTTGAAAGACTTCTTTGTTGGCAGCCTAGATACCTGTCAACGCACACCGCTATACTAGGCATTGATGCAGGGAAGCGAATCGGTTGTGCAGCTACGGTTATAATAAAATGGTAGTAAGGTTAACCAAGGGGAACGGAGGGGCAAGAGGCTGGTGCACGTGGGTGAATGTACCGGGATGGGGGGTACCGTGCGAATCCCATTACAGGATTGAGGGGTCAAAGTCGACAAGATGGGCGGTTACGGGTGGATTCTATTATGGTGGGGAGTGGTGGGAGACTACGGGGGAGTTGTCCGACCTCTGCGGAGAGATGGTAGGATCGATGTCAATCAGCGCAAATATCACGGCGAGACAATCCTGCATATGATGACTGACAATGGGAGAATGGGACGATTGTACAGCTATTGCTTAGTCATGAGAAGACGATTCCGGATCTTCTTGGTAGTGACGGGAGGACGGGGTGTGGTGGACTATCATGAAGGAGCTGTACCGGTTCTGCCTTAGGATCTACCAGCCCGCTTTTGCTATGGGTGTCGTATCAAGGAGGGGGGGGTAAGAAAGTTACACCTATGACGAGAGCAAGGCAAGTCCAGTTGTTAGGGGGCGAAACAGTGTTTTACTCACTAAAGCGATTTTGTACTGCAGCCAGCTCATTCGCGTTTATTTAATCACCATCGGGGACCATTCCTCCAATAGGCTGTGTTTCATTATCCCCAGTCACTTATACACTATAATAGGAACTCCCACGGATTTTGATCCTGATAATCGCTTGAGAGGTGACGAAACGAGACCGACAACTCCAAACGTGGTGTTCGGATTTTAGTCCAGACGCAAGCAATCTACAATATCTACGCTTCCTTAGGCACAGGGAAAGATAAATTAGAGCTAACCCCGCCCCACTACCGCGATAACACAAGGCCAATCTTTACCCCCAAACCCACGGTGCCAGCCTTTGTCCCCACTTTAAGCCGCACTGTTATTCCCCTCACTAGCAACCCTAGACCACCAAAGGGTCATAACAAATTTTCCGCGCGTCCCACAGCCACAACAAAAACCCCAACCACAAGCCGCCTCGGGAGACTTCCGCCATGATTGCAATGACCTGGTACCGCCCTCCACTCCCTCCCCTGCCCGACACACCCTACCCTACCTACCCTGAACATCGGCCCGGCCGCCACCTAGGCAAGAAATGTGCGAGTAAAACGCGAAGCCGATGGTGCAATCGATGACTTTAAAAAGTGCCTAGTGGTGCAGACAGGGACCTTTCCAGAGAAGCTGTTGCCTCCCCACCGCCCAAAGAGATTGTAGTAGTGGTACGAACGGGTAGCGGACAGGGGGTCCCTAGATTGTGCTCAAAGACTGATAGGACACTTTTAATAATCATACCACCCTGGTGACTTCCGAGGCTAGCCAAGAGACTTCCTTGGGGATATGGGTTTCTTCTACCTTTCTTTCTCTCTTTTCCCTAGTCGCCTTGGGTTCAGTGTTCCCAACCGTCCCGGGCGGACGGCAGGGCCCTGGCGGGCAATAGTCCCGGGCGTCCCGGGCAGGGTGGGGGAGGACGGCCGGGCATGGCGTCCGTCTTCGATACCGACTCCAGCCCTGCAGGTTGACGGCCGGGCCCTGCAGTCTTACTGAAAATGGAAGCTTCCGGTAGGGCCCTGGCGTCCTTGGTAAGGACGGGCGTCACCTGTAGGGCCCTGCCGGCACCTGCAGGGCCCTAGCGTCATTGGTAAGGACGGGCGTCACCTGTAGGGCCCTACCGATTGCCCGTAGGCTATTGAGTGTATGAAATCATGGCGGAAGGCAGGATTGATTGCAGAGAAGCCACTGGCAGATGTAGAGAAGATGCTTAGAGATTTGGAGGAGAGGGCAACAAGATTAGGTCAGGAAACTAGGACAGGTTCAGATTGCTCAGAACTGGGATCGGATATGAGTACACAGCTTGGTTGATTGATCACCTCGATTGATACCTGGTGTCAAAGTATCATGTTATTTGCATTTGAATTAAAGTCTCTCGTGACCTCAAGCACCGGCTTCACACCAATGATATTTAAAAATAGCGGGTCAAATGAGACACCTGTAGGGCCCGGCCGTCCGTCCCGGGCATGGGTTAGGACGGACTCCAATTTGGCGTCCGTCCCGGGCAAAGGCCTCAAATTCGGCGTCCGTCCCGTCCTAGGCGAAAGACGGACGGACTGGACGCTTGGGAACACTGCTTGGGTTAGCTGATGGGTCGGTTCCAGGCACCATTGTTATTTAGTAATGCTTCAGAAGGGGAGGGTATGGATAGCTGCGTAGACGACTTGCAGGGTAGATCGGTGGGCAGTTCGATAAACGAATGGAGGATAAATGGATGGGGGCTCGAGAGAATACTCGCCGGGGGAGGCTTCGTGGGATCCGTGGTAACTATCGGGGGTCGCCCTACTTCTGATTTCTCTAAAAATGGTATTCATCTAACACGGTTGGAGTTGAGGTATTTTACACAGGTTTCTGCAGGCATTGAGTGAGCATCGGCAGGGATCATGAAGCGGTCAAGGGGGTTTTTTGGAGTGCAAAACTTACAACGTGGCCTGCCGGCAATGAATTGACAGTTATCAACCAAAGGGAGGCGCCATGTAGGGTCTGTAGTGAGGAGACGTTTTCCGACAAAATATCTGTCATTCCTAACTCGCCCACCATAACATGACATAGTTTATTAATCCGTAATGTCCACATGGTGGATGAAAATTATTTCAGAACGGCTACTCCAACTCTTGCATTGTCTCCCATTTGTGCTGCAATCAATTCTAGCGTTGATATGGTTACGGGCCCCAGGTCTAGGTCCTTGGTAGACACGTCAGGGTATCTCCTCCTGCAATGAACTGCTGTCTCTCCGTGGATGGCATCAGCTTTCAATGCCAGTTGCGGGAGCCTAGTGACATGTTGTATCAGTAACTAGTGTTTCCCATGAACCTGTTTGAATCGAGCCCAGCCACTGGCTAGAGCTGGCTCGGCTTGATAGGGAATGGACTCGACCCACTCGAGATCTAACGCAGGGCTCGACCCTCCCAAAATAGCCTGGGGAACTAAGGCGCGAGCCTGGTTTGTTAGTCGCAACATGGTATCACTCGGTAAAATGACTTCCAAGGGGATCCGTATACGAGGAGGATATGTTCCAGATATTAAATGTGAGAAGGAAACTTCAAACCCTACTACGAACATATCAGTTTTCCGCTTAGTCAGCCCCCCAGTTTGTGTAAATCAAGTGAGGACTGTATGTTTATGGAAAATCTAATTGACTCGCTCGGCTTAGGATTCCTCATTGCCCTCGAATATACCGGGTAATCAGCCTCTCATGGGTCCAGGCGAATTTAGGAGTAAAGTAGGACACATGCAGGGCTCCCCGGTCAGAGTCAGACTAAAAAAAAACGCGTGCAAACGGCTTCTGGGGTATCGGAAAACTCAAAATCACCAACCCCCCCCCCCGCGGGCCTCCCAGGACCCCACGGCTGATACAAGGTACCATTAGAGATATTAGTCTCTTTCCCGCTTTCTCCTGCCAATTTGAAATGAAAAATAAATCGTTTAAATAAGCTGGATCTTAGCTCGAGAACTGCTTGAGCCAAAGTTTAGATGAGCGTGAGTCGGCTCGGCTCTGGGATATGTCGGCTCGTGGGGAACACTCTCAGTAATCGTAATCCGTACTGATTGCTTGCACTTCCAATAACTCATAATACATTGTACATTTCAGAAGCACCCCTGCGGAAGCACTTTATGATATCTGTCCTCAGCGCGTAGTTCATTCCTTTCTGAATCCAGTCATTTTCCGGTTTATTCTTTTAGCAATATTTCGAGGCACCGATCCGGCTTACCATCACTTCATGGCAATATGCGTTAGTTGTCCACTAAAACAACTCGCCAGATTGCACGGAACCTAGTGTCTTCTAGTAAAAACATTCTCATACCTAAATATTTGTCACACCCATACCCAGGTTGCAGACAGAGCTGTCCACAGGGGATGGCACCCGACAAGACGCCGCCGAAAGAACCTTGCTTCAACGATGGCCCCGCCAAGAAGTGCAGTGACTGTGTACCCTGTTCCCGACACTCCACAGAAGCGTGGTGCAAACAGGCATGGTGGTGACAGAAAGCGAGTTGTCTCAGCAGACGGAGATGACACGGCACAGGGAGAGCTAGTTTGCTTTCTACTGCAGTTGACCGGAAGAACCTTCTCGCAGCAAAATATTCGCAAGGCTCGCTAAGGTTATCACTTCTCTGACCCCGCTCACAATCTACCTGCAAGGACCATCTTACCTTTCTCACTTTGGACAAACATACCCCTATCCTACAAGCTGGTCTCTCAGCAAAAAGCCATACCCTCATCCTCCCGTTCCATTGCTTTAAACAAGGAAGAACCCTCCTATCTGGTAAGTCCACCTGTGTTAACGAAATACACTCCTATCCTGCATGTTTCACACGCTAAAAAAAAGCTATCTTAGTCCTGAAAGTTGCCCCCGGGCCTGCTGAGGAAACGTAGCTTTTCCCGGCTTGTTTCTCCCATTGGAGAAAACTGACCCTTATCTGGCAAGTTTGTCTCTCTGGAACAAACAATCCCCTCATCCTACCTGTTTCCTTCTCGGGAAAAAAAGTCCTAGGACCCGTAACCTGTGAGTGTCTCCCTTTGGAAGACGCACATCCTTATCTCTCGTCTATCTTACCAAAAAGAATAGTACCCTCAGTCTAGAAGTCGCACGCCCTCGCGAAACGCACCACCGCCTGGTTTCTCCCACTGGGAAAAAATACCCTTATTCTCCGGGAACCACCACGCTACATAACCCTAAATTTCCTCAATGAGGTAAGATAGTCTAACTTCCAAGAGCCGCTTTTAGTCAAGTGGCTATGATACTGTATTCTGTTAATTAAGCAAGTCACGTTCAGATTCAGTGGCCATCTCTAGAAAGTTTAGTACCGCAACCATTGCACACTGCAAGTGTCTATATAAACCATGGATTGTATGTGCCAAGAATTTGATCCCCAGCTTCCCGTGTTGACCTCTTACACCAGCCCTCGGTACCTATGCGTTGGGAGTTGAGAACACTACGCACATTGAGAACACAGACTCAAGCATCAACATCAGGTACAACTATCCAGTCATTCTTGCCCTTCCATCCTCCCATAACATTGACCTTCCTCTGGGTATGACCTCGTTACCCAGCAGTGTGATGGTTCCTCCCTCCCCTATCTCCTCTCAGGAGGCCAACCACTACTACCACGGTCTGTACTCAAGGCCAGTTCTAGTAGCCCGTACAGGAACGATTCTTTGGAAGCCTCCTGTGAGCCCGCCAGGCTACTTCCTACGAAAGGTACTTCTTAGTGTTGGCAATCACCCCCTTACCGAACTTTGGGAGGCGAACCTTGCACTACAAATTCATAAAATCCTGGACTCTAAGGAGATAAAGTGGACGAGTACAGATGTGGTACGTATTGGTGTGGTTGGAGAATCAATCACACCGGTAATCATCTGGATTGGTGTCCAGCCTGATACACTCTCCTGGGAAGCGGGCTACTCGGTTGCTATAGAGTGCAAGGAGCTTCTTGTGGCAAACCGGATACTGGATGTTGAGGTCGAAATCCGTGAGTCTGTTGTGACTCGCTATTCTGGTCCTACCTTTGCCAAGCCTGCTGCCTTGGGTGACCCCACTGCAGAGCTCCTCGAGCCGCTTACGTCTACCCTTGGCCTTTCCATCTGCAATATGTGTAGTGAATGGGCTGAGGGTACTGGGGGCTTTTACGTTCGTGATAAGACCAGAGACTCTAAGCTCTATCTTGTTACAGCTCGCCATGTTGTACTCCCAACGCGCCCAGACGATACGGTCTATGAGCAGAAGCGCTCCAGTCAGCCTTATGACAAAATTGCCCTTTTCAGTAGTACCGCCTTCATCAACTATCTTGAACGGATCACGACAGCGATTGCACGAAAACAGATGGTCCAAACATTTCAAGCACGAGTTGTTGAGTCTCTGAGGGGATCCGAGGAAATCGTTTCTTGTTCAGCCACAACGAATCTAGCATCCCAGGAGGCTCTCCTACAAGAGGCTACTGAGGCGATTGAGGCTATGAAGATACTTTACAAAAATGTAGTAAAGAGTTGGGACACCATTGAGAATCGGATTATTGGCCACCTCCGCTTCTCCCCCCCCACTCCAATATTGTGCTGGGTCAGCTGGGTATACCCAGGACTACGCCGTGATCGAGCTCGACAAATCGAAGATCAATGATGCCACTTTTGCTGGCAATGCGATTGACCTAGGGACTCAGATAACCCCCGATGAATTTACATGTCTGATGTTTCCTAATCGTACAGGCCGGCACGACTTCAAGTACCCAGTCAACCGTCTCTTCCCAGTGCGAGGTGTGGTCCCGGATGACGAGATGCACCGCCCAACGATGGTGGACCAGCAGGACAATGCATGCCTTATTGTCATGAAGCGTGGAATCAGTACTGCACTAACCATCGGCCGTGCCACCAATCTTGTTTCTTACACCCGTAATTACAGTGACGGCAGTGAAGCCACCTCCACTGAATGGGCAATATTAAACTATGATGACAACCATGGCCCCTTCTCCAGAAGTGGTGACTCTGGATCTGCTGTTATTGACTGCCTTGGGCGCCTCGGTGGGCTTCTCACGGGTGGTAGTGGCCTCACTGACCGCACTGATATTACATACGCCTCACCAGTTTCCTTTATTTTCGAGAGCCTAAAGGATTATGGCTACAACGTTACCCTCAATACAACTACTACTACCCCGTCCTCCTCTTGATGAACCAGGTGTACAATGGGCTGCATCGATCAGTTCTAAAGTTGGTTGCGTGGGAATTGGCAGGGTGGTATGTGCATAGAGATGGAGGGGTCGGAATACACTGAGCTAAAGGCTCGGAACTCAACAACAACATTAGAGGTGGTGGTTGGTCCTCAGGAGGGTATTTGTGTATGGGGTTCTTGGTCTTTCGCTCTTTGTGCGATTGTCTAGTTTGGGGGTCGGTAACCGGCATGGTCCTTTTTTCGGTTGGCCGACTTATTCTGTGGAGGTATGTGAGCGGGGGTTGAATCGGTAGCTGGCGTTTTCGTTGGCGTTGGCCAAAGGGCGTTTTTTTTATGTCATGGGGGATCTTCAGGGATCAAGTGTCAAAGATACTATAGGAGTCGCGCTTTTCTCCACTTGACTCAAGCCTCCTTAGGAATACCGCTCGGTTGTTGCCCTCTCCTAGTGACTAGACTTGTGGAGTCGCAGAACACCGGAGTGAAATGTAACCCATCGCACCGGCTATGCCTTCGTCAGCCCCTGCCTCAGGATTGTATCACTAGTTATCTGTCGGCGGAGGGTTCTGTTGAGACCCCTAGACACCTGAAGACGCCTGGCAAGCATTGGAATTTACTGAAGTACGGTAGAGATACCAGGGTTAAAAGGTGTGCGGAACTTAAGAACAGTATGTCGGAGTTCTTTCCTTGTCCGACCGCGGGACGGTTCCACAAAAGATACCAGCCCGATTAGCTAAATTAAGACCCTTAATTGTCCATAAATATTTTATAAAACCCACTCCGCTTCTCATGGCCTTGGTGGTTCCATGCGTGAAACATAATCTGCCGTTTAAAAACAAATCTCGTCACGATGTATGCCCAAGCTGTCATTCCGTTCGATAGTTGAGCACGCGCGATACTGAGCGGTAGACGGCGTGAAGGGATTTTCTTGGTCGTGAGTTGTCCGATCGTTTCGCGTGGGACCCCAGCGTCTCGTGCCGCGGTGTTCATTACGCACCGCACCATTGGTTATTTGTTGTACCCTTTCGCTGTTCGCTGGTTTTGGTTTAATTTCACAGCGCATCATTCGTTCGTTCGTTCGCTCGCAATTAGTTTTTCTATCCCTAAAGCTTTCGCCGACCTGACGTTTAAAGAGTGTTTTTTTTGGTAAGGTTGAGGACCGGGATCCTAAGTACATACAGCGGTATCTTACTTACCTGTAAAAGGGTCATTTGGCGGTGACGTTATCCTGCACTGTTAACTGAGAGTACTATAGGTTATATCTCCGTATCATATTTCGGGTGCATTGTCCGTCTTTGGATAGGTGAAACCCTACCTCAACCAGAGAACGTACTAATCTACAGCAACTAGCACCCCCGTCCCCGCGTTTTTTTCTGGAACTTGCAGGACGGGGTGGTGGCATGTGCCCTGGGAGGGCTGGCTGCAGGAAGATCAAGATGGCCGATCTCGGTTGGGCGCAATCTAACAGCTAGCGGAACGGATGCGGATGCTGAAAGAGATGCCTAGTATCACAGCCGGTCTATCCCTATATTGTTTAATCGTGCACCCGAGGCCCGTAGGGATAGTTCATCCCCACGAGAAGTCCTTAGCCCAACGTCATCAGCATAATATTATATCAATATCAAGAGTGGGGCTTAACAACTCCTACACAATACCCGATCTGGAGCCACAGGTTCCACCAGTAACACTCCCTCTCCTACTGAAAATGCAAACAGAGTGAAGATGAACCCCCTACCTCCATTGTTATGAGATGCCGGCTGAGAAGACTAGAAGGTAAAGAGGGAAGAAATAAAGATGTGGAGTTGGTAGTTTCAGATACGAGTATCTTGTATCTTTTGTTGCTTATCCTTTTATCTATGGAACAGGAAAGGACTTTATATAGACAAATCAAGAGCACTCCCAACATACTGTTCCAGCCACCACAAGTAACAAACAATCACAAACATACAGTGCTTCTCCGGGAAACCCTCCGGTGGGTCCCATACAATGCCGGAGTTCTAGTACCTTCGCTCGATGAGAAATCCATGACCCAGGCTTATAGAGAAAAATAAACTGACAAAGGAGTGACAAATAGAAAATAACTAAGAGGTATTTTACTGTTGACAGAGATCCAAGCACACGGAATGATCGCCCGTGATATTCAACAGAAACTTGATCCCTCGCTTGTTCCACACATGAGCGGGAAGGTTATCCTTTATTTTGGACCACTTGTCTCCTACCCAATCGCACCCCGGAATCGGACGGTTCAAGCGTGGAATATGATGCCTCACTTCGGTGTACCTGTCCAAGGCCTGCTTGGACGGAGATTACGATCGCCAAGCACAGCCAGGCTCGCAATAGAGGTAGGCCCTCTCATCAAAGTCTGTTCGTGGGCCGCTGTCAATTTATTAGAGAGGCAACTGGAATAGGGGGGACGGGAAGGAAAGCTTGAGTTTGGGAGAAAAATGACAAGCCTTCTATAGGCATCATGATTCAAGCAATGTTCGTGATGAAGAGAACATGCCTATTTGGACCGGAGAAGCGAGAACTGCGAGAAATCGAGGGGGCGAATCATAGAGTGGTTACCGGGATTAACAGTCGACTGATCTTTTAGAGGAAATGGAGGTTAAGTCCAGTGGGTCGTTGGCAGGCAGAGTCGGTCACCCGCATGGGGGAATGGCTGGTGGCCAGGTCCTGCGGGCAGCGGTTGCCACCTAAGTTGATAGGTGAGACTTCCTGAACTCCTGTAGTGCAAGGGGGCTCTGCCTACCCCAATCTGCGAACTTACATCACCTGGAGCATGCCCGGTAAGGATGTTACCATAGAAACCTAGAAAAGAAAGACAAAACTCGCGCCGCCCATCCATAGCCTCCGCCAGGCTTCTCCGCATTCCTTCCGTCGCGCATCCAAACGTCAGCGCTCTATCGCCAAAGCGCTTTCCCAGCACCGAACTGCTTTGCCGGGAAGACTGCGTGCGCTCCCCCAAGGGCTGTTCCTAAGACGACGCAAACAACACAATCGAACTCTAGGAAAGCAAACAAAGTCCCTCCTTCCTTCCCCTTCACTCGAAGACTCCCGCGCTAACAAAAGAAAATTAACAAACATCACAGCTTCACCCATAAGCTTTCCGCCTTCCTTGCGGCTTTCCTTCCACCCCTTTCCAACCAGCGCACTTCCGCGACCGATGTGCGTCCGGAACCAAAGTGCACTCCCGGTGACTAATAAAGGAAAGCTAACTATCGTGCTAGCAAACAGACAATCGTACGGGCAACAAGGGAACGAAGGAATAGGCGATGCGCATACGGTGAGCGAGAAAACGAACGAACGAATGAACGAGCAACGGAAAAAAGAGGGGAAGAAGAAAAGGGGGGGAGGTAGGGGCAATGGATGGACGGGGCGAGCATGCCGAGCAGAATCTCGGGATTTCCAGCATTGGCCAACCCCAACGCCAGTCCCAGCCGCCGATTAAACACCCCCCTCACGCACCTCCGCAAAACAAGTTAGTCAATCAAAGAAACCCACGATGCCGTTTGTCGACCTCCGGAATAGGATAATTCTATAAATCGCATAAGAGTAGCAACCTCCAGAGATAAATGTGCTTCGGAGAACTAACCACCGCCTCTCATGGGTCTTGAGTTCGAATCTTTGAGTCTGGGTATTCCGGACCTCCCCCCCAGCTCCACATAGTGGAAACGGAACTCTCTGCAGCGGAGAACCAAAGCAAAGAGGTGGTCAGACAACTGCTCAACAAGGACATGTTTATATACTCTCAGGCCTCGTGTCGGAGGGTTATGGGGAGAGCGATGACTGAGATTGACACGAAGGCCCTGGGCACACTCATAGAGTGTGGCATGTCGACCGATATGACAGGCCCTGATGACTGGACACTCTTAGGGAGAGTCGCAGAAGGGGGTTGTTTGGAGACACAGCTAGTGTTGATGGATCCCGGCTTCGACAATCATGAGCGGGAGGGTTTCTGGTGCGAGTCACCGCTTAGCTTTACGGCTGAAAATAAACAAAAACTGAGGTGCTACGGGTTCTCCTAAACCTCCCCAACATACAAATAAATTTGCAGATCGAATTAGCCTCCAATAGACCACTGCCCGGCCCAGCGAATGAGGGTGACCAAAGCCTTGTGGAAATTCTCCTCGCAGATGAGAGCATAAATGTTAATCCTGTGAACTCCAATTGTTTTACACCCTTTTACATCGCGGCTAGAGAAGTCCACAGAGGGGTTGTAGACCTACTACTCCTACGCAAGGACACCAAGGCTGATATCCGGGGATATGTTCCCAACACGCCAATACATAGCGCAGCTTGATTGTTGGTCGTTTGTTCAACGAGGTGTTGGTTGGAAGCCTGGATAGCTGTCAACGCACGCCGCGATACTGGGTGTTGATGCAGGGATGTGGATTGGTTGAGCGGCTGCGATTACAACAAAACGGTGGTAAGGTGAAACCAAGGGGACCAGAGTGGCTGGTGGCTCGTGTGTATCGCAGCAGGCACTGGGAACGGGGCTGCCGGGCGAATCCCGCTACAGGACGAAAGGGTCGCGGTCGACAACAGGGACGCTTACAGGTGGATATCGTTATGGGGGGTAGCGGTGGAATGCCACGGGGAGCGGCCCGGCTTCTGCTCAGCGATGGTCGGGTCAATTTCAATCAGCGCAAAGATTGCGGTGAGAAAGTCCTGCATATCAGGAGTGGTGGCTGGGGGGCATGGGGGGG
>LN891382.1:0-13610 GCA_900010015.1 Tuber aestivum | reverse complement strand
TTTTGAGTATCCTTTGATACTTAGTTTGTTTTACTTGTGGTTTTGAGTATCGTTTGATACTTAGGGGGTGTTTGGCCTGCCAAATCTGATTTGAAATCGTGATTTGAGATCAGATCTTGGCAACTTTAACTTGGATTATTACTTCTAATTACATACAGTTCCTAGATTAATAGTATAAATAATCTAAGTTAAAGTTGCCAAGATCTGATCTCAAATCACAATTTCAAATCAGATTTGGCGGGCCAAACACCCCCTTAGTTTATTTTACTTGTGGTTTCAAGTATCTTTTGATACTTAGTTTGTTTTACTTGTGGTTTCAAGTATCCTTTGATACTTAGTTTGTTTTACTTGTGGTTTCAAGTATCCTTTGATACTCAGTTTGTTTTATTCGCGGTTTGAGTAAGGAATATTTGGGAAACTCACCCATGCAGGACATGGATGGAACCTTGTATTTGAAGACTGCTGGTTCCCTTAGAGGAATAGCAGACTTCGATAGAGAGAGTATTTCTAATATACTTGGTTGAACAGTTAACTCTTCAAGTCCCTATTCTCTATATCTTTCTCTCAAAGACTCCCTTAGCACAGTACACCCATAGGTTGTAGATCAACTTGTGTGCTACTCCTATTGTACCTGGAAGTGTGACTAGCACCCCGGTGCGAACACGTTACAAGTATGAAAATCTTAACATTGTGTGACTCACAACTGTGAGTCATGAACAGGTAAACATAATAACCTATCGCACACTAATGTGTATGATATAAAATCCCAACATACCTATAGCTCTGAATTCTGAGCTATGTGAAATCTGCCTCACTTAGTCACAGTTCATGACAAACAAATACATATGATATTGAACCCAATGACTACCGCAGAGGCCTCACCTTTTTCTCCTTCTATGTTATGCCAAATAGGGCAGCTCATAAGTACTTATGCAAGCTTGTATTTCGATAAAGAAGTCTACCAAACCTCTCTATTAAGCGGCAAAGAGTACATTGCTGAGTTACTCACCTGTTGTGATTGTTACATAATACATATTTCTTAGACATTATTTATATGTCAACCAGTCATGCACTGTGACTTTCATTTTATCAGATTATGCTAACTTGAGATAACTCTAGTATCCGGTTGCAACTTGTGTTTTGTGATTATAGCACTATCCAACAGCCATGACCACCAGACGCACCCTTGATAAGATTTTACATAAAGAGTATGAGGAATAACTCAGAACCCTATTCTTTATACTTTATTACTCACTCTCCGCCTCAGACTTCACAGCTGCTTCAGCTTTTTCTGTTAGGCTGGACATCATTAATGTTGTGGGTCTTTGATGGTTGTAGTGCTTATGGTTGAAGGCGATCGCTGTGGTTGCTACGTAATTGTCTGTTACCAGTATGATACTCGTACTTCGGAACACCTCGGACCTTTTGGAATTGTTTGACCACTTAGTCATCTATGTCTCCAACACTACAAGTAACAGGGGTGGCACGAAATTTCAATGCCTTGCCGGTCTAGGAGATAGGTCACCTTGGCTTATGTGGAGAGC
The DNA here is from genome assembly GCA_900010015.1 of Tuber aestivum. NCBI lineage: Eukaryota > Fungi > Ascomycota > Pezizomycetes > Pezizales > Tuberaceae > Tuber > Tuber aestivum. The sequence goes on along the minus strand of LN891382.1, from coordinate 12,066 downwards.
GCAACAGCGTACTGACTAGGTATCGAACTGATATCCAGCGCGATAGATAAGAAAACAAGCGCTTTCTATAACTTGCCCGAACCCATACTTTAATTGCGTATAAGCGGGTAAATATGATAAAAAAAGAAGTGTATTTGTAGGAAGAACTGGGGACAAGTGAGAAAAAGAAGAAAAGCAGCAGTAGGAGTTCGGGAGAGAAACTTGAGAAAAGAAAAACAGTACGGAGAGGAAAAAAAAAAGCTTTTTTTGCCACCCGCTACCGTAAAACGATGCCAGAGGGTACAGTAACCAATGCTATTTGCCTTAACTGGAGAAAGGAATGGGTAGAAGGGATTGAAGGAGCAGGAAGAAAAGATATATACGAAAGTAGATTACAAATTTCCATGCTAATAGAAACGTCGTTATTTGAAAAAGGGCTGTCAGACAATCGCTTGGGGCGGGCGAGAAATCGCGGCGAATTCTGGACGCCCTCATTCATACACTCACTCCGTTTTGCCGAACGGGACCCTTAATCATACATCAAACTCTGCCCCATCTTCTTGCTTGAATCCAGCAAACAAATTCCGGCACGAGAAGTGGTTAGCCAAATTAATGTCTAGAAGGTTGAGTGAAGGGAGGGAAACTAACGAGTACTGTTTTGTGAGCATGCATTCTCCACCTCTCTCGACGTCCGCATCGTGAGCAATGAAGCAACCATCATTAGTTACAACTATTGTGTGTGGACTTGTACTACTTAGTGCTACTACACTCTTCAATCCAGCATTCGGAAGCTTTGCAAAGGCAAAGTCTCTCGCCGACTCCAACATCTCAGTAACGTCATGCGGCAGATACCCTCCAGCAGCACCAGCGATTGTTCGTCCAATCTTTTGCGATGAGCGTCCAACTATAGAGCCAAACATTCCAGAGCCACTGCGGCGTTTGGACACTACATAATGATCAAAACCGCCTCCCGCAGCTCCAGCCTGGTTGGGTGGAGATGTTAGAGATCCCGTCAGCGGACCCCCAGCGTCCAAATCTGTAGCCCTGAAAGATCTAGATAAGGACTCTTGGGGATTCAGTCCGTCGCGACGGAGTGTATGGACAGTTTCCGTCGCAGATGAACCACAGAGCACGGTAGATATAAGCTTAGAGGAAATTGTGAAGATACGCGAAGGGTACCTTCCTCGGCGGAACTGGTTAGGCTCTGTTTGGCTGGAATGGAACCGCTTGAGACTGTTCCATTTTCTCATATTATACAAAACGACCGTTATGAAACGGAAGGGTAAGAAAATTTGTATGGGGAACGGAACGGAATGGACTCGAGTAGTCGTATCCAAACAGACCCTAAAGTTTCTGGGAATCGGGAATAGAAAAAAGCCCTGATTATCGTGCCCTTGTCTGAGCTAGTAGCTAAAAGAGACCCCTCACTATTGAGAGAAAGAATCACTAGCAGGGCCTTGTGGACTTCAATCACATCCGCAGCCTCAAGCTTTATTGCGCCGAAAAGAATCACATCACCAGATGCTGTGGGAGGCGCGTTAACGCCTGGGGGGGTATGAGAATGAGGTGAAAACGACGAAGCACTCGAGTTCGTTGGTCTTGGATAAGCAATGTAACACTTTTTCAAGGACGAGGAAAGTGCACAGATAGCTGATGAAGAGTATGTATCAGTAAAGAAGGTGTGAGTCTCAGTGTGGATATGATGCCCTACCGGTAGGATTAGGTATGGTCTCAATTGTGTGTAGTAACTTCATGTTGCTGATGCCATATACCTATATTTGCTCCTCCAGCACTACTATCAAACGCACCCAATTCAATTTGAGGGCCAATATAGATTTTGGAAATGTGAGTTCGCATATCGTGGATTGCCGCTTCCGGCAGGGCAACATTTCAAGTTAGCCTAAATTCGATCAAAAAGAGACCAGATTCAAAACTAAGATATTATGCTCAAGGAATAATAGCCTTGTTACCCCGGGCACCAGCCTTTGTGTTATGACTAGTGGGCGATGGGAAAGAACAAGAGCGACGAGTTAGGTACGGAAGAGTATTTCGATTATGGAAACATCCCCGCCCTCCTTTTATTCATAGATCTTGCCAAACGGATCACAGTTATATATTCGATAGCCATTGCGGGTACCAACAGGCATGCAAGAGAAGTCCTGGTTGGAGGTAGCAGAGTTCATAGCTTTGATGAGCAAATGTTAGCTTTTCGTAGTTAATGCTACTGAGTTTTGGTGGTGGAATATAGGTAGAAGGAAAATGTCGGGGATGGCAAGTCGGAACGGAGTTTTTTCATCGGGTGGTAGAAAGCATTTACCATGGGAGCCTTTGAGACACGTAAGAGCAGCATAATTTAGGTTAATCTGAAATGGCAGCCGAGCAGTCAAGTAAAGCCGAGTCCATGAGGTGTGTGCGAATAAACCTCTGCTGGGGAGAACTCGAAACATGCCCAGCCAAAAGCTAGGGTCATATTTCCGGGATGTAGGTTTATGGCAGTTCGGGTGAGTTAGTTAGTTAATGAGTGTTGTTGCTACACCGGTCCTGTATTCCTCGTCTGTCAGATTCCAAGAACTGCGGCTGGGGGAGATAAAAGAAGGGAACTCGGGAAGTTATGTTTTTCAAATCTATTCCACCCAGCAGCAACCTTGTTGAACACGAGGGGTACATGAATAACCGGCCCATAGGAACCATCAGTCGTGATCCACGCAACCTGCAATACCACTAGGGTTTCACACATAGGTGCACAAAAGCGAATCCTCTTGCTGCAGATGCCTTCCATAGCAACCTATTGCAAGGGATTGCCACCGACTGCTTTTACAGTGGGATGCCGGGTGCTAGCGTCCCGTCCACTTTCCCAGTCATCACGGTGGTAACATCTGTGCTCTGACGAACCCCTTCGAGATCCCCTTCCATTCATCCGGCCCTATAGTTGAAGCACCGAAGACCTCCGTACTGTTATTCCAGCGCGGAGCCCTTCAGCCGTACATCTGCGAATCACCTTAACCTCCTTCGATCACAGAAATAGCCCGTTTGACGGTACAAGTGCACGATTCTGCAGCTGCCACAATTCTGTTACCCGGTGAGCCCCTAACTCCTTCATTGACTGCGATCCCGATAATGCCCCCACCGCGAGGGGTGCTATCAGAAAGATGCAATGAGACAAAAAAGTCACCTGCCCAACGTCCAAGTTTGCTGAGACCGCACTACAGCGATAGCGCCGTAAGCACAATCTCTTGTAGGTGTTGTGTAAACGGACGGAATGTAGCCTGATTGTGGCACAGAAGGTCCTTGAGCGATTCCAATACCGGAGTTGGTATCTATTCCGCAGCAAGTTATTCCATAAAAAGCCTGGTTCTGGGGTGAGCTCGTCGGGAACTATATCTGAGTTACAAAGGCAGCTCTAGTTCACCAAGGGGTGCAAAACATGATGATTTGAAAAGTGGGAAGGGGTCCTACTTATGTGGCGCAGGCTCCACAAAATGCCTCTGATTTTGGGTTACGGTGGTGTGGGGAGGTCGATTGTTTTGAGATGGCAAAAGCGGTGTTCATCATAGGGCTAAATCATCTATTTCCGATTTTGGTCTAGGGGGAGAGTTTGATGAATGGTTGGGCGGTTTTATGGTGTATAATCAACTACAAGTCCCCGGCATGAACGGACTGAACAGCAGGGGGTTCCGGTGGCTGAAAGTCCTTTGCCAAGGACACTGAATCACCCCTGTAAATAGCAAAAGTAGTTAGCAGAAATGTAATCAAAAAGGGTGAAATTTAGCGAAAAAAAGAGATATTCTCTGCATCACTTGAATATATAAATATTAAACTAAATATTAAATACTAAAAAATAATAATAAATAATAATAAATACAAAAAAGTAAAAGTAAAAGTTCACCAGTGAGTATGGCCACCAGAAGCGGCAATAATAGCCTGTGTTCTTTTCGGCATTGAATCCACAAAGGTTAAAAGATGCTCCTCTGAAATAGAATCCCATACCTCCCATATTGCCTCCCCCATGCTCTCCAACCCTCGTGGCCGTGGATGCCGCTTGTTTAATTTATCTTTCAAGATAAACCAAACATTCTCAATTGGATTGAGATCCTGGGATGAGGGCCGCCAGTCAAGTTTGGGAATACCGTACTGCTCCTGGATCTGCCGTGTATGATGTGCCCAGTGAGCAGAGGCTCCATCCTCCATGAGTCAGAGAGGATGAGCAGTATGCTCACTCTCCCGCTCCCAAAATGGCTTGAGTACTGGGATAAGGACATTGTCAACATAATGTTTGGATGTTATGGTACCCCAGTCCTTATCCCAGAGAACAGGGTCGCATTTCTTTGCCCCCAAAATGCCACCCCATACCATGATCGTATCCTGCTTGGGAAACTTAGGGAGGAGGCAATCATTGTGATACTCCTCCCCTGGGTGCCGGGTCACCCAAACCTGACTTGTGTGACCGGACAGCCAAACATAACACTCATCAGGCTAAATGACCCAGTGCCAATCCTCTTTCCTCCAATCCTGATGGGCTATCACAAATGCTAGGCATAGCCCCCTCTTCCGCTCATCAAGAAAAGGCTTCTTTCGAGCAACCCTCCTAGAATAGTCTTCTATCTGGAAGGCTTTCCGGAGGGTTCTATCACAAGCTTGAATACCCCAAGCTGCTGCAACTGCAGTAAGCCGCATTCTTCGGTGAGCGGCACTCATGGTAGCGGTAGCTACTAGCTGCCGGCGAGTAGGAGTGTCGAGGGAAAACTGCCTTCTTTTTGGTTTTTTTGGAGTGGAGGGAGTATTTGTAATGGGGGCTCCCTCAGGTAGATGGTTCCTAAGGATGCGACCGCACCAAACTTTGAATCTCTTGAACACAGCTCTTGCAAAAGTGTAAAGAATAAAAGTAAACGGTAAAACTTAAAATTGTTAAGCTCAGGTTTATCTCAATTAAAGTCTCTCGAGAGGATGTTGATTGTGTCGGGGTAGGAGAGTTTTCGTATAATCTTTAAGTAGTCAGACTTATACCAAAAACTCCCCCATCAGGTTACCCCGACCAACATGAGTATGCCCTTTCTCCGTAAGGGTTGCCCCGGCACCATTACCTTGTCCCCGAAGGGCTAAGGTGTCAGCGCACTCTAGCAGAATTCTCCTTTATGCACATCAATTTCTGCGAGGTATTTACCAATATACCTGCCGGAGTGAAAACCTCTGCGCATCGGTGTCTCGTCAGTGGCTAACTGTCGAGACGCCTAGGAAAGCTAACTAAATGACTCTCTTCCCATGTGCTATGACCTATGCAACCTCCCGTAGACATCAGCTGTCTCCCGGCTAAGCTCTATCTTTTTTGAATACGAACTTAGAGGGTCTATGTTAAGAATCCTACCGAGTAGGACCTAGCGACAGGTAACGATACTTCTCTGTAAGGCGATAACTCTTAGGCCTATGCCTACGCGCTCACGATAGTCGAGTCCTTTGACTACTATCGTACTCGCGCCTATCTCCTTATTCTCCTTCTTAGTCCTCACTTAGAACTCAATCTTTTCTTCTGAGAGGAAAGACACTTCTCGGGTTTCTTAAGATAAATCTTAAAGAGCGTAAAGGTAGGTTTTATTGATAATGACTTTAAAGGTAGGAAATAAACAAGAAGAACGTGTGAAGAGCTAGTACTAGGGGTCCTAGTGACCCTTTATATAGTAGCTCTTCACCTGGCGTGACTCATACTTATGTGTCACGCGAACCTTGTGACTCATAACTACGAGTCATGCAAAATCTCTCAGCTAACTCCTATGAGTCGCTGCGCAACATGCCTAAAACCAATCAAAACATAATAACTAAATCAGGTGCGCAACTCCCGCCCCCTGAGTGAAACCCATGACTCATAACTTGAGTCATGTGCGAAAATCATAACATCGTGTGACTCACAACTGTGAGTCACGAACAGGTAAACATAATAACCTATGGCGCACTAGTGTGCATCATGTGAAATCCCCACATACCTATAGCTTGGAAATCCGAGCTATGTAAAATCTGCCTTGCTTAGTCACAGTTTGTGACAGTCTACGGCGCTCCCACGTCGAGCTGTATCAGTGGCAGGACCTGTGGGCGCTACCCATAGTCCCTTACCTCCGGCACACCACTCAGCGTAATAAGTATCATACTATTAGAGTCTTCAAACAACCCACAAAGAGCCTACGGCAAAGGGGCATGGCTAGGCTTGATTGGCGTAAGACCTTCCCAGATGTCTCCGGCACTACCTGGGACTACTTTGGGGACCCGTCCAGATAGCTCACGCTAACTCCGTCAGTTTTGGTCCGTTTTACTCTGTTCTTTTTGGAGAAGGTACCTGACCTTCTCATCTTCACCCCCTTATATATCCTGCGAACGGCTTCCGGTTGGACGGACGGCAGTGACGTATACTGTGTTATGGACATGTCTCCATGAACTCCATTTAACTAGTAAGCCGGCAACTCCACCCATTTTGGCCCATGACGCCCGGGGCAAACCCTGGGGCCGCAGGTACCTGTTAGGAATAATTCTACCAAGTTACAGCTTGTTCAGAGCACTATAGCTCCTCCCGTAGTCTTCCGATCAAAACGCAAACAAGTGTCCATCGATCATCATTGCGTAACAAACAATCCTAACATTTCCCGAAATTCTTCTGAGAACGTTTCTGACGGAAGCTCGGGTAATAGTGTCTCAAAGGTACGGTAAGTATCTCCATGGTAACATGAAACCGGTCTCCATGGTAGGGTAACATGACTTCCTTAAACAGGGTAAACTCACCTGGCCTTCTATCCTATCCTTAGGCCAGAGCGGACATTGTCACGTTACTACCACTACTTAGGTACACCATTTCCTTAAGTACCTTCTATTCTTAGAGATATCTTGACCATCAAATATCCCTCCAATATGCGCCTGCATCCCCACCTCGTCTACCATCTGACCTCCTGGCCTTATGTATAGGTATAGACGTAGGTTACCATAGCTCTATAACGTAGGGTCATTACAGTATTGCAGATGTTAAAGACTGTGCCAATGCTAAGTTTCTGGTCTTCAGCAATTTGGCGGTAGGTCCAACCTGCTGAATTGCGTAAGTTCTGGACTGCGCATCGCTGTTTATAGGTTGCCCATTCATGCTTTTCAGCTTCCATTCTTCTGAATACTATATTTGTAAGTAACAGTTCATGATTCTCTCTGTTTGGGAATAATTTACTTACTCGCAATGTTTTTTTTTTCTCTAGTTTGGAAGTCTGTATGTATATGTTCATGATATTTAACAGCGTAGATACTTCATACTAGTATGCAGTGACCGGGGACTATGCTGGCTTTTTAATTAAACTTCCCCCTTTTTGATTACATTTATGCTAACTACTTTTACTATTTACAGGGGTAATTCTGTGTCCTTGGCAAAGGACTTTCAGCCAGCGGAACCCCCCTTGCTGTTCAGTCCGTTCATGCCAGGGACCTGTACACCACGAAATCAAATACAAAGTAAAGTCAATGTCCGTATATAAAGTATCAGCTAAGAAATAACAGTGCTACCGCAACCCGAATATTTCGTCACCACGGCATGGCATTTTGTGCAAAGATGTAAGAGTGTTAAAAGCTAATTCATTTTTCATGATCATAACTGTGACAGGGTTGTGGCAGAGTGACAACCTTGGCACGGTTACCACCAGCAGCTGATAGGTTTATCGTACTTGAGTATATGGTAGTCCAAGATCAGCTAGTATATGGTAGAACAGGGTTTATCATACCATAAAAACTCTTGAAATCCGCAATCTCTGTTATCCCTGTGATCTCCGGCTTCTGGGTTGGATTTTTTAGGAAGGATTAGCAGTCTCCCGACATTGTATAACAAGCCACTTTGCTTTGTTGGATCTCATTAACTTGGTTTTGGAGCTTGGTTAACTCGCTAAGCTAAACCTATCTGGGCTGATGCCTTAATTTACCGGGATATTCGTCACAGGCCTGTGACAAAACTTGGTGTAAATCACGACAACAGCTCACGATAGGTTTAGCTTGTGCATTTAAGCACAATAGTGTAGATTCATTGATATTACTGTAGTTTAGCTAAATTAAAGATATTAAGCTTGCAAGATTAACGAGATCCAACAAAGCCAGATGAGTCAGGCTATACCATGTCAGGAAAACACTAATCCTTCTTAAGGGATTTTAACTTAGAATCCGGGGATTAGGGGCAGCCGGAGATATTGGATTTCACGAGATTTTACGGTAGTTGATTTTGTGATACTAATTTTTTCTTTTTTTGCCCACCCACCCACCCCTCCATTAGCATTGCCCCTCCCCCTATTTCGCCCACCCACCCGCCCCTATATTAAAAACAAACACAAAGGGAAAGCAAATCATTTTTTCTTAGCCCCCGCCTCAGCCTGGGGCTCAGGCTTCATCAATCGCATTTCCAATCTCGCGAGCTCTAACAAAATCCGAGACTCTGAGCTCGAAACTGCCTGCTTGATGTTCTCCTGCATCCTTTGTTCGAGTTCGTGGATGTTCCCCTGCACCCTATTTTCAATTTCGCGGATGTTTCCTTGCATTTTTCTCTCAAGTTCATTATCGGTGTATGCAAATTTAAGAACAACCTAGCGGATAGGTCAGTAAAAGACAATTAGATAACCCTTTTGCAGACAAAACATACAGTAGAAATAACTATAGCCATAATAAACTTCATCCAATTATCTTGACGGCGAAACCCGTCATCAACCTTCTTATCCAGGGTGGTCAAATCCTTTGGAAGAAGTGTTAGTATGGTTTCAGGTTGGTGTGGCGCTCTTGCCTTTGTCGTGGATCCGTTGGAGGTTGTCTCAGTTGTCTCGGTCTTGGTGGACTTGGTCTTGATTGTCTCTGGCTGGTTTGTGGTAGGGGTTGTACCGTTGTTGCCCTTAGCCACAATATCACATTAGTAAATTGACAGATTCCCAATGCTGCAGATAACTTACAAGAGTTGAGACAAACATGCGATTAACCATCACCATCCGCTGGGTGGTGAATGAGAAATGCAAGCCTGAAGGGGAATGACGTCTGAGGAGTAGCATTTTGTCACGGCCACCCGGCGTGCTGGACGTGGAGGAACATTGGACTTTTGGTTGCATATATCGGCTGTGGTTTCTTCGGTTGCGTTGTAGGATTTTCTTTGTGTTATGATTGGGATAGGTTGCCACGCAACGGAACCTGGCGGAACATGACGGGAAGATCGCGGCTGCGCGCGACGCCAAGGACTTTCTTTTGTATTAGTGATCATGGAGGATTTCCTATCTATATAAGGGGGTGTGCCCCCTTATACTTTATGTTCTTTACGCAATCTGGTAATCTCCTTCGGACACCCTTTCTTACGTTCCAGGGATATTCCTTTACCTTTTTGAAGCTTTTCGGCTCGGTTATTTATTTTGCACTTTGTTTGTTTATTTTGTTTCACCACACTTGAAGCATTTTACTCCCTCCTCCCCTCGCTTAGGGTTGAGTTGGTGTGCGCTACCTAGCCTCGAAGGCACTTTGGGCGAGATATCCGTGGTTTAAGCCCGGTAATCCCAGGTGCAGTCGGGCGGGCAGACATGTCGTCTCCCTCCCATTCTCCTCAGGCTTCGGCCTTGTCGTTTGAGGTTTCCTCGTCCATGCTTACGGATGCGGAACCTTCCTCCTTCTCCTTGGGTACGCCCTCGGTTATCGTCGACGTCCCGGTTCCAGCACATGACGCTATGAAACACCGCCGCGGCCTCGTCGAAATCAAGACACGGTCTTACCGTGCACCTGGAGGGGACTACGGGTTCCTTTCATTTGATCACAATTACTGTTGCGTCAACGCCATGAATAAGGTGTTTGATGATGGTGTGAGGGCTATGGTTGCTAATGCCAAGCTTGTCACGATGAAAGAGGTGGAGTGTTTGGTTGGCAGTTACCTGGTGGGTAAGGGTTGTTTGGCTGAATGTGGCCTGGACCTTGCCTCGACTACCGGTTTCTTCGACCGACACAACCCCGACGGGGACTCGGAATTCGATCCGTCCCACGATTCCCTGGCTCCTGGTGATTCACAATTGGTGATCCCGGAGTCTTCCGTCCCCGCCCACCCTGGTGCTGCTACTCCCGATACGAGGGAGGCCTTCAGTTGGGCCTCTACCCCCCCAAGGCAGATCCTGTCTCAACTGACAGTGGAAACGATGATGCCGGAGACACTGGCACCACTGGCTCGTAGGAGTCACTCCACGCCGTCCCTGTTGGCCTCCATGTCATCTGGCCATAGGGGAATCTACGAACGAGGGACGTTTGACCTTAGCGCTAGGTCGGACCCCGACTATGAACCCACGCCGCCCCCATTTGCGGAACGAAAACGACGTGGACGATCCCCCTCACCCGACCCCACCCTGGTATCTATCTCTAGTGGCAGCTCGGGTTCGGTACACACTCCCACGAAGGGGGTACCAACCAAGGAGGGAAGAAAGGTAATCGTAATCCCCAGGGAACAAATGACCTTGGGTGAGATTAGGCAACAGACGGCTCCGGGATTCAAGCAGGTCCCATACCCACCGTCTACTATCGAGTCATCGGACCGGGCAAGTTCCCCCCCTTTGGCTACTGCTGACGTACTTCCCTCTGCGGAGGTGATTGCCAGAGACACCCCCATGGACATGGGTGGTGATAAGAACACTGAGGCCACCGGTTTGGGAGACAGTAAATATGCTGACTCGGATGCAATCCCATCTTCCCCGGTTCGGTCCAGCTCGCCTGTTGTGGCACAACCCCCCACCCAACCAGAGTCTATGGACGCACAGGTGGCATGGGCACAGGATGCCATGAGGCAGTTGGATAGCGCAGATGAAGCACTCAGAAGGGTGGATGAAGAGTTGTATGCCCCTCCCTCGAGACGTTCAGATTCGGTGGTATCCCGAGACTTGATTCTCGGGGTACTTGATGAAATAGGAACACCGGCGGCTATCCCGTGCACTGGGGATGCCCCTAGCCCCCCTGGAGATAGTTCGGATTCGTGTTCTGAATCGGATTACGAGGATGAAGAGGTTAGGAGGGTGATGTTTAACCAGGAGGAAGGGTACAGTAACCTTGGCGATGTGTCAGGGGATATGAGGACTTTGTTCCAAATGCTGGATGAACACAAGTCGTTGTACCGGGGTCTGAGGAACAGGGTGTTTGACTTAGAGGAGGAGAATAGGAACTTGAAAGAGACGATTAAGCGTAAGACCAAATATGTGGCGGCTTCCCCTACCCCTCCTCCTCCCCCCCTCCCCGTACCAAAAGCACTCCATCTGAGAGTGGGGAGTCAGCCACGGCTGCTCCTGCTGCTAAGAAAGTGTCTTGGGCCACGGTAGCTAATAGGCACATGGCACCTGATGCAGCCAAAGCCACACCCCCCTCGGCCCCTTCCAAGGCTGACGATAAGGAGAAGAGGTGTTACCGCTGCAAGGTGGTCGGGCACATTGAAAAGGAATGTACGAAGCCCAAGAAGGAGAAGAAGAAGACGGTGGAGGTGGCCCTCCCACTGCCGACAGGGGGCGGATCATCGAGCTCCTCCAGTTCGGGCAGTGATGGTGGAGTATCTGTTACACCCACCCCCCGAGCTAACACCAAGGCAGAAACCAAGCCTAAATTGGTTCAGATGAAGAAGGCCCCGGTAACGGATACACCCCTAACTGATAAGGGACCCTCCCTCCCGGAAGGACCTGCAGCGGCGGTGCCAGGTGCCTGGAAGACTGTGGTTGGGAAGAGGAGCTATCTGGCTAACACCAGGTTCGACAGGGGCGACAGCAAGATGCCTGCACCCCCATCCTCCTCACCTACCCCCAAGGCCAAAAGCCGTGGACTCACCATCAGGTTCCTCAACAGGAAGTCGGTGGAACTTCCGGACGGCATTACGACTGAGACCATTAGGTCTTGCATCAACATTCTCCTGTCCAACAAGGGCAGAGTGGCGGGATCAGTCCCGTACATCAAAGAGGCCGTATTCCGGACCCCGATTGGCTGTATTTTCATGACGCTTGCACAGCACGAGGTCAGCCAAATCAGTAGGCAGTTAGAACGGATTAGGATGGTCCTTCTCAAGGAACTGGCCATTCCGGACTTTGAGTTCCAACGCGACAT
>LN891381.1:17099-28806 GCA_900010015.1 Tuber aestivum | reverse complement strand
CCCTGGCACCCACCTCCCCCGCCCTCCCAGATGGCTCACCACTGAAGCTCAACGCCAGAACAAGGCTGCATCAGCCATGGTTCTCACGATTGCAGGCAAAGACCCCACAGACAAAGCCCTCAGCAGAGGCCTCTCCCTCTTTGGCAGGAAGTTTAAGGTGCAACGTTACCTCACCTTTGGTCCTGACACCCAATGCTCTAGATGCTTGAAGTTTAGCCACCACCCAACGCAATGCACCAAGACCCCACACTGCGCGATCTGTTCACAGGAACATCCAGCCCACCTCCATACTTGCGGAAGATCAGACTGCCCTACCAAGGGCAAGCCATGCCTTCACACCACAATCCTCTGCCTCAACTGTGGCAACAATCACCTCGCGACCTCTAAGGATTGTCCTACCTACCTACACGCACACCAGGCGGCAACTGATAGGAGGAGCAGGGCTGTTTAGGTTTTATTACTTTGTTTTTCCTTTATCTGTTACTCTTTAGGTGGGGAGGAGGATTTCATTATTTGCGCTTTGGCCGGGGTGCCCAACGAAAAGTATGACACTATAATGTAGTAAGAGACGGATTCATAGCCCTGGTACTTGAGAGTACCCTGATGTATGTAGTGCCGCTTCATAGCCTTTGGCTCCATAAGCGAGATAATGACATATAATTGTAGCCATTCTGACTGCCCCAACAAAGGCAAGGTGTACCTCCACACTACCATCACCTACAAGAATTGTCAGGAACCACATCCAGTCACCTCCAAGGAGTGTCCTACATACAGCCACGCACACCTGGTAGTAACTGAGACAAGAAACAGGGCTGGATCCGGTTTTTACAAGTATTTCCTTTAGGATATTGGTTAGGCTTCAGGCAGAGCGGTAGACTTCCTTGTATTATTATGGCTTGTACCTACTAAACAGTTGTTACTAGTATGTAAGAGATGGATTCCCAGACCTGTAGCCTGAGGGTTACTTTATATATGTTAGTGCTGCTTCATAACCTGTAGGTTTTATAAGCGTAATAATATATAATAATAATCATAATCCTGGAAGTTAGTGTAGGGGGGTCTACTACCTTGGTGCACCTCACTCAGGCTGCATTAATTTCCACTTCTTTTACTTGCAGACCTGTCCCTTAACACCCCTACATGGCCTTCCTTTAAACCTTTCTTTTGGCTTTTTGGATTTTTCTCAGCTGGTTTTCCTGGTCCTTTCTGCTTTCTTCTTAGTTAGGATTTCTTTGTCTCTCTTCTGAGTCAAGCTTACATTTTTTTTCTTTGAAAGGAGATATGTGGTTGGCTCTATACCACAGGGGCTTAGGGGGTGGGCTTTTTCCTGTGGTCAAAGGAGGAATATACATTTTTTCTTGTCACCGCTAGCACTCCATATATTTCCCCTACCCTAAACAAATAATCCATGAGATAAATAAAAAACAAAAAAATCTCCAGCTTGGGGATTATCAGAGAATGGAGAACAGATCTTGTCAATATATTCATTGTACTTTGATACCTACTTTTTACTACAAGCTTTCTTGACCATTCTCCAAGAAACGTTATTAGTTATAGTCACAATTCACTTGACTTGAGAATTGACTACTGCCTAATACCTCTATGCATAAGGACACGCTGCACATATCTCTGATGTAGGAATAATTTTTGCTGATGGAGAAATAATACTACATCACTAAAAAAAAAGCTGTCAGCATTCTGAAGTCCAGCATAGAAAGGCATCCTAAGGACCTCTGGAAGAAGCAAATATAGAGGGTCAAAATTAGCTAAAATGTGTTATTTTAATAAAAAGATACAGGGATTTTATATTATATATTATAGTTTCAGTCTTATTGCTTGAAATATGATATTGAGTTTTGTATTTTAAAATCCAACTTGTGAAATTGTAGTAAAATCAATCATACTACTTTAAATCCCTGAAAGTGTACAAAATAATAGTTCATTTGCCAAGCCGTTTGGTGCAAACAATGTATTTTACACATCTTAATCCTGATGTAAAGATTTCCTATTTGGGCTACAGGATGCACCAGATATACTGCAGATGCATTCTGGATGCCTTCTATTACAAACTCACATTCCAGATGCAGGCTCATTTTTTTTACTGATGTAGGAAGGTTTTTAAGAGAGAAAGGATTTGAATCAGACAGGAGGAGCAGGCAGAATTGAATCCACAGTAAGAGCTAGGTGAAATCTACAGAAAATATAATGTCCCAGTATTAAGTGTCAATTTTGTTTTCAGCTGCTTCTTATTTTTCTTATTTTTCACTTCTGTTTCCTTCTAAGATCATTTCAACCATTTCAGAATATAGTCAGCTTTTCAGTTCCTCAAAGTTCTGATTTTCCTTTCTTCACGGCTATCTCAGCGAGTATTCTGAGTTGCCCTCTGGCACAGGTGGAGCTCATAGCTAAATGTAGGAAAGTAGGTAGCTACTATTTGTACCTTTTTAGAAGTCTCTCCTGGGACTGGCGTTCCTATTAGCGCTCAATTCTGAGTATACGATGACACTACAAGTACTCAAGTATGCAAGATTGTCCAAGGGGACAGCAACGCACAAGGCATACTGGAAGTAAGTGCTAGCAGGGTGCGTGAAGAAGAGGTAGAAAAAGAAAAAGAAAAATAACTCTCATATGTGTGCTCATAGTTGTCACAGCATGCACTGTACCATACAAGCAACTTATGTGGGATTTCGGTATACCGGCACGGCAACCAGCTGGGAGTAGTTTATGTTCACACACTCGCACTGCAATGTGTTTTCTTGTGCTGCACTGGTACTTGAGTACTGGTGCTATGGGCAAAGAGGTGAGGAAGTGGTTTGGCACAGCTGTCAGGAGGTTGTAACATGGAGTGGAAAAAGTTTGTGTGGTAAACTATGATTGGTAATGCAGGTTGATTCTCTACCGGTACTCGTATCGTATAGTGCCATTAGAAAAGTTTGGGGACAAAAGGGCTTGGCACACCTCCTGTATGACTACTGTCAGGGTAGATAAACAAGAAGAAGATAAAAATAAAATGAAAAGAAATCAATCAACTATATCAATACAAAGATACATGTATGTAGATAATATTAATATTTAGTTGGACCTCCTCGCACCTTAACAGTCTTTCGTATTCTCTTTCCCATATTTTCCATCATTCTATCCACCACTGCCCAATCTAGCCTCTCCCACTACTCCTGTGCTACTCCTATCAGTTCTTCAGCAGTTCTGGGACATTTGTCTAGACCAGAAATTCACTTTCAGAGTCTGGCTTTCAGCATATGCCAGACATTCTTGATCGGGTTGAGCTCGGGAGAGCTCAAAGGCCAATCACTCCTAACAGGCCCATACTCCTTTCTGCAATTCCAAGCAAGTGCAGAGCTATGAACCTGTAAACCATCCTGAATAGTTTCATGGTCTGCAGGCTCATTAGGCAAACTATGTACAAAGAGAACGAGGTAGGGCTCCAAGATCTCATAGGTATATTAGGTAGTATTCATACCTAATCAGTCTTGCTCACTGGTACCCTTGCCAGGTATTCTTTAACCAATTGATATCAGGGAAGTGTGGCTGCCATATGTTATGGCAGCCCAAACTGATATGTAGAAGTGACCAGGATGGTAGGTAGGAGCTAGGTATTCGGGATCTGTAGCTGAACTGGGCCCCAAAGGCCGTTACACCTTCTTTGGTCCACCTCCACCTACAATCTCAACTACAAACTCATCAGTGTAGACCTTAGATTTCCACTGCTCAGGTGCCCACTCTCTACGTAGTAGGGGCCAAGTATATCTCTTCTTCCTCTTCCTCTCATCAAGGTAGGGTTTCTTGCATGCAATGTGTACCCATAACCTTCTTTTCTCAAATACCATCCAGCTGTCCATGGTATTATATTCAATTGCAAGTCAGCGGTAATTTCTGACAAAGAAGCAGAAGGATCCTTATCAACAAGGCAGCGCAGGTATTGGGCATTGCGAGCACTAAGCTTTTGAGATTGTCCAGATCAATGAGCTGCGTGAAGTTTTCCTCCTTGCTTCCACCCCCTCCAAATCCGAGCAACCTCAGATTTTAACAATCCCACTTCCTGTGCAATCTGGTGATAAGTTTTTCCTTCTCCATACTTTTCAATCACACTTACTCTTTCTTCTTGGCTCACTTGTCTCTCTGCCTGCCAGTTTTTGGATTTATTGGCATTGTGGTTGTGGTGAGGAATACAAATCTTCATCATATGTACAGTTGCTTAACGGTTGGTGATCAGTCCAGTTGTCCCCGAACTTTTCTAACGGCACTGTACAATGTCATGTAATTGGGGGAATGAGGCTTTAATTGGAAATCCGAGGGATCGACAGTGACATACGGTGGGTGATACCTTCATCTACCAGTACCGTACAGCATCCAAATCTTACTCTCTTTTTTTTTTTTTTGAGTAAAAAAAAAAGAGAGACGAATGGAAGATGGTGAGTACTTGAGTACCGTACTGTCAAGGGCGGGAGCATTTGAATCTGGAGTCCACAGCTCTTATTCGAGTTGATTTCTCAGACATCCCCTGGAAGCAGATTTCCCTCCCCTCTTCCACTTTGCCCCCATTTTACATCACCCCCCCTCCCAATACCGGTACTTGCACTGAGCCCCCAATATCCCATCGCTCACCCCCCTCTCCTCTCCGGATTCCGTTCCTTCCCCAGTCAGGAAGTTGGAGATTAGCTACTTCCCCGGAGGTCCATCACTAGGAAGTGTAAAAAGAAGTGTCAACGTTTTTCGGGAGCACGAGCCCTTCCGCTCAATCGGTTCTGTCACTGCTACTTGCTATCTATTTCACGTCTTTCTTTCTCTGCAGCCCTCCTCCGTCCCGAGAAGGACGCAGAAGAGTGAAGGGAGGGAAGAGACCAAAAAAAAAAAACTTTCACCCGGCGCATTCCTTTCCCCTTTACCCTTTCTCTATCTACCGGTATTAGTCCACTTGTTCATCTCCAACTCGACGGTGTCCACAATACCGGTCTTATTGTCTAGAGGTATCCTTAAAAAAAGAAAAGAAAGTTCACCCGGAAGCGATCCCAGACACATAGGCTCGAGGAAGGAGGAGAGAATTCTAAGGGGGGGGGAAAAAGAAAAAGAAAAAGAAAAAACCAGAGAGAGGAGACTGAGGAAAACGGAAATTGGTCGTTGGACCCTTCAGGGCTTGAACTGCCAAAGCACTCACGTTTGGTTAGAGAGCACGTAACCTCCTTTTCTCGTTCTCGACCTCTCTCTTTCCAACAGGAGTTCACTCCCCCACGCTACATAACTTTCTGATCCAACCTCTGCTGCTGGCCTTTCCTCCGCACGGCCAGCCCTAGATAGACCTAGGTATTCTGAAGGTTACTCCCACCTGCATCCGCCACGCTGACGTTCACTCCCATACGTTCGACAACCGACTCAGAGTGGTCGGAGCCCTCCCCCGGTTTCGAGCACGAAGGAGACTAGACCCGGGTCCGGCTCATTTACTCACTGATCATGTCAGCCTCAAGGGCAGCGGTAAATAATAGAGGTCACGGAGGTGTCGCAGGAACTGGTAATGTTGTTCCTGCTGTGGGCAGTGGTGTAGATTTGGGAGGGGGGGAGGGAGGCGGCAGTGGTGGAGAGCTCGACAGGAATTCGCACGATAGGATAAACAGCGAGTTAGTGGACGTGGAGAAACATTCGAGGGACCCTTCACCCATGCGCAGGAACACATCAACCCCCGGACTCTCTGACAGCAATACTTCCACTTCTACCCTCAAAAAGAAGCGGAAGCCTAATGTCGTGAGATCAGCCGCGCCGTCACGAGAAACCTCCCCTACACGCTCCGGCACTCCTGCACCTGGTTCGTCCAGAAATGCCCAACCGCAATCTCAGCCGGATCTCCATCAACCACGACCGCACCGCCCTTTAGCGAACGCTCCTCATTGGCCTCCATCGACCCGGTTAGCTGTAACGAGAACTCCTCCCCCAGACTCTCGATCACCTGCCCTCTCCCCACAGAAGAAGGGCGACCGTACTAATTGCAACACTTCAGCCGGCGTTCCCCAGTCTGTTCATCTCTTGCGGGACAGGGAAGGAAATCCGGAGGATCTTGAGGAGTCTGGTTTGGCATCAGGCATGAGGACTCCAAGGAGTAACAATAGCCCGGCGCTGGAGACGGTTGTCGAGAGCAGCTTACCGACGACACCGGCAATCAGCACAAGCAAAACCTTGACGGAGCAAGTAGCAGCCCTGGTTAATCGACAACAGCACAATACAATTCCCGAAGAACCAGAAGGGGAAAAGTCGGGCGCGGGGGGGACGAGGAAGCATAGAACTAGCTCGATAGCGTCTTCAATAGCGCCACGATCGCAAGCGGAATCCGAGTCAGAGTCGGGCTACAGGAGTGAGGAGAAAACAGCATATGCCAACAACAATAACAACGGCAGAGCTCCACCTCCATCGAAAGTGTTTGCTAGAAGACCTGCGGTCATGGGATCAGATAACTTTTCGAGGAATATGACGGTGGAAACGGAAACAGTAAGCTCGGTTCCGCAGGTCGCTGTTGGGGCTACCGGGGTGCCTGGGGGAGCAAGCATCAGGAGCAAGAAGAGCAGCGATACAATACGAGCACCTAAGAAGGAGAAGAGGAAACCAACGAAGCGTACTGGAGGCGGAGGGTCTACAAACCGTCAGTTGCTGATAAGATCTACCTTACTTTTGATTATGTTTGACTGATGTATCCCTGTAGCATCGAGCAAAGCAGACCTGTTTGCGAGGAGGGTCGCCGAGGCAGTTGACGAGGCAAATTCATCAGATTCCGAGGAAACTTTTGTCTACGAATCGAATCCCCCTGAAGCGTCGCAGAGACCTACTAGCAGATTCCATTCACGAACCCCGAGCGCAACATCGATCCAAGGGGGGCTAGATCCTCGGGGGTTGCGATTGCCTCTGCTTAGTTCGATGGATGGAAACCAGAGCACTGGGAGGAATAGAATGAAATTCGCAAGCGCCTCGGCGGGTAACAATGCCAATGCGGCAAGTGATGGGGGCGCGGGAGAAGGAAGCGGTGATAGAGGGGGAGCAGGAGGGTCGGGCTCATCGGCGGCTGTTGCGGGAGCTGGCGGCTCAAGGTCGGAGGGGCAGTCAGGTTCCGGACAGAAGGAAAAGGGTGGGAATTCCAGAGGTCAGAATGGGCATCGGAGTCTGTTTCTGCAAGAGTCTCCACTTCTATCTTCGCACAAATCATCGGCACACTCTTTACGGACTAGCTCGACCATATCTTCTCGACAGTCAACGTCAGGTCGTCATGGTTCTGGTTTACGGAACGGGGGAAGCGGATATGGCTCGAAGAAACCACCACGAACATGGGCGTCGTACGAGGCTGATGGGGAAGGTGCCGGTGATGAGAGAGTTCCTCTGATTAATCGGGCGAATCGGACTCATCGCCACAGCCGCAGGCCTGGCAGTGGAACTCTTCGTCAATTGGAGCACAGTCAACCTCAACGCCGTGGGTGGTTCAGGACATATATATGCTGTATCGTTGCGGTGTTCGCTGTCCTTCTGATTATGACTGGCGTAGGAGGGTTCTTATTTGCTACCACCAAGGCCCTACAAGAAGTCAAAGTCTTGGAGATTACGGGAGTTTTGGTGAGCAAACAGGAACTGATGCTCGATCTTGTTGTCTCGGCAGTGAACCCTAATGCCATCCCCGTGGTAGTGGGTAACATGGACGTCAACCTTTTTGCCAAGAGCGCTCACGTGGGTGACGGCAAAGGGAAAGATGGGGATGGGAGAGGTGATGGTCGTGATGGGGACGGAAGTGTAGGGGATGACGACCCAGAAGGAGACCCCTGGTGGAGGCTACTTAACCGGAGGAGGAAGAAGCGGGTAAGACGTCGCCAGATGGTGGAATTCACCCTCGGCAAAGGCCGAGGCACGATCCCTTTTACTGCTACTATTGCGCCTGACGGTGTGGACGAAGGCACCGACCCACCAGAGGATCTCCCAGAGCAGGATCGCCAGACAATGCTCCTAGGCCGAATATTTTCATTCGATTCAGCCCTCTCCTTTGACGGCTCTCCCCTCCGCCATAGACACGCAATCTCTGTTGGCGAGTTGCGCTTGGCGAAACCAGGCAACAAGACCGAGGAAGGGGGAACCGAGCGCTGGGAACGAGTCCTTCAGCACCCCTTCGAGCTCATCGTTCGAGGGGTATTAAAATACCAATTACCCCTAAGCGGCCGCGTTAGAACCGCGCCAATTGGTGCATCGGTATTGGTTCACCCTGACGGTGCTACATCGGCCGTTAGCCCGGGGACAGTCCCATAGCCGAGCGGTTTCATGGGCGATTAAACAAGAAGTTTATGTTTGAACAAGCACACGCAAAGCAAAGTATCTTTTAGTTGGAGCATGGAGTAGAGAATGGTGTCTTTTTATAGTCCTTTTTAAACTTGTCGTTCTCTTTCCTTTTCTCCTCTTTTTTGTTTCTAGATTAGTGGTGCCTCTGTTCTTTGGGATATCATTGCGGTTGACTGGTTGCCCTGTTGCCTAGGGGGTGATGCTTTCCCCCCTTCCTCTTCCCTCTCATTATTTCTAGTTTTCTTACGCTTACCTTACCTTACCTTACCTCACCCCACCTCACCTTTTGGATATTCACTTGTTCAATGTGTTTTCTGCATGACGTTACTGGCTGGGCGAATGTTTCTCTTTCTCCTTTTTATAAATCGATTGATGATTGACTGGCCTGGCTCGTGGTGAATCGCCAATAAAGTGGGGGGAATAGGAAGGGAGGAGGGGGCTGGTATGGTAGGTAGTTCCCTGTTGCTTGACGGAGGGAGAACTATATCCTATGCGGATATTAATGCGCGGGGATGTGTGGGTGAGGCTGTATAGAGGAGGATGGGATGGGATGTGGGGGGGGGTGGATGCTTGATGGGTGGGTGGAATGAGGTACTGGTATGGTTATCAGACCATGTCTACTTCTCTTGCGCTTGCGCTGGAAAGTCCTGGCGCGTGGTCGTGTCGGCGACATGTGTTATCACTAATATACTTTATTGCTAGTAAACAGTGTTACATTGGCTGCCCTAGAAACGACCGTACCATTTCTCTCCGCTTCCATCCTAGGATTGGGGCAAACCTTTCTTCCCTCGCCGAGGTCCGGTCCGCAAAAAATTCCCCCATTAGGGTCGGTTGTACAGTACAATCTGTTGTGAGGGGATCCGTCTCGTTCGGTAGAGCAGTAAGATGTCTACAGTATCGTATTATAACCCCCGAAACTTGGCCATGCTCTACAAGCTTCGCTCCAGGGTTCTCAAGAACACTGAATATTTGCCCAGATTTACTCTGAGTGTTCCGCATTCCAGAAGGGACGAGTAAGGATGAAGGGGCGGAATCTTGCCCTTTCCCTGGCGGGCGCTTCTCACTCATAGTTGAGAACAATTGAGCTAGCTGCACAAACCGCATTTCTCAGTCCCAGCGGGCTCTGCGACTCTAAGATTCGTTCATCACCGTCCTAGGGAATTCTGAGAAGTCCGCAATGATATTGTACCAGTTGCGGCTGGTCATCTATAGGACAGTGTAGAAAAAGCTTTAGAAGATGGCGGTGAGAACCACAACAAGTGCTATAAGTTAACGTAATACTAGGAGATCTATTTGTAGAAAACTCAACGTTCAAATAAAAATAAAATAGAAATTACATGACAATGAAAAGAAAACCATAATGCATAATATTATAAAGTAAAAAGCATAACTTGTATAACTAATATGAAATAAATGTAAGAAACATGAATAAAAACATTGGAGGTGTCTGATATACAGTATGGTGCAAGCAGTTTAAAAAGGAAACCTGAAATTTTACATTTTTCAAATCCATAAAGCTCCACAACCATCATATATCATTGCTGAAAAAAATGAAAAAAAAAAACTTTCTGAAAAAGCAGATGAAGGAAAATATAAAACAATTTGGTTTTAGCAAATATAATTGTGGTTGGAGAGCCTTAAGGATTTAAAAACATGTATTTTGAATATGGAAGACAAAAAAGTATTACAGAAACCACAGTTGATTGGCTTAGTAAGTCTGAATTTATTTTATAATATATTATTTCTATATTTTTTTTCTATATTAGTTCCTATTATAGATAGAAATTAATAGTTTCTTTAAATCCTTATACCTTAAATCCTTTCTGCAATAAACTTTTATATGCTTTTAGTATTCTGTCTTGGCATTCAAATTTACACTGCTATAATATTATGTAACACCCTCTGTACAACTAAGTTCCCTTTTTGAACTTACACCATATTTAAATTATTATATATAAATATAAAGATCATAATGAAGTAATAATTAAAGTTAAATAGATTGAAAGATTCAGACTTAAGAGAGAATAATTTGTTAGTACTACAATATTTGTATAGCGACTATTTTACTCTAATTGTAACAATTTGTACCTACAACAGAGGCCTGTATAACAAGTAATAACTTCTCTTACCTAACTCTATAGTTCTTAAACCAATGTCTGTGTTGTATGTAATAGCCAGGTCCTTGACTGCTATTGTACAACTATAGAGTTATCTTGTAACCAATAGTTTTCTGAGAATAATAAATATTTAAAAGGATAATGGATTTTCTTAAGTAAATAACAAAACTAATAAGTAAAGAAATAAACAGATAGTAGTATGAAGAACTCTACTTCTTGGTATATTTATAGTCTAAGGAAAATTCCATCTAGTACTCTATTCAGGTAGGGTAAAAAAACCTTTGCACATTTACTTGTCCACACCTAAGAAAACCTTTCCTGACAATACTACCTCAGCCATATAAATTCTGGATTGTCTCTCTGGAATTCCTCCACCAAGTTAGTAGCATGTTTGAGATACTCCAGTGGTTGCCAGGTGTTTTTAGCCTCTGAACAACCTGTCCACTTCATGAAATATTTGAGTTTCCTGATACGCTTATTCTGTCCAGAGACTCTTTTCATGTAGGAGAGAATTCCCCTTTTAATGATCTTCTCTACCTCCCAGTTCAGATCGCTATAGATCTCCTCTAGTACCTGTAGCCTCTGTTTCCCTTCTGGTCAAATCGATATTGGCTAGGGTTCGAGTAGCAAGATATGAAATACAGGATGGATTCTCCATCCCTCAAATATTTCCAACTTGAAAGCACAGTCTCCTCTTCTCTCGAGTATTCGAAACGGTCCTTAAAGCTTTTAACTTAGTTTCTTAGAAGGTCGTTGTAGACTCCATTGCCATTACAACCCCAGCAAAAGAGAAAACCATACCAAATTTTTCGCCAAGCTTCCACCTCATTGGCTGACAGCCAAATCTCACCGCTTTCCCTACTCCTAGAGACTTTTCATCAACAAATCATCATACCCCGTTACCGTTACAACCACTTTGGAAGAAAAAACCAGACCAAATTTTTCGCCGAGCTTCCACCTCATTGGCCCACAACCAAGTCTCACTGCTTCCCCAGCCCCTCTTACAGACTTTTCATCAACAAATCATCCTTTATTATTTGTTTTCCATCACCCCTATCAACTGAGTCCGACTCCTGACGCCTCTGATGTCTTCCAAAGATAAAGGCAGAGGGAGGGGGTCTACAAACCGTCTTGCACCCCCTTTTAATGTAACGGACAGGGTCTGAGGGTGGGGTAGTCCAAGGCACACCATGATCAGGACAGGCAGGAATCTGGAGAAGAGGTCTAGGTGCGGGGGCACAACTGAAGCGAGTTGTACGAGGTTCGGGGTTCAGGGG
>LN891380.1:18639-33517 GCA_900010015.1 Tuber aestivum | reverse complement strand
CTCCTCTTAACCTTCTCCTCCTTGCAGTCCTTGGTCACATGCCCTTCCTCATGGCAGTTGAAACACCTGACCACCTTCTCCTCCTTACAGCTCTTGCACGTATGCCCAACCTCGTGGCAGTTGTTGCACCTGAGAGCCTGTTTGCACTCATATGCCATATGCCCAACCTTGTCGCAGTTCCTGCATCTCCCAGTAAACTTCCCAGATGGCACAATAGCAGCCTGTCTCTCTGATACGTCCAACTCCTTACAGTAGTCAGCATCCCTCGACTCACCCTCATTCTCTCTCCTGTTCCTCCTCATAGTCCGATCTGAGAAGCCTTTGCGGCTAGTGTCGTCAACTGTCTCTGGCGATGGGGCCGATGGCGGGAGTATGGGCGGGGTGCCGCGGGTTTCTGTAGCAGTGCAGGACAGGTGACCCGTGAAGTGGTCCGACCTATCACAAAGTAAACAAAGCCTTCGGGTGTGGGAACAAGCGTTCCCTTTAACCCCTGGGCAGTTAATCATGCCACACTCATGGTCTTTAGACAGGTGTGACCCCAAACAAAATCGGCAACGGGAGGGGAAGGCGCAGGTAACCTGCATGTGTCCGACCTGGAGACACTTCTGGCACACCACTGGAGGGCGATGTTCCATAAAAATTCTCACAGGTCTGGGGCGGCCCCTCAAACAAACAGTGCCCTTGGTTAGCGCTTCCAAGATGGCATCGTTCTTCTCAACCACAAACCTGATACCGCAAGTAGTGGCATTGTTTTGTCTTAAGGCCTTGGCCGAACCCAACAGGGCAGGGCGTCCGGCGGTGTTGACTCCAGGATTGGACTGCTCCATGTCGAGGCGGAGGCCATCATAGGCCTTGTCTCCCGTCCAGGATTCCACCTTCCAGATGGAGCCGTGACCAGTGTCCGCCAGAGGTACCTGACCCACACGAACGGTGATCTTGTCCATGTCGCGCTGGAACTCAAAGTCCGGGATGGCTAGTTCCTTAAGGAGGATCATCCTTATCCGCTCCAACTGTCCACTGATCTGGCTGACCTCATGCTGCGCAAGCGTCATGAAGATACAACCAATCGGGGTCTGGAATACGGCTTCCTTAATGTACGGGACTGATCCCGCCACTCTGCCCTTGTTGGACAAGAGAATATTGATGCGAGACCGGATGGTCTCAGTCGTAACGCCGTTTGGTAGCTGAACCGACTTCCTGTTCAGGAACCTGATGGTGAGGCTACGGCTCTTGGCCTTGGGGGTGGGTGAGGAGGATGGGGGTGCGGGCACCTTGCTGTCACCCCGGTCGAACCTAGTGTTAGCCAGGTAACTCTTCCTACCCACCACAGTCTTCCATGCCCCTGGTACCGCTGCTGCCGGTCCTTCCGGGAGGGTGGGATCCTCATCTGTTGAGGGTGTCTCAGCCACCGATGCCTTCTTCATCTGAACCAGCTTAGGCTTGATCGGGGCCTTTTTGTCAGCCTTGGGAGTGGGGGTGACTGATACTCCACCATCACTGTCCGAACTGGAGAAGCTTGAGGAACTGCCCCCTGCCGGAAGCGGAAGGGCCACCTCCACCGGCTTCTTCTTCTCCTTCCTGGGTTCCCTGCAATCCCTTGCATAGTGCCCAACCACCCTGCACTTGCCACATGCCTTCTCCTTATCGTCAGCTTTGGAAGGGGCCGAGGAGGGTGTGGCTTTGGTGGCATCAGGTGCCATGTGCCTATTGGCCACAGAGGCCCAAGACACCTTCTTGGCAGTGGGAGTAGCCGCAGCTGACTCCCCACTCACAGATGGAGTGCTCTTCATAGGGGGAGGGGGGGTAGGAGATGCTGCCACATATTTGGTCTTACGCTGAACCGTCTCCTTCAGGTTCCTATTGGCCTCCTCCAACTCGAACACCCTGTTTCTCAGGCTCCGGTACAACGACTTGTACTCATCCAGCATTTGGAATACAGTCCCCATATCCTTCGACACATCGCCAAGGTTACTGTACCCCTTTTCCTGGCTAAACAACACCCTCCTAACCTCCTCATCTTCGTACTCCGATTCAGAACTCGAATCCGAACTATCCTCCGAGGGGCTAGGGGCGTCCCCAGTACACGGGATAGCCGCAGGGGTCCCTATCTCGTCAAGTACCCCAAGAATCAAGTCCCGGGATACCCCTGATTCCGAGCGTCTAGAGGGGGGGGCATACAGCTCCTCATCCAACCTTCTCAGATCATCATCTACCCTGTCCAGCTGTCTCATCGCATCCAGCGCCCTTGCGACTCGTGCATCTGCCGACTCAGGCTGGGTGGGGGGTTGTGCCACAATGGGCGAACTTGATCGAACCGTGGAGGACGGGATCGCCTCGGAGTCAGCATACTTACTGTCTCCCATCCCTGTCGCCTCGGTATTCCTATTACCGCCCATGTCCATGGGGGTGTCTCTGGCAATCACCTCCGCAGAGGGAAGCACGTCAGCAGTAGCCAAAGGGGGGGAACTTGCCCGGTCCGATGACTCGATAGTAGACGGTGGGTATGGGACCTGCTTGAATCCCGGAGCCGTCTGTTGCCTAATCTCACCCAAGGTCATTTGTTCCCTGGGGATTACAATCACCTTCCTTCCCTCCTTGGTTGGTACCCCCTTCGTGGGAGTGTGTACCGAACCCGAGCTGCCACTAGAGATAGATACCAGGGTGGGGTCGGGTGAGGGGGATCGTCCACGCCGTTTTCGTTCCGCAAATGGGGGCGGCGTGGCTTCATAGTCGGAGTCTGACCTAGCGCTAAGGTCAAACGTCCCTGGTTCGTAGATTCCCCTATGGCCAGATGACATTGAGGCCAACAGGGACGGCGTGGAGTGACTCCTACGAGCCAGTGGTGCCAGTGTCTCCGGCCTCATCGTTTCCACCGTTAGTTGAGACAGGACCTGCCTTGGGGGGGTAGAGGCCCAACTGGAGGCCTCCCTCGTATCGGGAGTAGCAGCACCAGGGTGGGCGGGGACGGAAGACTCCGGGATCACCAATTGTGAATCACCAGGAGCCAGGGAATCGTGGGACGGATCGAATTCCGAGCCCCCGTCGGGGTTGTGTCGGTCAAAGAAACCGGTAGTCGAGGCAAGGTCCAGGCCACATTCAGCCAAACAACCCTTACCCACCAAGTAACCGCCAACCAAACACTCCACCTCTTTCATCGTGACAAGCTTGGCATTAGCAACCACAGCCCTCACATCATCATCAAACGCCTCATTCATAGCGTTGACGCATCCATAATTGTGATCAAAGGAGAGGAACGCATAGTCCCCCCCAGGTGCACGGTATGACCGTGTCTTAATTTCGACGAGGCCGCGGCGGTGTTTCACAGCGTCATGTGCTGGAACCGGGACGTCGACGATAACCGAGGGCGTACCCAAGGAGAAGGAGGAAGGTTCCGCATCCGTAAGCATGGACGAGGAAACCTCAAACGACAAGGCCGAAGCCGGAGGAGAATGGGAGGGAGACGACATGTCTGCCCGCCCGACTGCACCTGGGATTACCGGGCTTAAACCACGGATATCTCGCCCAAAGTGCCTTCGAGGCTAGGTAGCGCACACCAACTCAACCCTAAGCGAGGAGAGGAGTGAGTAAAATGCTTCAAGTGTGGTGAAACAAAATAAACAAACAAAGTGCAAAATAAATAACCGAGCCGAAAAGCTTCAAAGAGGTAAAGGAATATCCCTGGCACGTAAGAAAGGGTGTCCGAAGGAGATTACCAGATTGCGTAAAGAAAGTAAAATATAAAGAGGCACACCCCTTTATATACTAAGAAAATCCACCGTGATCACTAATACAAAAGAGAATGCTTGGAGTCGCGTGGAGCCGTCATTCTTCCGTTAAGTTCCATCATCTTCCGTTGCGTAGCGACGCATCCCAACCACTTATACAAAGGAAATCTAACTATGCAACCAAGAAAACCCCAACCAGTATATGCAACGCAAAACCCATGCATATTCCATCTCCATAGTCGGGTGGCCGTGACACCCGATCCCCTAACAGCAAATCTACATAGCCCAGGTGCACTCAATTAAACAGGTACTGGGTACCTTGTATTTAGTAGAATGAAGAGCTCTTAGTTCCAACAGCCTAGTGAAAAGGGTACGATAAACCAAGGGCAGAGAGCATGGTCTGACTCTGTGGCAGGTACATGAATAATCCAAGCCTCAAAGACCAATAAGGCAGCTGGCAATGAGGTGCCTGCAGTAATGTAGATGACTCCCGAAGGGCCTGAGCTGTAATTAAGAAAGCCAGAGCCAAGGGAGGAGGCAGCTGAGCCACCAGGCAGTATGGTTCCAGCTGTAGGATAGATGAGCCCCAGCAAAGGAGGTCAGAGCCAGGAAAAGGAGGTGGCCAACACTAGCCAGCAGATGGGATACTACACAGCAGAGAGGGTGCTAGCCAGGAAGAGGATTGGGTAATACCTATAGTAACATCAGAGGTAGAGTTGGAAAGATGCTAGCCATTGCAAGCAGAAAAGAGTGAAATACTAGAAAAGTCAGATGGGAGGGGTAGATGGAAGAGCTGCTGCTGTAGTAATAAGAAGAGCTCTGAGGACCTGGGCAGTAGTGTACCAGCTGACCCACGGGAGGAGAGATTGAAGAAGGCAAGGTACGGCGAGTCAGGCCAGATGATATGTTGGAAGGCTGCAAGCAGGGTCATAGAAGTAGGCACAAACTGCAAATACAAAGCAGGTGTATTACTGCTTTTCTCATATAGTTCCTTGTTCTGGGAGAGAAAGCATCACTTAGTGGATGGGATACCACTACCAAGGAATATGAAGAGGCCTGAAGTGCACTCCTGATAGCCGAGAAGACTACCTGTTTAACTAACCAAGACACCGTCCCCTATCTACCAAAGTGGACTGTATCAATACTAAGTAAGGGCTAACAAAAAAAGGGTGGAGAAGAGGGAGGCCTGACAAAGAGACCCCACAGGAGTGAAGAGGATCCCAACCAGTAGGAGCTAGCGGCCAGATATGGGGGAGAGATACAGGGTGCTCTTACGGGGTAAAGAGATGAAGAGCAGTGGCCTAAACTCCCTTAGCAGAAGGGGTACAAGACGAAAAAAGTAGTGATAGGTCTCAGATGTTGACTCATTCCCAAACAGAAAATAATTTTCAATGACAGCAGTTGTAATAGAGACGGAGGATGTAAGAAACTTTACTCTACTCAATAGTCTATATAATAGTACCAGACTCCAGATTACATACTTTCACGCTCCGCACCCTCTACTTTCCTCTCGCTTAAAAACATTACCCCTTTCGGCCGGGCAAAACTCCAGGGTTTTGCGTGGCAACCATCTCCACACACCTTATTTCTCTCTTGCTTAGGCTTCAGTCTCTAAGTGCACAGCCCCCTCACTACCCCGTACAGCCCCCTTCATCATGCAGGGGCCTGGTCCGGGGCCTGCAAGGTCTGGCTCTCGAGCCTCCAGCTGTGCCTCACCCTATGAGTCAAGGGCTCCAACCCCCTCTCTTCCCGCTCACCTCTCCCTGATAAGGGAAGAACTAGCCCGCAACCTCCACCATATAGGACTGGCAGCCCCTCCAATTTCTCCCCCAACTGATTCTCAGCTTCAGGAGCTGTCTGCTGGCGAGGTCATCCTCCTACCACTAGTCTGCACTGCGCTCACGGGGATAGGCAGCATCATCCAAAGACTAGAGGCCCTGGAGCAGTCCTCTGCGGCTGCCCCCAGGGACCCCGCCTCCCTCCCCACCTTAGAAGCCACTGTCCGGGACCTCTCCCGGAGGGTCAACGCATTGGCCACACGCCCCCAGGCTGCCCTGCTAGGCCCTCCTCCTCCTCGCCCGCCCCCGAAACAGATGAAGCGCCGGCCGCCACCCCCCCCCTCCCTGCTCCCCCTGGAGCAAAGTACCACCCCCCCCCGGGCCTACGTCCTGGATATCCCGGTCGAGGACATTGACTCCCCCCTGCAGGTTGATGGAGTGTGGTACGGTAACCCACGCACTTTCGCAGCCAGACATCCCCGCTACTTCGCAGCCTTCCAGTTTGCCCAGGGCGAGTTCCCGGACTAGTCTTCCTTCCGCCTGGGCCCCGCCCCCTTCTTCCTCACCCTAGCTCCCCTCGCCTCCCCCTACGCCAGCACTGCAGCCCCCTCCAGGGGCCAGGTACAGCAGACCAATACCAAGGGTAAGAAAAAGGCGACGACCGCAGCCTAAGTCGTGGCGCCAGGCAGTGCCCCCTCCCGTATCCGGGAGGCTGCCCTCGTGCCAGCTGCCGAACATCATGGGTTCGGGCCCTGCATCATCCCGGTCTGTAACAGAGGCTCCCTCAGGTAGATGGCTCCTAAGGATACGACCGCACCAAACTTCGAATCTCCCGAACACAGCTCTTGCGAAAGTGTAAAGAATAAAAGTAACCGGTAAAACTTAATATCGTTAAACTCAGGCTTATCTCAATTAAAGTCTCTCGAGAGGATGTTGATTGTATCGGGGTAGGAGAGTTCTTGTATAATCTTTAAGTAGTCAGACTTATACCAAAAACTCCTCCATCAGGTTACCCCGACCAACTTGAGTATGCCCTTCTCCGTAAGGGTTGCCCCGGCACCATTACCCTGTTCCCCAAGGGCCATAGGTGTCAGCACACTCTAGTAGAAATCTCCTTTATGCACATCAGTTCCTGCAAGGTGTTTACCAATACACCTGCCAGAGTGAAAACCTCTGCGCATCGGTGTCTCGTCAGTGGCTAACTGTCGAGACGCTTAGGAAAGCTAACTAAATGACTCTCTTCCCATATGCTTTGACCTATGCAAGCACTCGTAGACATCAGCTGGCTTCCGGCTAAGTTCTATCTTTCTTGATTGCGAACTTAAGGGGTCTACGAGGGTCCCCGGGAGAGCTGTGTTGGCAGCGGGACCCATAGGGCCTACCCATGGCCCCTTACCCCCGACACACCACTCACCATGATAAGTATCATGCTATTAGAGTCTTCAAACAAACCGCAAAGAGCCTACGGCAAAGGGGCACCTGTAGGCTTGATTGGCGTAAAACCTTCTCAGATGTCTCCGGTACTACCCGGGACTACTCTGGGGACCCTTCCGGATAGCTCACACTAACTCCGTCAGTTTTGGTCCGTTTTACTCTGGTCCTTTTGGAGAAGGTACTTGACCTTCTCACCTCGGCCCCCTTATATATTCTGCGAACAGCTTCCAGTCGGACGGACAGCGGCGACGCATACAGTGTTATGGATAGGTCTTTATAGATTCCATTTAACTAGCATAACGACAACTCCACCCATTTTAGCCCATGACGCCCGGGGCAAACCCTGGGGCCGCAGGTACCTGTTAGGAATAATTCTACCAAGTTACAGCTTGTTTGGAGCACGGTAGCTCCTTCCGTAGTCTTCTGATCAAAGTGCAATCAAGTGCCTGTTGATCATCATTGCGTAACAAACAATCCTAACATTTCCCCGAATTCCTCCGACAACATTTCCGACGGAAGGTAGGGTAATAATATCCTAAAGGTAGGGTAAGTATCTCCATGGTGACACGAAGTGAGTCTCCAGGGTAGGGTAACATGACTTCCTTAAGTAGGGTAAACTCACCTGGCCTTTTGACCAATCCATAGGCCAGAGCGGACATTGTCCCGTTATTACCACTACTTAGGTACACCTATTCCTTAAGTACCTTCTGTTCTTAGAGACTTCCGGACCATCAGATATCTCTCGGATATGCGCCTACATATCCCCCTCGTCTACCATTTGACCTCTAGGTCTTATGTATGGGCGTAGACTTAGGTTACCATAGCTCTATATTGTAGTGTCATTACACGGTCCCCCACAGGGATGCGACACGCCTGGCGGCCACCGCCCCCAACATCGTAGCCTCCCTCCCCCGGGAGGCCAACTGTCCCTTCCCCGTCTCTTTCTCAGCCACTGTCAATGCACGTGGCGTGATCACCCTCCTAGCCACTGATCCCCTCACGCCGGCCACCAATTACTCCCCCTACTATCAGCCGCTTGCCAACAAAATCAACCAGTCCTTCGCTGTCTGGGACAATCGCTACCGCCCCTTCTGCCCCGCACCCAATGAGGTGCAGCTCGTCATCCACAGTCTTCCTGTCCCTTACCTCCCGCAGCACCAGACTGACCTCTTCCCCGCACTTGCTTCGTCCATCAAGAATGCCAAGGATGTCGATATCTTTGGTGCACGCTACCTCCAACGAGACCCCCTCCTCCGCAAGGCTATGACCTCAGTGGTCATCAGCATTGCCCCGTCCAATGTGGCCCACATTGGGTCCAAACTCCTCCTCTACTCCAAGCTCCGCAACGTCCAGAATGCGGTCTCCAAGAACAAGTTCATGCAATGTAGGCATTGCTGGAAGTTTGGCCACCCCGTGCCGGCATGCATTGCCACCATTCCCGTCTGCCCAATCTGTGCATTGAACCACACAAGGGCCAACCACCGCTGCCCTAATCCAACGTGCCCCAAGCTGGGCTTCCTCAAACCTGTCATTGCCTCCTGCCCGGCCTCCTCTTCCAAGTGTGCAAACTGCGCCGGCCGCCATCCGGCTACTGACAGGTCATGCCCTTCTCGCCCCTCCCACCCAACACTGGAGACTTTAGGGTCTGAGGCGCAGGATGAGGTGGGGGATGACACCACAGACTAGGACAACGCCCCTCCGGGCGATGCTCACATACCCACTCCCCCCCTCCCAGATGCCGACCCTTTGGCCACCCCCCGACCCGTTGTTGCCCTGATACCCCATGCTCCAGCACCCGCCTCCCAGTCTGCTGCCTTCTTGGCCTCCCTAGGGGAATCTAATAGCCCATCTCCATTCCCCTCAGCTTCCTTCCATAAGTGATAGTACAACCCATGGATCCAAATTTGGTGGACTGATTGCGGCCAACCCCCACTGTCCTTCCATTTCTTTCCATCGTTCAACATAACTACTTAGGGAGCTGGAATGTTTTTCTTTCCCTGTTCAACAGCCTTGCTGCGCTGCCCTCTCCTTCCCAGGTAGTGGCCCTCCAAGACCCCCCGCTCTGGCGGGGAAAGCTGTGGTCCTTTTTCATGTATAAATGCTTCTCCCCTCCTGTCGCCTCAGGCCGCAAGCCTAAGGTGGCCTTCTTTGGTTCCCAGGAGCTGCTTGGAGCCTACCCTGTTCTTCCCTGTTTTTTTGATCGGCCTGACCTAATGGCACTGGATATCCACTCGCCTAGGGGCTTGTTTTCATCATCTCTCCATGTTTTTCGGATATCCAATTTGGATTCCCTTAATTTCGTGTCATCCCACCGCCAGACAGTCTCACCGGGGCATGCTTTTCCCCTTCATGATTTCCCTACCCTCACGCTTACCAGTGGGGACTTTAACCTATGCCACCCCCTATCTGACCCTTTGCGCCTGTTTTCAGACTAGGATGTCCTGGGGTTCTCTCCCTACTTTGAAGTGGCCTCCGAGGCTGGCTACAGCCTTCTCAACACCCCTGGCATCCATACCAGGTTCCCCTTCGACCCGGCAACTAGGCCCGGCGTTCTTGACTTAGCCTTTGCCAACAAGTTCCTGGCTCCATTCCAACATTCCTGGTCGGCTGATCTCCCCTCTACCGGCTCAGACCACGTCCCCATCCTCATCAAGCTCTCCTCTCCCTTAATACACAAGGCGCCCCCGAGCCCGGACTGGGATAAGGTGGACTGGCCGCCAGTACTTGAGATCCTGCAAGGAGTTGCCCTCCCGCCACCGCCTTCCCTTCCCACAGCTTCCGCCCTCAGCTCTTGGTCTGATTGCCACCTTGGTGCCCTTTCAGCCCTACTCCTGGCCCCGGCCGCCCTAAAACGCCCCTCACTTAGGTCCAAACCTTGGTGGTCCCGCCTGTTGACCGCACTGTGCCGTGCTTTTAATGCAGCTGCCAGGAGGTCCCGCTCCTCCCCCTTACTCACACTCAATGCCGAGGCCCACGAGGCCCACTCCCTCTACCTTAAGACCATCAAGAAGGCGAAGGCAGAGCACTGGAGGAACTTCCTGTCCACGGTTGACTCCCGCTCTGTCTGGACGGCCAGCAGGCTTGCTACTGGGAGGGGCCCTGACCGCTTCCCCTCCTTCCCAGGTCTCTCCTCCCCCGAACAGATTAACTCAGCTCTTCTCAGGCACTTCTTCCCCTACAAGACCCCCACCTGCACCCTATCTATTCTCAGGCCTTTCCGCGACTCACCCCCGCACACTCCTGAGGAGGTGCAAAGAGCCCTGTCCAAGTCCTCAAACTCTTCTGCCCCAGACCTGGACCAGATCCCCTATGGGGTCTGCAAGAAGGTCCACGCGGCTAACTCCTCCCTCCTAGTTAATCTTCTCGCGCCTTTGCTATCTTTCGGCTTCCACCTCCCCTCCCTTAAACAGGCCAATGGAGTTGTCCTCTCGAAGCCTGGAAAACCAGACTATTCCTCTGCCTCCTCCTTTCGCATTATTGTCCTCCTCCAGACTGTTTCGCAAATCCTGGAGAGGAGCGTTGCCTCTCGCGTGTCCCTGGTCGCCCGCTCACGCGGCCTAATCAACTGAAACCAATGCGGCTCGCTCCCTCAGCATAGCACCTACGATGCCTGCGCCGCCCTCACCGACGGGGTCCACTGCCTCCAGAGGCCCGGGCTCAAAGCCTCGTCGCTCTTCCTTGACATTAAAGGGGGGTTTGACAACATCAATTCAACACTACTGACTACTTTCATGAAGTCCAGGGGGGTGCCCCCATACATCTGTTCCTGGGTCCAATCTTTCCTTTCTAATAGACATTGTCGTCTTCTCTTTCAATTGTCTCCTAATGTGTTCTCTCCAGTGCAGGTGGGCGCGCCTCAAGGGTCTCCTATTTCTCCTCCCCTGTTTGTCATCTATGTGTCTCCTCTTCATTTGGATATTCCCAAGGGAATCATGTTTTCCTATGTTGATGATTTTACTGTTACGGTGGCTTCTTCCTCTTACAGGCGCAACATGCAGCGCTTACAACATTACTTTTTGGCATTGAAGAGAAGGGCGGATGCTATAGGCATGTCCTTCTTGGTGCCCAAAACAGAACTTTCCCACTGGAGGACCTCTAGGGACCAAGGAGCGCCTTGCTTCACCCCTGTCACCCTGGACGGCACTCTATTCCACCCTGCTGGGATGGTTCGCTGGCTCGGCTACTGGTTTACCCCTAGCCTGGAGACCTCTCCCCACATCGCAAAACGATTGGCGCTGGCCCAAGGCACTTTCGCTATCCTAAGAGAACTCTCTTCTCCTGGTAAAGGCCTGCCTCCTTATCTCAATAGGAGGCTCGCCGTGGGACTCATCCTTCCCATCCTCTCCTATGGGGCCGATCTCCTGATGCCCAACTCTTCTGCACTCCATAAGATAGAGGTTTTTTGGAACCGAGTCCTCTGATGGGTGACCAACTGCTTCCACTCTACCCCTACCTCGATCCTCCCCTGTAAGGCCAGCATCCTACCTCTGGTAGTCCTCCTTCCCCACAAGCGCCGGATGGCGGGCTTGAGGATGGTCAGCTCTCCACCTGAGATAAACCCGGTCTCGGCCAGGCTCCCCCTGTCCTTTCCCTCCGCATCAGCCACAAGGGCCCCGGACTCCAACCGGGCCCTGTCTATTGGTCTGAAAGGCAATGCGTACCCCCTCCTCTGGAACACCCCTAGGCCCTCTCCCGCCGTACGATCTAACCTCCCTATTGATGGCATAGCTCATTCCCTTGCCCGTGTCGCTGCCAAGGTGTCTCTTCCGCGCCTGAGCAGGCACCTGGTCTCCGGGACGACCATCAATCTCCCCTCCTCACAAAAGTACTCCCTGCTGAAGGCCACCACTCGCTCTCTCCTCTTCAGGAACTAGGTACTACAGGCCCCCCCTCCGCTATACTACCCCTACCCCACGCCGGAAGCCCCGCACCCTTTTATGGGGCAGGACCGCTTTCTGGCTGGACGAATACATCAGATCTGAGCTGGAAAAAGCTACCTAGCAGCACACACCTCCTGGAACGAGCCAGACAAACCTACAACTTGCTCTACCTGCGGCCATGAGCCAGAGACTATGCAACATGCTGTCCACTCCTGTCCCTCTAAGGCCCCCTTAAGACTGCTCCATATCCCGGGAGTGGACTCTTTAGGCTATGAGGCTCCCCTGTAGGTGGATAAGAACCTCTTATGGGGCCTCGCACGGTACGTTTCCAATATAAGAACCAACTTTCCCCCCGCGATGGGTGGGGGTCGGGCGTCACCCGGTACCAACCTTGTTTCAGATTGAAGTGGTATTTCTTTTTGATGTCTTTCCTGGCTTTATTTGACTTTCCTTGCTTTATGTTTCCTTCATGGGGGAGGACGCTTGTCTGTTCTTTTGCGATTAGTTGCCCTGGCAGGCGCAGTGGGTTGTATTACTCACAGGCGGGGATTGTTGGCGGAGAATTATTACGTTACTGTTTGTTGTTTTTGATATTAAGGTTTTGTTTTTGAAATCGCTAGCGCTCCATGCAGGTTCTTGTACCTTAACAAAGAATATATGAGTTAAACAAAAAAATAAAAATAAAAATAAAAACAGAATCCAGATTACATACTTGGCAAGGCATATTATTGCTGGAATTATCATGACAGCATCGTGCAAAGGTGAAACAGGCTATCTCTTATGTATTGAAATTACAAGGAATCCCCATAGTTGTCTTGGATTTCAGCTTAGGTGGAGGAAGTTTTAATTCAACTAGCATTTACTATAACAATCAGTAAAAGCCAAGAGTAGTCATCAAATGTTACTGGAATTTTTTGAAAGATAATGTCTTTACTTATAGCCAGCTATATGTAGTATTATTAAGAGCATCAGATTCCCATAATGTAATAACAGTACTGACAGGAGATGGTGACAATATTGGTATTACAAAGAATATTGTCTGTTCTGAGGTCCTCTAACTCAATTATAATTAATGTATGATTTTGTTATAGTCCATATTATAATTATGGTTTATTTCAGTTGTAGGGTTAGTGATACTATATAACTAGAACATTAATTTTACAGCATTCAAGATCTATGAACCATGGTGGTAACACTGGGACAAGTCCTTGTTTAGATATAGAAATAAAGTTGTAAGTAGAATATCTGACTCTAGTAAAAATATATTTCTTGAAATCTTTAGGCTCTAGTCCATATATCAAGTCAGTATGTTAAGTATCTACAACTACTGATTAAAAGTGTTTGTAAAACATGCAGTATTAGTAAGCTGCCTTGCTAAAATTATAGTACAACAACTATCTCCCTACAACAATCAGGATATCATCCTCTGTGTCCAACCACTGTCGAAGAACAAACCAGACCTCCTTTTCTGCCAAGACCTTCTGTCATTGGCTGAAAACCTTCTCTCACAGCCTTGCCTCTTTACCCCACAGTTGCAAGCCCTCTGTCCTGCAGCTATAGCTCCTTCCTCCTCCTCAGAGGGGCAGCAGAAGAAATGCCCTTGGGCACCTTTGATCTATGTGCCTTCTCTACCCGTTCCTACCAGCTTCCCTCCTTGGATGACTGAGGAGGGTAGTCGTTCCACCATAGCTATTTTCTGACCCTCAGGCCAGTCCTTACTTGAGAGACTACAAAGTAATACTACCTTTACCCTTACTCTAATCACCTCTGAGGTTCAGGTGGAGTCTGTTCCAGGTACCCCCTATTTTCATGACCTGTTCATTATGAAAGGTCTGCAAATATGTCTTGCCAAAAATCCCAAACTTAGCAACTCCTGGGTCATCTTTTTCCAGATAATGCAGCTGATACATGATGACTACAAGAGAGCAGTCGATTATGTTACTGAGGACCTTGCTGCTCTTACTAAGGAATATGAGGTGGTCCATCCTCCCCCTCCCTTCCCTCAGCCTGCTACTACTAGTTCTGCATGAACTCCCCTCGACTCCACAGTTTTAGTGTTCCTCTCAGCCCTCTGTTACACATATGAACACACAGACCTTCCCCGCGCACAGACCTCCTGAAACCCGCGAAAAATCCATGGCCAACACCCCCCTCCAGCCCCGCCGTTCGCCCTGCGCGCAGTAGTAGTGTCGCCGGAATTTGGTGTCCCGACAGTATAAACCGGTTGAAACGAAGCATGCATCATAACACCGTATACGTCGTCGCCATCTGTCTGACCGAAAGCTGTTCGCATGATATCTAAGAGGGGACCTCAGGCTATGTCTGAAAAGTGGAACGGAGTCAATCGGACGGGTAACCATGGAGCTACAGGCTAAGCGAGATTGACCACCTCGGACATGGACAGAAAGTGTTGGGACGAAATCACCAACAGTCCAATGAGTTATCGGGACGTGCCCGTATGGATGAGGCACGGAGCCCAGTCTTACGCTCACATAGTATAGAGCCAACAGGAGGCCTAGCTATGGTTGAGGGACTTTCCCACGACGTCGACTAGTCCGATCGTGGCGAAAAGTCCTCAATGTTGATGCAGTCAAGTTGCGAAGTCAACAACGCATTGATGAGTCTCTCGACGGAGCTGATCACTCCAGTCAGAGTTAGGAGGACAGTGAGTTGGCTCGAAGCGAGACCACTCGCTTGTACTTAAACCTCCGAGACGAAGGAATCATGCGTTTTCGCCGGAGAGGTTTTGAACGCCCTCGCGGAAACCCTACAACACATGGAGACCGTAGGTCGAGCAAAGACGTAAAGTTTATCAGGGTCAAACGGATGCCCATTACAATAGTAAGGGTAGGAAACGGGAAAGGGTACATTATTTAGTATGAGATAGATGTAGCCCGCGACCACCCAGACGCGGAATATAAATATCGAGGTGCCTCCTTAGCTTTCAGAACACGCTCCGCGCCCTCTTCTTTCCTCTCGCTTGAAAACATTACCGCATTCGGCCAGGCAAAACTCCAGGGTTTTGCGTGGCAACCATCTCCACACACCTAATTCCTTCCTT
>LN891380.1:0-13261 GCA_900010015.1 Tuber aestivum | reverse complement strand
GGCCTCGGCAACAAGAGCCCCGGACTCCAACCGGGCCCTATCCATCGGGCTGAAGGGGAACGCTTACCCCCTACTCTGGAAGACGCCCAGGCCCTCTCCCGCCGTAAGGTCCCACCTGCCTATTGACGGCATAGCTCACTCCATCGCTCGGATCGCCGCCAAAGGAACTCTCCCAGGCCTGAACAGGCACCTAGTCCCTGGCGCGATCAACAATCTCTCCTCGTCCCAGAAGTACTCCCTCCTAAAGGCTACCACACGGTCCCTCCTCGCTCAGGACTGGGTACTACAAGCCCCCCCTTCTCTATACTATCCCTATCCTCCACCGGAGGCCCCTCACCCCTTCATGGGACTGGAGCGCTTTCTGGCTGGGAGAATACATCAGATGAGAGCTGGAAAGAGCTATCTAGCTGCCCATACCCCCTGGAACGAGCCAGACAAACCCACCACTTGCCCTGCCTGTGGCCTAGAGCCAGAGACCATGCAACATGCTATCCTCTCATGTCCCTCTAAGGCCACCTCGAGACTGCTTCATATCCCGGGAGTTGATTCTTTGGGCGGCGAGGCTCCCCTATGGGCTGATAAGGACCTCTTATGGGGCCTGGCGCGATACATTTCTGACACCAGAACCAACTTTCCCCCCGCCATGGGCGGGGGCCGGGCTTCGCCCGGCACCAATCCTGTTTCAGATTGAAGGGGTTGTTCTCTCTGTTATCTCTCCTTGCTTTAATTGACTCTTCATGTTTTATGTTTTCTTTACGCGGAAGAAGGCTTGTCTTTCAATTTGTGATTAGTCGCCCTGGCGGGCGCGGTGGGTTGTATTACTCACAGCCGGGGATTACTGGCGGAGATATTTCATTACTGTTTGTTGCTTTTGACATTAAGGTTTTGTTTTTGCCATAGCTAGCGCTCCATGCAGGTTCTTGTACCTTAACAAAGAATATATGAGTTAAACAAAAAAAAAAAAAAAATACCTTAGCTTTCAGAACATCCTCCGTCTCCACTACACCTCCGGTCATTGAAAAATATTTCCTAATCGGGAACGACTCAACACCGAGGAACTATCACCACTTTTCTTTAGCCTTGCACCCCCCCGCCGGGGGG
The DNA here is from genome assembly GCA_900010015.1 of Tuber aestivum. Classification (NCBI taxonomy): domain Eukaryota; kingdom Fungi; phylum Ascomycota; class Pezizomycetes; order Pezizales; family Tuberaceae; genus Tuber; species Tuber aestivum. The sequence goes on along the minus strand of LN891380.1, from coordinate 12,160 downwards.
TGCAGGCTGATGCCTTCCATCCTTTCGCCCAACGGGGCCTCTCTTCTACTCTCTCCCCCACCTGGCATCTCGCCTCTGCTGGATGGGGGTCCACTCCTCACCCTGGGGGCCTCATCGTGAGGCCTCTCTCCTCCCTACCCCGCTTCTGCTACACCTCGCTTAGCAGCTGCACGGTCGGCTTTGGTGGCTGGGTTGATGGTTGAACGGTCAGTTGGGCTGGTGGTCCTCTGGGCTATCGGGAGTGGCTGGTGGTGGGATCCCTTCCACTACAGTGACGCTATCTCTCCCAGAACAAGGGACTACATGAGAGACGCGGCAAAACACCAGCTACTCCTGTGACCCCAGTTGCAGCCTCCTACCGTATCGCTTGACCGGATCCTTTCTTTGCCTTGCCCTCTTCCTCTCCTCTCCTCCGGGATCGGCTGGCACCCTACTGCCAGGGCCCTCGGGCCCCACCACCACCAAGGGGCAGTGCTTCGGCCACCCTTCCTCCTTCCCTCTGTGCCATATCAGCTGGTGCTTCTCCCTCTTCTGCCACCATCGCGGCAGCACTACGATCCTTCCTGGCTCTGATGTCGCGCATCATCCAGCCTTTCCACCTCCAGGCTCCTGACGCCCGGGGTCTACCCCCCCCCTCCTCAGCAGTATCGGCTGCCCCACTCCATCTCAGGTTGCTGGCATCTCTCGCCTGTCTTCCTCTCTCCACGCTTGCGGCCCGCCCCCGGCCGAACAGCTGGTTGGCCTACCTTGGTATTGCACTATCTCCTGGGTTGAGCTGGCCGGCTCCATCATGGCATTTCGCCAGGGTCCTACCGTGGGCCCGACAGCGGACATATTCGTTCGCGGACGCCTGTAGAGGCACTTGGGGGTTTCCTAATCTATTCTTTCCTTTGTCGAGATGAGGCTGAAGGGTTTTCTTCTCCTTCCTGCCTTCTCTGTAGAGGACGATTGTTCCTTTGCGGGGCGGGATCTGCGGTTGGGCCTATACCAGAGGGTCTTGGAGGGGTTGTTTTGTTCCCTGGGGCGCGGAGGAATGCGTCTGAAATTAAGGTTTTGTTTTTGCCATAGCTGGCGCTCCATGCAGGTTCTTGTACCTTAACAAAGAATATATGAGTTAAACAAAAAAAAAAAAAAGAGAAATCCCTAGCTTTCAGAACATCCTCCGTCTCCGCTACACCTCCGGCGATTGAAAACTCAACACCACGGTTTTTATCGTGAGTTTTTTGTTTCGTCGCGAAACTTTCTCCACCCTTCCGCCCACTCCTGCCTTGGGCCTCGGCCTAGGGGAGTCTGGCTCCTCTCTCCTCTCACGCCCGGGATAATGACTTCAGTCTACCGTCGCAGGGCCCTCTCTCTCCCTGGGGGTTGGTCGGTCGGAGGCCCTCCTCGGCTGGCTAGCAGGTGGTGGGATCCCTTCCACTACAGTGACGCTATCTCTCCCAGAACAAGGGACTACATGAGAGACGCGGTAAAACACCTGCTATGCTTTGCCCAAGCGGCCGTTGATGACCTTCCTTACTCCCCCTTCCTCCTCCCCCCACGCATGGCGGGGAGTCCTATCCTCCTCCTGAGTTGGCCTCGCTTAGCCTTCTCACGGTCGGCAACCCCTTAACCACCATCGTCAGACGGCAGGGACTACAGTCACAGTAGGGGAGAACAGCCAACAGGCTACGGTCGATCTCCCCGTTCTCTTATTTCCCTAAGAGGCTGCCTAGTCCGACACGAACGCGTTTCCGATAGACGTTGTTAAAGGTCTTTGGGTCTATCCCTCCACTCTCCTCTCCCTACGGTCGGATCGGCTGGCACCCTACTGCTACACCTTCCCCTCCCCCCGGTTATCGCCCACGGCCGGCTGGTCACCTCCTTCCCTCCATGGTATTGCACTGCCTCCTTGGAGTAGGTCTGGGGGGGGCCCCCTATCTTAGCGCGCTTCGTGCGTTGCTTCCCGCTTGAATGAGTGGACTCGCCCTTCGGGGCCTACGTGGCTTGCTACTAACCTTTCTTTTGTCTTTTTGGGATTTCTCAGCGGGTTTTCCTGGCCCTTCCTGCTTTCTTCTTAGTTAGGATTTCCTTGTTCGTCCATCTAGCCGGGCTTGGGTTTCTTTTCTTTGAGGCGAGATGTGCGGTTGGCTCCATACCAGAGGGGCTTGGGGGGTTGGCTTTCTCCTGTGGCGAGAGGAGGGATATGGGTTTTTTGTCATCATAGCTAGCGCTCCATACGTTTTTTGTACCCTAAACAAATAATCAATGAGTTAAACAAAAAAAAAATCCTTAGCTTTCAGAACTATCAGCGAACGGAGAAGAGATCTTATCAATATATTCGTTATACTTTGATACCTACTTTTGTTACAAGCTTTCTTGACCACTCTCCGAGAAACCTTATTGGCCCCAGTTACAATTCGCCCGACTTAGAATTGGCTGCCCCCTAACACCCTCCCCACTGCTGCTGCTGCTACCCCTGCTGCCCCTGCTCCTGTTGCCCCCTCTAGCTGGGCAACAGTTACCAGGAAGCCCTGGAGCCCTATCCCCAGAACCCAGAAAGTGTCTACTCAGGCCTCCAAATCCTCCCTCCCAGCTGCTGCCCAGCCTGCAAGAAAGAACCTTACCATGCATGAGCATCACTTCCTCATTATGAGAGATGGCTTCCCCTAGCCTCTACTGCATTCCAGCTGCATGATAGTATCAATCACGCCTTGGACTCCACTCTGGTTTAGTCCATCCCCTTAATGGATGGGGTGGTTACTCTCAATACTATGGATTTGGTTAAGGCAACCATGCTTAATAGCAAGGGAACACTCTTTTTCTACTGTATTCCAGGTTTCTCTATTATTCATCTTGATACTCCAACCATCTAACCTTGGGTTTTTGACATCCCTACCTGCTTCTCCCTAGCCAGTATTGCAAGTGAGCTCACTACCTTCAACCCTGATCTGATCATTATGGGGTAGTCTATATGGCTCACCTCTAATAATGCACAAGATGGCAGGACTACCTCCACAGCTGTTATTTCTATCACTGGTCTGAAGGTCATATCCTTTTTGGACAAACGCTTCTCCACCTTTTCCAACCTCTACCATACCAAGTGCCACCTGCCAGTGTACTATAACCATTATATCCCGTGTTCGACCTGTAACAGCTATGGACACTAAACTAGCAAATACGACAGCTCTGCTAGCTACTATTAGTGCATCTTACTGCATGCCACTAGGGATCACACTTACCCTACCTCTACCTGTTGGGTCTGCAGTCACCCCTCTAACCACTCTACTGTCCTAGGTATCAACTGGGATGGACCCTATAACACCTATTCACTTACCTACCCACTTCGTCTACAGCCACCGTGGCTGCAAGATAGGGAACAGAATGATAATAAGGTAGATATGTCTATGTGACCTGGGATTCTTTTAGTACTTTCATTTCTTTTCTTGTCACATTGGCATCTATGTAGCTATCTAATATTTTTTTCCTTGGGCTAGGAGCCTGTTAGAAAAGTTTACTTTACCTTGTAAGTCAGGCTTTAGGCATTAGGTTTCTTCTCTTGTCAGTTAGTCATCCTTAATGATGCAAGAAGCTATTTGAGTTCGAAATAGGGCCAATTGCCAGGCTTGTTCTGTATGGGCCCGAGTAGGTTCTGAGCCCTGAGGCCTGTTAGGAGCATGGGGCGGGCAGGGGTATATTTTTCCTTTGTATTGTATTTGGAATTGAGGCTGTTTATATCAGCATACTGCAAGATTCCTATAGGTTTTCGTGCTATATGTTACACATAGAAGCGTAATTGGTGCAGCACGTGACTAAATGCATAAGGTCCCGTGTTTGACTCTGGGCCCCGCTGTAGTTATCGTGATGATGTTATATTAGCGCACAAAACATTAAAGGCATCATGCAAGTCTTTACCCTTTCACTATCCATGGATAAAGATAAGCGACCAAGGCGATTTTACTGGATAACGTAGAAGGAGCTCCCCTCTATAAGATGAGACTTAGTTGGTGCAGATTGGTCAGTTAGCTATAGATCTAGGATCTCTGCCAGTCTATACACTATTACAAGACGTAATATGCATGCCCGCCTTAGCTAGCATGAACTACAGTTACCCGGAAGACATGTTGACAATTGATTAATGACAACTGTCTAATCGAGTTAGATATCTTCGTCATGCTCTCTAAGCGATGTGCATAGAGGAGTTATTGATAAGTCCTGTAACGGAGCTGATCACGCCACATAGGAAGAGAGTGGGGAAGTTAGTTTTCAGGGTCAAACGGAGCTTGCACTCACAGGATACTGAATCATTAGTATGGCAGGTACATAGTCAGTGAAGGAGTGTAGGCCACCAATCTTCAAACCTTTACCCCATGGAGGCCCCCTCTCCCTTCCTCCCCTACCGGGCATCCAGCTCCAGCTGGTTGGGGTCCTCGTTTCTCCTCGGAGGATTTCTTGATTAGGCCTCCCTCCTCTCTACCCTACTTTCATTAGAATATACTTAGTATTAGCAAAGTCAGCTTTGGTCAATAGCAATTGGTTTTTTGGTCTGTTGGTCTGGTGGTTCTCAGGGCTGTCAGGAGTTTACCTCAGACCTCTTCATATTTGTAACGGGGGCTCCCTCAGGTAGATGGTTCCTAAGGATACGACTGCACCAAACTTCCAATCTCTGGAACACAGCTCTTGCAACAGTGTAAAGAATAAAAGTAAACGGTAAAACATAATTTCGTTAAGCTCAGGCTTATGTCAATTAAAGTCTCCCGAGAGGATGTTGATTGTGTCGGGGTAGGAGAGTTCTCGTATAATCTTTAAGTAGTCAGACTTATACCAAAAGCTCTCCCATCAGGTTACCCCGACCATCAGGAGTATGCCCTTCTCAGTAAGGGTTGCCGCGGCACCATTGCCGTGTCCCCGAAGGGCTAAGGTGTCAGCGCACTCTAGCAGAATTCTCCTATATGCACATCAGTTCCTACAAGGTGCTTACCAATACACCTGCCGGAGTGAAAACATCTGTGCATCGGTGTCTCGCCAGTGGCTAACTGTCCAGACCCTTAGGAAAGCTAACTAAATGACTCTCTTCCCATGTGCTATGACCTATGGGAGCACTCGTAGACATCACCTGTCTTCCGGCTAAGTTCTGTCATTCTTGATTGCGAACTTAGGAGGTCTTCGACGCTCCCGCGGAGAGCTGTGTCGGCGGCGGGACCCATAGGCGCTACCCATGGTCCCTTACCCACGACACAACACTCACTGTGATAAGTATCAAGGGATTAGAGTCTTCAAACAACCCACAAAGAGCCTACGGCAAAGGGGTACGTGCAGGCTTGATTGGTGGAAAACCTTCCCAGATGTCTCCGGTACTAGCCACGACTACTCTGGGGACCCTTCCGGATAGCTCATGCTAACTCCGTCGGTTTTGGTCCGTTTTACTCCGTTCCTTTTGGAGAAGGTACCTGACATTCTCACCTTCACCCCCTTATATATCCTGCGAACACCCTGCGGTCGGACGGACGGCAGCGATGTATAGAGTGTTAGGGACATGTCTTCATGAACTCCATTTAACTAGCAAGACGGCAACTGCACCCATTTTGGCCAATGACGTCCAGGGCAAACCCTGGGGCCGCAGGTACCTGAGGAATAATTCTACCAAGTTACAGCTTGTTCGGAGCAATATAGCTCCTTCCATAGTCTTCCGATCAAAGCGCAAACAAGTGCCCGTCGATCGTCATTACATAACAAACAAATCCTAACATTTCCCGAAATTCTTGCGAGAACATTTCCGACGAAAGGTAGGGTAATAGTGCCCCAAAGGTAGGGTAAGTATGTCCATGGTGACACGAAACCGGTCTCCATGGTAGGGTAACGTGAATTACTTAGACTGGGTAAACTCACCCGGCCTTCTGTCCTATCCTGAGGTCAGAGCGGACATTGTCACGTTACTACGACTACTTAGGTACACCATTTCCTTAAGTACCTTCTGTTCTCGAAGATATCTTGAGTATCAGATATCCCTTGGATATGTGCCTGCATACACGCCTCGTCTACCATCTGACCTCTCGGTCTCATGTATGGGCATAGACACAGGTTACCATAGGTCTATAACGTAGGGTTCTTATATCACTCCCCTCTTCTCTAAGGACGGACCCGGTCCGCTAACGTCGTCTTTTATTTCCCCGATTCGGTCCACCTGTAACCCTATGGTCTCTGGGTCTATGGGGATACCGACGGTGGAAATCCGTCTTGACTTTTAAGCCCGTGCCTTCTAGCATCGCATATGGTTCCCAAGAGTTTTCCTCTGCGCTATAGCCTTGCCATGAAACTAGGTACTGCACGAAGCTATTTGGAAATTTCGCTTTCATGTTTCCGTACCATCGACTATCTACTACTGCCTCAATAACATAGCTGGGCTCATTGTCTACCATCTCGGGGACTCGGACTTCCTTAGTCCGTTTACCACTTGCATCCTCACAATACGGTTCTAAGAGTCCGACATTGAATACTGGATGGATTGACCAACGAGCAGGCAATTGGAGTGCATAAGCTCCGTTTCCAACTTTACGCTTGACCACAAAGGGTCTAAACATATGGTGGTCCAGCTTCTCCCTAGGTGGCTTAGTGCATATGTTCTTTTGATTTAGTATGACGGGATCAGTTTTCTTTGTCCTACCATTTGGGACATCTTCGATCGTAACATATTCCGGTGATGGTAACCTTTTCTGGTCATACTACTTCCATTGTCTCTCTTGAGCTCGCTTAAGTGTATCTCGGACTTCTTGCCTGACACCTTCCCAATTCTTTACCAATATCCCACTACTGGGATGAACACCTTGTTGTTCCGAGACTGTACCCGACCAGTTGGTCCTTGGGTTAAAGCCATAGTTAATCTCAAACGGAGATAACTTGGTTGACTCAGAGGTAGATGTATTCCATGGATATTCTGCTAAAGGTAGTAGTGATGCCCAATCATCTTGCTGATAGGAACAATAATTTCTTCAGTATTGTTCTAAGGTCTGGTTCACCCTCTCAGTCTGCCCATGAGTTTCAGGGTGGAACGCAGTGGATAACTGTAGTTTCAGTTGCAACTGTTGTATCAGGCTCATCCACAACTTGGATGTGAATCGGCTATCTCTATCGGAGATTATAGATTCTGGGAGCTTATGAAGCCGCCAAATCTCCTTCAGGAACATCAAGGCCAGATCCTTTATCGGAACTTCTGTGGCCAAAGGTAGAAGGTGTGCCATCTTTGAGAATCTATCCACCATTACCCAAATTTTGGTATACCCTTCTGATTCCGGTAGTGGTACTATGAAGTCCATTGAGATGTCCATCCACGGCCTCAATGGCACTCCGACAGGTTACAACAAGCCAAACTTCTTATGCTTACTGGATTTGTTCCGTTGACAGGTATCACATGTACGAACATAGTCCGTAATGCTCTGATCCCTGTTAGCCCAAAAGAAGTTAGCCCTAACCCTGCCTACCGTCTTGAAGGTCGCAAAGTGTCCCGCAATACGGGAGTCATGTTTGGCTTCCATGATCCTATCCTTCAGCTCTTGTGAGTCCGGGATATACCAGCTACTCTTGTACAGGAGAAGATCGTTCTCTATAGTAAGATTCTTATATAGAAGCGTAGTTCTTTCTATTGTCAAGTTACGGTCGACATCTTTGTCTCCCGCTAACACAGCCTTTAAGTCCCTCATATAGATGGGATCCTGTTTCACAGCAGTACGCAATGCATCTAAAAATGTCGATTGCAACCGATAGCCATGACAGCCTATGAAGGTATGAGGACGTAAGAGATCTCGCTCTTGTCCTTCAACTCATTGCCCGGGGCGAAAAAATGGCTTTGGTGTCTCTGACAGAGAATTACTCCCCCCTTTAGGGTGGTGGTCTCCACCCCTTGACAGTGATTCTGCCGTTATATTCAGCCTTCCTTCATGGTAAACTACCTTGAAATTGAATGGCTGCAGGAATTCTGCCCAGCAATGTTGCCGGCGGTTGAGGGTCTTAGTACTATTAAAATACTCTAAATTCTTGTGATCGGTGTACACCGAGATCTCGCCCTCTAGCGACCTAAACAGATGTTCCTATTCCTTGAATGCTTCCACTATAGCAGTCATTTCCTTGTCATGTACATCATAATTTATCTCAGGTGAGTGGAACTTCCTACTATGAAAGGCCACCGGGTACCACTTCTCATCTTCGCAGAACTGAGAAAACACTGCACATAATGCAAAGTCACTTGCGTCTGTCTCCAGTTTGGTCTGGTGGGCAGGATCGAAGTGTGCTAGGATTGGTCCCGTCGTAAAGGCTTTCTTCAAATCATAAAATGCCTTATCACAAGGAGGGGTCCAATCAAATTTTATATCCTTCTTAGTGAGGTCAGTCAAAGGTTTTGCTATCTTAGTAAACCCTTCTATGAACCTTCTATAGAAGTTGGCCAAGCCCATAAAACTTTGGACTCCGACGACGCTAGTCGCTGGTTTCCATTCTAAGATCGAATCCACTTTCTTAGTGGTCATGGATATTCCCTTCTCGGATATCCGATAACCTAGAAACTCAATCTCATTCTTGTGGAAGAAGAACTTGTTTATGTTTACACATAGTCAATGCTTCCTCAACCTCTCGATGACTCGCCTTACTAGAGAGACATGGTCTTCAATTGTCAGATAGTAAATTAGGATGTTGTCCATATAGGCGACGACTCCTTCACCCAGCATATCTCTAAATATGTCATTTATCATGCTCTGGAAGGTGGCGGGGGCATTACATAGCCCAAAGGGCATCACTTTAAATTGATATAGTCCCAATTCACTGTGGAAGGCTGTGAGTTCCTCATGCGAGTGAGTCTCTCCTATGGCTTTCTTAGCCATTCGGATTCCCCAATGCCCATTCTTCAGGTCCATCAAGCTATACACCGTAGCTTTTGACATCCTGGCTCGCAACTCGTTCATCAAGGGGAGAGGATATCTATTCTTCACCGTGATTTTGTTTAGTCCTCGGTAATCTATTACCAATCTTAGAGTACCATCTGGTTTGGGCACAAAAAGTATAGGAGCCGAGGATGAGGAAGGAGACCTTTCTATCTTCCCTGTTCATAACATCTCCTTTATAAACTCCTTAAGAGCTTGTCGCTCTTTTACTGATATTGGGTATATAGGCCCGAAGGGAGCTGTACTTGTGGGAATTAATTCAATTCTATGATCTTACTTCCTATGTTCCGGTAGTGCTTCTATCCTGTCTTGACTGATGTAACGACCCTACGTTGTAAAGCTATGGCAACCTAAGTCTACGCCCATACATAAGGCCAAGAGGTTATATGGTAGACTAGGAGGGCATGCCTGAGCATGTCCAGGAGATACCCGATGGTCCGGGTATCCCGAAGAACAGAAGGTACTTAAGAAATAGGTGTACCTAAGTAGTGGAAGTGACGTGACCACATCGGTTGCGGCCTAAGGATAGGTCGGAAGGACGGGTGAGTTTACCCTGTCTAGGGAAATCACGTTACCCTACCATGGAGACCAATTTCGTGTCACCATGGACATACTTACCCTACCTTTGGGACACTATTACCCTATCTTCCGTCGGAAACGTTCTCGGAAAGATTCCGTGTAATGTTAGGATTGTTTGTTACGCAATGACGATCGATGGGCACTTGCTTGTATATTGATCAGAAGACTACGGGAGGAGCTAGAGTGCTCCGAACATGCTGTAACTTGGCAGGAGTATTCCTAACAGGTACCTGCGGCCCGAGGGTTCGCCCCGGGCGTCATGGGCCAAAATGGGTGGAGTTGCCGTTATGCTAGTTAAATGGAATCTATGAAGACATGTCCATAACACTGTACGCGTCGTCGCCGTCCGTCCGACTGGAAGCTGTTCGCAGGATATATAAGGGGGCCAAGGTGAGAAGGTCAGGTACCTTCTCCAAAAAGAACGGAGTAAAACGGACCAAAGCTGACGGAGTTAGCGTGAGCTATCCGGAAGGGTCCCCAGAGTAGTCCCGGGTAGTGCCGGAGACATCTGGGAAGGTTTTACGCCAATCAAGCCTACACGTGCCCCTTTGCCGTAGGCTCTTCGTGGGTTGTTGGGAGACTCGAATAGCATGATACTTATCACGCTGAGTGGTGTGCGGAAGGTAAGGGACCATGGGTAGCGCCCACGGGTCCCGCCACCGACACGGCTCTATGTGGGAGCGTCGTAGACCCCGTAAGTTCGCAATCACGAAAGATAGAACTTAACCGGAGGACACCTGATGTCTACAGGTGCTTGCATAGTTCACAGCACATGGGAAGAGAGTCCTTTAGCTAGTTTTCCTAGGAGTCTCGACAGTTAGCCACTGACGAGACACCGATGCGCAGAGGTTTTCACTCCGGCAGGTGTATTGGTAAACACCTGGCAGAGACCAATGTGCATATAGGAGATTTCTGCTAGAGTGCGCTGACACCTTAGGCCCTTCGGGGATGCGGTAATGGTGCCGGCAACCCTTACGGAGAAGGGCATGCTCATGTTGGTCGGGGCGACCTGTTGGGGGAGTTTTTGGTATAAGTCTGACTACTTGAAGCTTATATGAGAACTCTCCTGCCCCGACAGAATCAACATCCTCTCGAGAGACTTTAATTGAGATAAGCCAGAGCTTAACGATATTAAGTTTTACCGTTTACTTTTATTCTTTACACTTTACAAGAGTTGTGTTCGAGAGATTGGAAGTTTGGTGCGGTCGCATCCTTAGGAACCATCTACCTGAGGGAGCCCCCATTACAGTATATCGTTAAGCGAGCTTCTCGCTTAACTCTCCTTTTGATTTTTTGGTTTGAACCGACGAAAGAAATCATGTCTGCTTTGGCAGTCACGATGGAAGAAGAATCGTCGAGTTCCGAAAGTAGTTTTGGCATTGACGATGATCCTCTCAAAGCAGCTATTTTTAGGGCCTCTATTATCGCAGACGTAAAGGGCATCGGCGGTACAAGCGCAAAGATGCTTCTTGAAGCAGCCCCGATCGAAGTCCCCGAACATAGTCCCGATTTAGTACTCCACGATGTAGGCCTAGCAGCCTTATCCTTCACGAATGACATCCCCTTCGCCCAAGGAGTGGCGGAAGGATACGATCATCCAGAAGAAGAAAATGAGACCCGTGGACCTCCTACGATCTCTGTCGCGGAATTTTCTCGCGATTACGTCGAACCCTACATCCTCCGAGAGGTGACCCGTGAGGTCACAAGTGCACGGAAGGAACTGTTGCATTGGAACAAAGGGTAACACAAGGTGTTTAGAAAGGAAATCATAGGAAAATCGGTGGCGTGGATGAAAAGGCAACAAGATGCCTTTGTAGCAATACTGAATAACCAGCTTGCAAGGAAGATACAGATGGACGCATTGGAGAAGGCTTGGAATGAGGGATACCTCATCGATGAGGATAATGATGTGTTGATGATTGAGGCAGCACCGGCATTGCCTTTGGTGATCGATAAACCAGACAACTTTTCGCAGCAGCTTGCGTTGTGTGCTAGTGACGATCAATACAAACCAGAACTAAGCCCGCTAGGTTTGCGGATTCTGGACAGTATAAAAGGGGGAGGATCTGAAGCAGCACGGTCCTTGGCCCGCATCTCGACTCGATCACTCTCCGCGTCAGTAGCTCGAAGTCATTCGGTCAGCCCAATCGGAGGGATCCGACGGCATGCTACGCCCAGGCCCTCTCGATCAAGTTCGAAGAGACCATTACGGTCTCCCTCAACCTCAATCATGGTGACTCCAGTTGAGCCACATGCACCACAATCTCTCCTCCCACCTCCAAACCCGCTAGGGCTAGCTCCGACCCCAGCAGCCACTCCTGTAGCCGCCCTGTGGCCAGTTATGCGCCCTGGCTCACCGGCTCTCGCAGAGCGTGTCGAAAGAACATTGGCAATGTTCGAAAATAGTCGACGGGGATACCAACGTCCCTCTACAGCCTCTCAAGGCACTCCTGTCCCAGTCGCGGCTACCCCTAGCCAATCCAGCCGCCCACCGATTCAAGTGCCGTCGGCACCAGTTAAACCTTCGGGCAATGCTGGCTTTTCGGGTTTGGACCACCGCCGCCTACACGAGGACCCTACTGTACCCCCACCTGTCGTGGATGGGGAGCAAGACATGACAGGTTTTGCTACCCACCACCAGTTGAGGTACCAGAAAGCCCTCCGGCGGCAAG
>LN891379.1:23623-33813 GCA_900010015.1 Tuber aestivum | reverse complement strand
CATCATAGCTAGCGCTCCATACGCTTTTTGTACCCTAAACAAATAATCAATGAGTTAAACAAAAAAAAGAAAAAAGAAAACAAAAGAAAATCCCTAGCTTCAAGTCCATCCTCCGTCTCTGCTACCCCTCCGGCGATTGAAAACTCAACACCATGATTTCTATCCTGGCTTTCATCGTCTAGCACCACCACCCCCCCCCACCCCATCTCCCTCCATCGAGCCTTGGCTACAGGAGGTGGGCTCGCTTCCCCTCTCCCGCGGGGTCCTGATTTATTTCTTGATTCCCTCGGTTCCATCCCTGGTTGAGGCCTCTCATCTTCGTGATGTTTCCCCTCTTCCTACTCCGCCTCGCTTAGGCCTTGGCATACTCGGCAACCCCCTTTTTCCCCCTTCAACAGACGGCCGGGACTCCAGTCGCAGTGGGAGAGAACTGCTTACAAGCTACTGTCGATCTCTCCATTCTCCTGCCCCGGCACGAGGCTGCCTAGTCGGACACGAAGGCGGTTACCGCTAGTTGTCGTTCACCGAATTGGGTCTACCCCTCCTCTACTCTTTGGGGCCTTTTTGGCTGGCAGGTGCTGGGATCCCTTCCACTACAGTGACGCTATCTCTCCCAGAACAAGGGACTACATGAGAGATGCGGTACAACACCTGCTTCGCTTAGGGCTCCTCTCCACGGTCGGATCGGCTGGTACCCTACTACCGGCTCCTCTCAAGCTGGCACCTTAGTGCCTCAATCGTCGAATGTCTCGGAGGACACACGGTCGCTGGCACGCCTGCCACACACCTCCTCTCCTCGCTTCTCGGTCGCCACCTTCGGGGTGGTTTCCCTTATACCCTCTGCGCCCAGGGCTTCTGCTCCCTCCTCCTGGCCCTCGTCATATGGCCCAGGGGTTCCTGTGATGGATTTGAGTTGTGGCCATTGGCCTCTAGTGGATTTGGTTTGGGTTTCTGCCTTTAGGTGTTTCGGTCTTAGGGTTAGGCGTGTTCTTGGTTCACTGTCAGGTAGCTAGCTTTCTTTTGTCGCTTGGCGGTGGGGGTTATTGGTTCGTGGTCTACGGGAAGGATTTCGGGTAGGAGTAGTTTTTTCTACCCCAGCGGGTTTTTTTAGCTCTGTCGTGCCGCCTGGTCCGCGGGGGGGCTGTTTTTTAGGCGTCATAGCAAGCGCTCCATATCCCTTTTTGTCCCATAAACAAATAATAAAATGAGTCAAACAAAAAAACAAAAACATCCCTAGCTTTAAGTCTATCATCAGCGACCGGAGAAGAGATCTCATCAATATATTCGTTCTACTTTACTTCTATCTTTACGAGCCTTCTTGACTATCGCCGAGACGGAAGATTACAGGGCCTGGTGTATACTTGCTTGACTTTAGAGTTACCTACCCCTTAACACTATATTGATAACCTCTGGTTACCAAGGCTCTTTGAATGATTCTGTTGAGACCACAAATTCAATTAGTGGACTTTGAAGAACATTCAGGTACAATCTTCGAACCACGATCCACGCCTATCTACGTCTCCTTCAAAACACTTTGGGAAACCGAGTTAGCTGATATCCCCTTATTCGAAGAAGACGAACTCTCCCTGTTCACCTACTCTGAAGAGTGGTCGGACCCTGATTTCTTCTACTACTACTTCAACGACCCTGACTGGGAACGTTACGAGGAATCCACCTACGATGTAACGTACCACGGTACGACTCCCATCCTCTGTGACGACGAAGGAGGCTACGAGGGATCCTTGGCTCCTTGAGCATTGGAAATTGAGCTTTTGCACCAACGCAAACTAAATGAGGAACAATATGACAGACATCCCTCGAATTGCCGAAAGCGGTGAGCCTCCAGACATGGAAATGGAGGAGAATACTGGATCACCCGTGTCCACAGGAGGATGGGACCCCCGAATGGTCAGATGATTATTCCTAAAATTAGGGCCCTCTATTGGCAATCCACCTCCACACCCATTTGGATAACTTGGGCCATTAGGCCCAACAAGAGGAACGAAGGATAGATCCAGTCGAGGATCACGGGCAGGAAGTCCTGTACCTCCCGATACAGAACGGTTCAACAGATTTGTGGCGATGTTAGGAAAGGTCACTAGTCATTTAGACCATACTGTCACCCAAACTTGGAATGAACAAGAGATTGCCTATGCGGCATTGACAGAGGCTGGAAAGAAGGTTGCCAACAAGGTGGCCGAAACCCGGAGAAGGTTGGATGCAGGAGAAAAGTTCATGAGAGATGAACTAACAAGGTTGGAAAGGTCAGCCCAAGGACTCCAAGACTACATAACGGCTGAACTAGAAAGCTATCATGTACGAATGGCAGAAGAATTGGTCCGGGAACAGTTTGAGACAGAAGAGTAAACTCGGAGAACTGCTAGGTTAGAATGGGAAGCAGGAGAAAAAAGCATAGATTCTATGCAAAGAGACAACACACTGGCCGGGATGATTGACCAGTTAAAAGTTCAGAGGGAAGCTGACCGAAGGGCTATGGATCAACAGAGGGAAACCGACCGGAAAGCTATCGATCAACTGAGAATCGATGTTATTGTCAAACACGAAAAGTTGAAGGCAACTATGAAGGATCCCCTAGTGAGCTATGTCGGGAACGCAAAGACACATCGGGAAGCCGTCCCGCGCGTGTTGGAAAATCAACGAACAGAAATGGCAATCCTGATGAGCAAATATCTAGTTTTAGAAAGGACATACGCGCCGATTTCGCTAAACAAGGGGCAACCACGGCAGAACTAGTGGTCAATGCCCTTGAAACAGCTTTAGAAGGTCGATTTGGAAAGGGAAAGACAAGAGTCCAGGTCAGCTGCGATGAGGATGGGGCATCCCTACCCCCTCCAAGAACCTTCAAGGAACCTGCAGGTGCAGGGACGGTGCCGCCAACGGAAAGCGATAACCATAGTTTCTGCGCACCACCTCTAGCACCTAAAAGGGATCCAAAAGGAGGATCAGGGCCACCCCGCCCACCAAGTGAAAGCCAATAAGGAGGACCATCTGGACCTCCAGGCGGAGGCTGTGGACCTCCTGGCGGAGATGGTGGACGGCCAGGCAGAGGCGGTGGACCTCCCGGCGGAGGCGGTAGACCTCCAGGCGGAGGGGGTGGACCTCCAGGCAGAAGCAGTGGACCTCCCGGCGGAAGCGGCGGACCTCCCGGAGGAGGTCAAGGACCAGGAAATGTGCACTTTGAGGCTGAGGAATGGGCAGCCTTGATGACGTGAGTGGTGGCAGGGGCTAGTAGGAAACCAGCTGAACTGCCCTCTTACTTTGAAAATCTCAGTTACCAGAAAGTGGAAAACTGGTTAATGGAATGCGAGGAGTATTTTCGAAGAAACCCTCACCACTGGGAACAGGACTACTACAAGATCGTGTGTGCCCTAGGCAGGACGAAAGGGAAGGAAGTAATACTCTTCAAGGAATGGTACCGAAATGCCATGGATGGACTAGCGGGCCAGGAGAGACGAGAGGAGTTCCAACTGTGAGAAAATTTCCAAACGGAAAAAACTCAGCATTACGCTGTGTACAACGAGGCTCGAAAGGCACTAAACCAGATGACGAAAGTGCCTTACCAAAACAACATTGAGGCACATATTACTTAACTCGAGTTGTTGAATATCCAGGGGCAAACGTAGGGTCAAAGTTGGAGACAACTTTTGGAAACTAAACTCCCGCCTTCCCTCCTGCTTAGGATGTCGTATGAGGAAGTCGACTCGGATGAGGCATGGATTAAACAGCTACGAGCTGTAGCCATGAAGGATGAGGAATTCAAAGAGCAACTCTGCTTGACAGGCGGTAGCTCCGAGACGACAATTCCAAAACGGAAATTTGGGGACAAGGACCGAAGTAGCCAACAAAAAGGAAAAGCTAAGACTTGGTCCCCAGCAAAGCGATATGAGAAAGGAAAATGGAAACCCGCGAAAACAGGCTCGTCACCTACAAAACAAGTACATACCAATTGGAAATCGGTCCACGAGGGAATTTCACAGGAAACAATGAACTCATGGCGCCACAATGATGGCTGCGCGCGCTGTGGACTCACTAAGCATAAGTGGGGAGATTGACGAAAGGCCATGGGGGTAAATTTGACTACTGGGCGCAGGATCGCAGTCCCGAGAACCCGACAAGTGGGAGTCCTCCCAAAACCTGTGGGTGGAAAGGTGGGCCAAACTCGAGCAAACCCAGTATCTCGGATTTGGGAAACGACTTCCGATTAAGTGAGGGTATAGAAACGCAGTCCAGGGCAACGGTGGAGCATCTGTATAAGGGAAGCGCCCCTATATAGGATGGTCAGCAAGACAAAGAAATACGCGCTCTTGTCAGGCAGTACACCTCTCCTCGACCTAGCAATTTGCTCTTTGGAACGCATTATAGAAGCATGACGTAGAGGCGCAGTCTGAGAAAGTGCCGAAGGATGCAGAGTGCCTAAGGAGCGGGATGCACATCCTTCCGAGGCCTCCACTAGGCGTTGCACATGAAAACGGGCAAAAAAGATCGAGGGTACAACCAGATAGTGCCCACCTATCGAACCAGCTAGAGAGGAGTCCAAGCTGGCTGGCTGCAGCCTTATATGAGTTCAAACTGGCGATAGAGCGCTCAGCAAGGCGGTAGACTCAATAGAAAGAGTCCAAGAAAGACGTACCAGTTTAAAACAGTTCCAAGCAAGGGAAGACAACCCGATGTCCAAAGACTCTACATGCATTAGGCATAAACGGGGCATCTCGCTAGGAAAGGCTGGTGCAAGTACGGGAAGGGGCACCCATGGCGACGGCAATGGGGTAGTCCATCACCAGGATGAGAGAAACTAGCGACAGCGTGCTCGCTCCAGAGGGTCCCCCCATGATGGGAACCAAAAGCAAACGCTAAGGCCGGGTTACAAGGTCAATCCTCGACTCACTTTGGGTTTCTGAGTTCGGTATGATTAAATATTGTCATTGAGGATAATCCAGCGAAATGTCCCAAGGTTGTCTGAGGAGGCTTTAGTAGCCGAAACCATACTGGCATGGTAACAATCACCACTCCCGCAACTATGAGCAAACGACAGACAACCAACCAGGGCCTCTATGCGGGGCCCAAACGAGCCAAAACTAGTATACCAGAACCGGAACGATATAAATGCCCGTTAGGCACAGCATACCTTGGTTCTAACAAAGATGGAGTACCGATTCGCGTATTATTAGACTCGGGCTATAATATCTTTGTTATTAGCAAAGCGTTAGTACGCCCATTAGGCATACCTAGCGAGAAACGAGACAAACCCCTCCAAATCGATGGATTTGATGGGAAACCTTCTAAGGAAAACGGATGGCTTTATACCCATCCTATATGGTTGGAAATTGGAACCAACCAGCACTTGTCACTGGTATCCTGCGACCTGGTTAACACAGTCGCACAGGATATGATTATACCTTTCCGTTGGTGGCATGACCAACATCCGATCACCAATGTTGGCAACTCCCAATCTTGGACGTTTACAGATGAAAAGTGCCTAAACCACACCGGACCCACGCAGGATGGTATCAAAGTAGAATGGGACGAGTCCCTACTACTTGACGAAAAGGCTATATTTGTCGGACGAATGCATGCCAAAGGTATCATAGCGCCATTTGAATACCCTGATGAACCCTGGGAAGTAGCTTGGGAAAGGTTGCCTAAGTGCTACCAAGACTATACAGACGTGTTTTCCACACAAGCCTCAGATCATGTACCAGACCATAGTGAATTCGACCACAAAATCGAGCTGGTTGAACGAGCTAAGCCACCCTTGGGACCGATATATCCTATGTCGGAAAAAGAACTTAAGGTCCTACGAGAATACCTGGACAAGATGACTAAGCAAGAAAAGATAATTCGTAGCAAATCTGTGTACAGAGCACCAGTTCTTTTCACCCCAAAACCTGCTTGTGGCTTACGGTTGTGTGTGGATTACCCTAAGCTAAATGAGCTTACAATTGCGAATAAATGTCCGTTACCCCTGATGTCAGAGTTACGGGACAGAGTAGAAGGATGTGACATCATGTCAGGAATCGATTTAGCCAAAGGCGATAGCTTAGTTCGAATATCAAAAGGACATGGCGACAAAACCTCTTTTAGGACAAAGTACGGTTTAGAGCAGTACGAAGTCATGCCTTTTGGACTAATTAATACACCGGCAATGTTTCAGAGAATGATGAATGTTGTGCTAAAGGAATTTTTGGATCAAGGAGTCGTGTGTTATATAGATGACATACTGATCTATTCAAAAATGGAACGGGAGCACATCGAACTCGTACGAAACGTCCTAAGGCAACTACGACGGCATAGGTTAGCTATTTCTCTAAAAAAATCGGTCTTCCACGTAAAAGAGTTGGAATTTTTGGGCTATATACTCTTGACCACAGGAGTGTCGATGAGCGAGAGAAAAGTGGACGCCATCAAGAAATGGGTACCACCAAAGGCCATAAGGGACATAGCAATTTTCCTGGGTTTCGCGAATTTTTACCGACGATTCATAAAGAATTTCGCAGCTATTTGCAAACCCATTACGGAATTATTGAAGGTAAATCCAAGTGGGTTCCTATGCACTGACGAAGCGAACGAATCCTTCGAACTTCTGAAAGAAAAATTCGTCAGCCCACTAATATTGTGCCATTTCGAGCCCGAACGCCATACGGTCGTGGAAAGTGATGCTAGCAATTTTGGTTTGGGCTGCGTGCTTTCCCAATTTTCGGAGAAACGACTACACCCGATCGGTTACCACTCCCGAAAATTAAATCCTGCCGAACGCAATTATGACATCCATGACAATGAACACCTTGCCATTGTCGAAGCGCTCGAAGAATGGCGACAGTATTTCATGCAGACGGATCGTCCCATTACCGTGTATACAGATCACCAGAATCTACACTACTTCCTTACTATGAAAGCCTGGAGCGCCCAACAAATTCGCTGGGCGCAGAAGTTAACCGAGTTTAACTGCAAAATTGTTTATCGACCAGGAACAAGCAGCGGCAAATCAGATACGCTGAGTAGGCGGCCGGAGTACGGCCCTGACGGAGGAGCTGAACGAACTGAGCAGTTGATTCTAAAACCAGCGTACTTCACCGCTTTCTGGATTTCTATAGTACTAGGATCGGAAGACGACGAGGAAGTAACAGTCAACCCTACACAAAACCTATTGCGAGCAATGCGCCTCGGCCCGGAGGCTAAGTTACCAACTAAAGGAACCAGAGAAGCAGCAGGCTACGATTTGTATGCATTAAAAGATACTATCGTACCAGGCAAAGGACAAGCTTTACTCGAAACCGGAATAGCAATAGCAGTACCAAAAGGAACTTATGGTCGCATTGTACCAAAATGTGGTTTAGCTACCAAATATGGAATTGACACCTGCGCTGGGGTCATCAATGCGGATTACCGAGGAGAAGTCAAGGCACTGCTGTACAACACGCATAGGGAAGACTACAAAGCACTAGCTGGCACTAAGATTGCGCAGGTAATCTTAGAAAAGATTCACACTGGTGAACACCAAGAAGAGATGGAGTTGGATGACACGCAAAGAGTAGAACAAGGAATCGGGAGTACAGGAACTGGATTAACCGAGACTCCACCTCTTATCAACTTCCTAAATGAGGACTCCAACCTCAATCAATACTTTGATTTAACCGACGAAGAAACTCATGACCAACTGCATAAAGAATCAGTGGTCATGGCAACTAGAGTAGTGCTAAATGCAAAGCCTAAGAAGTTCCACGAAGAGTTCACATCATCGGTAAAACAGGCAAGAGAGGAAGACGAGGATTGGGAATCCAGAAGGAAGGAGTTGGAAAGATTAAGAAACGATAACGCACAATGGCCTAAGCTCTGGTCAACCAAAGATGTGCTCATTTATTTCAAAAACAGGCTGTACGTACCAACCTCTGAGGAACTAGGAACCTTGATCGCAAAAAGTTGCCACTACTCCAAAGTAGCCAGACATTTCGGACAAGAAAAGACTTTAGAAATCAGTACCAGAGATTTCCACTGGAAAGAATTAAGCGACTGGGTCAATGACTATGTTCGGTCATGTGATGAATGCCAACATAGTAAGGCCCTGAGACATACCAAGTATGGTTTCCTACAACTGTTACGAACACCTTTTGCAGCTTGGAGATCGATTTCTACGGATTTCATTACGCAACTTCCTCCGTCGAACAACAATACTCAGATTGTGGTTGTGGTCGATCAATTTACTAAAATGGCCCACTTTATTCCATTACCAGGAACCGCAAGTACTAAAGACATGGTAACCGCATTTTTAAGAGAAGTTTGGAAGCTTCACGGGTTGCCCACGAAAATCGTTTTGGACATGGACTCCAAGTTTGCAGGGGAATTCTGGGAATCACGGTGCGCATCACTAGACATCAGACGAAGAATGTCAACTGCCTACCATCCTTGAACCGATGGACAAACCGAAAGAACCAACCAAGTGCTGGAAGGATATCTTCGAAGTTTCGTCAACTATGATCAGGATGATTGGTGCCCCCTATTACCACTAGCCGAGCATGCATACAACAACTCGGTAACCCAAGCGCACGGTTTGAGCGCATTTTATGTAAACTATGGTTATCATCCACAAGCGGAATGGATGAAAGATAGAGAAGCACGGAATCCAGGAGCAACAACCTACACCTACTGGATGAAAGAAATTCACCAACAAGCCCGAGATACCTTACAACTCACTCGAGAAGTAATGAGCAAGTACTACGATCCCAAGACTAAGCAACAACCAGATTACAAGGGTGGAGACCGAGTAATGCTAAATGCAAAGAATATTCGAACAAAACGACCATCCAAGAAGTTGAGCCCAAAACTTTATGGACCCTTTGGAATACTCGAGAAACGGGGTGACCGCACTTTTAAGTTGGAGATTTCGGAACGGTGGAAAATACACCCCGTATTTCATGTGTCGCTCCTTGAACCCTATCGAACATCGGTTCGACCAGAAAGGGAACAGAGGCCGCAGGCACCAGAGGAGATCGATGGCAATCTGGAATGGGAGGTTGAGAAAATCGTTACAAGCGTAATTCGCTCCTACACAAAAGGAGTCTCCGGACGTAATAAACGTATCCGAGACCTCAAATACATTGTTAAATGAAAAGGTTGTTCAGAAGATGAAAACACCTGGGAACCGCCGGAGCATCTTGAACATGCTACCGACTTAGTGGAGGAATTTCATAGGCATAACCCGGAAATGCCACAGTTGAGGTAGGATTATCAGGAAAGGTTTTCCTAGGCGTGGACAAGTAAAGGCGCAGAGGTTTTTTATGGTACCTGGATAGAGTCCTAGATGTAATTTTTTCCTTACGACTATAGAAATGTACCATATATAGATTACTTTAGAGCATAGAAAGACTCGAGGACGAGTCTTAAAGAGGAGGGAGCTAATGTTACACATAGCAGTGTAATAGGTGCGGCACGTGACTAAATGCAACAGGTCACGTGTTCAACTCCGGGCCCCGCCACAGTATTCGTAGCGCTAAGATATTAGCGCACGATATGATAAGGCATCTATGCAGCCCGCTCTGCGGAGATACGAGGCATGCGACCGCGGGGTTTTCACTGGATAACATAGAAGGAGCTCTGCTCTACAAGATAAGACTCAGTTGGTTCAGACTGGTTGGTTAGTTAAGGAGCTACAACCTCTGCAAGTCTATATGCAATTACAAAAAGCAATAGGCATGTCCCTTCAGCTCGGGTAAGCTAGAGTCATCGGGAAGACCTAGTTAGGGTTGGTTAATAACAACTCAATGGTCGAGTTATTTATCTTCGTCATGCACTCTAAGCTATGCACATAGAAGAGTCATTGATAAGTCCTTTGACGGAGCTGATCAGTCCACTCAGGAAGAGAGCAGGGAAGGTAGTTTTCAGGGCCAAACGGAGTTCGCACTTCCAGGACACGGAAGTGTTGGTATGGCAGGTACATAGTCAGTAAGGGATTGAATATAGGCCACGACCACCAAGATGCGCAATATAAATATCGAGGTGCCTCCCTAGCTTTAAGTCCATCCTCCGTCTCCGCTACACCTCCGGTGATTGAAAACTCAACACCATGATTTCTATCGTGGCTTTCATCATCCAGCACCACCACCCCCCCCCCATCTCCCTCCATCTAGCCTCGGCTACAGGAGGTGGGCTCGCTTCCCCTCTCCCTTGGGGTCCCT
>LN891378.1:0-17575 GCA_900010015.1 Tuber aestivum | reverse complement strand
AGGATGACTTCGCCAGCAGATAGGTGCTGAAGCTGAGCGGTCGGTGGGGGGGGGGAATCGGGGTGGCTGCCTGTCCTATGTGGAGGAGCATGCGGGCTAGTTCATCCCTTATCAGGGTGAGATTTGCTGGAAGGGAGGGGGTTGGAGCCCTTGACTCGTAGGGAGAGGCGCGACTGGAGGCTCGAGAGCCAGACCTTGAAGGGCCCGGACCAGGCCCCTCCATAGTGAAGGGGGCTGTGCGGGGTAGTGAGGGAGCTGTACACTTAGAGACTGAAGCCTAAGCGAGGAAGGAATTAGGTGTGTGGAGATGGTTGCCACGTAAAACCCTGGAGTTTTACCTGGCCGAATGCGGTAATGTTTTCAAGCGAGAGGAAAGTAGAGGGCGTGGAGCGTGTTCTGAAAGCTAAGGAGGCACCTCGATATTTATATTCCGCGTCTGGGTGGTCGCGGGCTACATCTACCTCATACTAAACAATGTACCCTTTCCCATTTCCTACCCTTACTATCGGAATGGGCATCCGTTTGACCCTGATAAACTTTGCGTCTTGCTCAGGCTACGGTCTCCATGCGTTGTCGTGTTTCCGCGAGGGCGTTCGAAACCTCTCCGGCGAAAACGCATGATTCCTTCGTCTCGGAGGTTTAAGTACAAACGAGTGGTCTCGCTTCGAGCCAACTCGCTGTCCTCCTAACTCTGACTGGAGTGATCAGCTCCGTCGAGAGACTTATCCATGCACCGTTGACTTCGCAACTTGACTGCATCAACATTGAGGACTTTCCGCCACGATCGGACTAGTCAACGTCGTGGGAAAGTCCCTCAACTATAGATAGGCCTCCGGTTGGCTCTATACTATGTGAGCGTTAGACTGGGCCCCGTGCCTCGTCCATCCGGGCACGTCCCCATAACTCATTGGACTGTTGGTGATTTCGTTCCAACACTTTCTGTCCATGTCTGCGATGGTCAATCTTGCTTAGCTCGTAGCTCTATGGTTACCCGTCCGATTGACTCCCTTCCACTTTCCAGACACAGCCTGAGGTCCCCTCTTATAAACTCTGCGAACAGCTTTCGGTCGGACGGACGGCGACGACGTATACGGTGTTATGAAGCATGCTTCGTTTCAACCGGTTTATACTGTCGGGACACCAAATTCCGGCGACTCTATTACTGCGCGCAGGGCAAACGGCAGGGCCGGAGGGGGCTGTTGGCCGTGGATTTCTCGCGGTTTTCGGGAGGTCTGTGCGGGGAAGGTCTGTGTGTTCATATGTGTAACAAATGTAACCGGAACTGGAGTTCAGTCCATTCGGTTCAAGGATTTGTTTTATGTTTTGTTTTACTTGTGGTTTCGAGTATCCTTTGATACTCAGTTTGTTTTACTTGTGGTTTCGAGTACCCTTTGACACTAAGTTTGTTTTACTTGTGGTTTCGAGTATCCTTTGATACTCAGTTTGTTTTACTTGTGGTTTCGAGTATCTTTTGATACTTAGTGTGTTTTACTTGTGGTTTCAAGTATGTTTTGATACTTAGTGTGTTTGCTTTGCGGGTTGAGTGAACAGATACTGGGGAACTCGCACATGCAGGACATGGACGAAATCTTGTATTTAAAGACCGCTGATTCCCTCAGAGGAACGGCAGACTTCGACGGACAGAGTATTTCTAATATACTTGGTTGAACGGTTACCTCTTCAAGTCCCTATTCTTTATATCCTTCTCTCAGAGCCTCCCTTAGTGCAGTACGCCCATAGGTTGTAGATCAACTTTTAAATACTACTATTGTACCCGGAAGCGTGATTAGCACCCCGGTGCGAACACGTTACACCAGACATCTGTCTAGACCTCGGAGGTGGAAACCTGTCCTGATGCTTAGACCTCTAAGGTAGGATACTTGTCTCTTGCTTAGACCTCCAGTGGGATACCAGATATTTGCCTAGACCTCAGAGGTGCCAACCTGTCCTGATGCTTGGACCTGTGAGGTGGGATACCTGTCTCTTGCTTAGACCTCCAGTGGGATACCAGACATTTGTCTAGACCTCAGAGGTGGGAACCTGTCCTGATGCTTAGACCTCTGAGGTCGGATACCTGTCTCTTGCTTAGACCACTGGTGGGATACCGGACATTTGTCTAGACCTCGGAGGTAGGAACCTGTCCTGATACTTAGACCTCGGGTAGGATACCAGACATCTGTTTTGACCCTGAACTCTGAGGTGGGAACCTGTCCTGATGCTTAGACCTCTGAGGTGAGATACCTGTCTCTTGCTTAGACCTCCAGTGGGATACCGGACATCTGTCTAGACCTCTGAGGTGGGATACTTGTCTCTTGCTTAGACCTCTAGTTGGATACCAGACATCTGTCTAGACCGTTGAGGTGGGCTACCTTTCTCTTGCTTAGACCTCTAGTGGGATACCGGACCTCCCTGGACCTTGCTGTTTGGCTGCATACCCATAAGCCGGATTCACCTTAGATACCAAGGTCTCCTGCCAGTGTATAGACCCCCAGTGGGACACCGGCTCCTTGATGTATAGACCCTCGGTGGGATGCCGAACCTGTTCATATCTCCGGAGCCTAACCATGGCGTGCCTGGAACTACCTGCTTGGACCTAGTCCCTTACACCTACGCATCCTGAGGAACTATAGGCGAGACACATACACACACTCCCCCCTCTACATAAGGCCTACACACCTGAATAATAAAGATCAAAAAATACATAAAAAGCTGTACTTCGCAACCAGATGCCAGGAGAATATGATATCCCCCAACACACACTAAAACCCCTACTGCATATCTTTGTACATTCGCTACCACATCTCTACTATACATCTCCTCGTACTCCACCATGTATAATTCTGTTTTCATAAGACTTAGCAAGAATGATTACTAGCTCTGGCACCTGAACCTTAGATGCCTTGGTGACATAGCGGGATTGCAGAGGTGAAAACAGATCTACATATTCTGTTGCTACAGATGCAACCAGATGGACTGCAAGATAAGGAACAAATGGTGGAAATTGCTCAGGAGGGCATACCATCTAAGATGCGCCCCCGCGTATTTCACCTCTTATATATGCCACAGCTGTGCTAGGCCGGACCTGGGAGAATGCTATATCGCAGGA
This sequence comes from Tuber aestivum, assembly GCA_900010015.1. Taxonomy (NCBI): domain Eukaryota; kingdom Fungi; phylum Ascomycota; class Pezizomycetes; order Pezizales; family Tuberaceae; genus Tuber; species Tuber aestivum. The sequence continues at coordinate 14,469 of LN891378.1, read as the reverse complement.
CTGGCATGTTTTGTTTTAAGTATCGGTTGATACTTAGTTTGTTTTATATTTTGATTGATAAGAACAGGAGTGAGAATTCATGAGTATACTCAAATGCATGTACTTAAAAAGACCACCATTTTCCACTCAGGAAATGGCAGACTTTGACAGATCATATTCTAATATACTCGGTTGAACTGTTATCTTTATTTTCCTATTACACTACAGAAGCCTCCCTTAGCAAGCCTGTAATTGTTAATCTCCGAAAGATTATTATTCAGCTTCTATTGTATCCAATGACATGAATAGCGCCCCAGCATGAACACATTACAGGTACAGCTATTTGGATTTCTTTGTCAAAAAACAGTTTTCTGGTATTCTTAAAAGTTCCCTAATTGCTATGCAAACTAAAGCTTCCTCTAGCTCAAAATACTGAAGAAGGAAATTTACTCATTTTCCCCGAACTATATCCATATACTATTTTCGACTTCTATTGCAATATACTTTTCTTGATACATGCCAAATGGAGCCCTACATACCCTGGAAAACCCCAGCAGTTTTGTTTTGTTTGAAAGAAACAATCTTAAAACCCTGCATTGTAAGGGGAAAACAGTTTATAATTATGGAATACAAATTACATATTCTAGTTCTCCATATTCTAAAGTACTTGCAGATAAAATTCCAAGGTGGTCTCACAATTATCCACCAAGACAACCGGATGTATGTTTTATTTTAGACTGGTTGCCATGCATGAGCAGGATCCAGGTGGTGGGTGGATTCCCCGTAAATTAAGTTATATCCGCCTACCCAAATTCTGCTCCCCACAAATCGCACTACTCCCACGCCTGACCATACTTCCACTAGGTACTCGCGCGGCCGAGTTGAAGTTGGACACCCAAATAGAGTAGTGATTGCTGAGCCAATCACTAGTCATATATGTTCCGCTAGGGTGACCAAGATGATTCTATATATCGTACAAGTTAGTTGGTGGCAAATTAGAATCATCATAGCTGCACAGGCGGAGGTGTATGGAGTCTTTTTTGTACCGTATCTGATTATAAATTGTGTTGCGCTGGATGGGGCTGTTATTGGCCCGGTGATCCCTACTTTCTATGGGTGTCCAACTTCAACTCGGCCGCGCGAGTACTGTCCGGTGTCAGAGCGCATCTCTCTTCCTATGTGGCTTTAGTCATCCAAACTGTGTATGATGCCAAATTCTTTAGCACACTGTATAGATGCCTGAAGCCATAACTCATACTCCAAGGACACATCTTGTACCGACTCCGGCCCTCTGAATTGGCGTCCCACTGGTATGATCACCGGGTAGCGTGAAATCTGGGCCTAGGTGTAATTGCCAAGGTTGGAGAGGTTGGAGGTGCTAGATTGGGTGTCTGGAATGTAGCCTATAGATAGAGCAGTGCTCGTACTGGAAAGGTGGCCGAATTGTTGGGTATTCAGAATGTGTTAAGAAAGACCTTCCTGAGTACGAGTAGGCAAACCAGCAGGTTCTTGGCCATAGAAGCATAACTATTGTTACCCGGGCTCGGACTGCGCAGTGTATATTAGCACGCCACCCCCTACTCCTTAGTGGACCACCCTTAACATCAATCGTCAGGCCTCTACCTACCAAATTACCAGAGCGTCAACATTGTTCAAAATGCCGTCCTTTTCAAATCATCATTCTCTTACTATTTCTTTATTCCGTCTTTCCGTTTACCATTTCAGGACTCCTGCAGCCTCTTGTCTGAAGATTCTAAAGACTCAGCTCAAGCAAGGTAGTTGTGAGGTGCAGCCGAAAATTCAGCAAAGATATTTCTCCATGGGACAATTGAGGACCAAGGAGGTTGTGATCAATCAATCGATTGGTTATTACTATCACGAAGCTCGAGTGAAGGCTAATCTTCGTTTCCACGAGTTTGTTACCAATCAACAGGAGCTATGTAACCACAAAACCAATAGACTTGTCGACCTGCATGTATAATTCCCACCCTTGATGTTTTTACCTGGTCTAATTTCTGTACAGGTTATGATTCTGAAGAAAAGAATTGAAAGGATGAAAACCGAGAAAAAAAGTGATCTTCGTGGAGTTCTGGGTATGCCATAATACACAATTCCTGCATGTCTATTCCCTGCTAACCTTGTAGTATAGAACTGCTCGTGTACTGTGCATATTACAGAGACCAATTACGCGAATTTAATGGCATGCAAGACAGCCTTATCCAGCTAGGCGCCAAACCAGACTTCTTTTACTACCTCGAAAAGGAAGCCCTTGCGCGTACCCTTGCACCCATCGATGTAGCGCCTTCTATCTTCACTCTTTATCAAGCGGTACAGAAACGTAGATACCCTACCAGTATGATTGTTTTTATTCGCACTAGAGACTTTAGTTTCCATGAACGGGCTGCACTGGTTGCTTTCATGCGGTTGCAGGATGAGTGGTTAAAAGCAGTTGAATGGCATGAGGTTAGGGTGGTTAGGGAGGGGGCTGGGTGGGAACAGCTGGAGATACTTGCTGATTCCAATACAAGGTTCGGGGAGGAACCTACAGAATTGTTTATAAAATACTAGTAAGCTGCCTTGTGAAAATACCAGCTCGCTTACTACTTGCTTACTACTTGGCCATGATTCGGCAGGATGCAAATACCGGTTCAGTGAATATCATGTCATTAGTTCGAATTGATATATCGAACCCGATGCAGTGTGAATCAGGAACCCAGCTCAACAAACACGATCAAATCGAACAGAGAGCTTATATTAACCCCACGCGGCCAATCCCACCTGAAGGCTTTGCCAGCTCTGGACCAACTAACTCCAGCCGAGGTTACCAGACACGTGACTGCTCGGTCAACCCTACACCAAAGAGTGCATGGTTTGTGTTCCACAACACCTCCATCACCCACCACCCCCCCACTAGTCACTCAATTGTCACAGTTAGAAAGTCGTCCATAATGCACTCTTTCTCCAAGCCACTTTCTCTCATTGCATCCAGACTCCGCCCCTGTTCCTATCAGGTTGGTACTCCACTGGGTTCCGGTCGAAAGATGCTACAAACCAAGTCAATGTGAGGTTTCAGTGGGGGGGAGAAGTTTCGGCAGCACCAGGGAGATACCCATGATCAGCAAGGCCGCTCAAAGGAGGACTCTGATGGCCAAGATAAAATGACCTATATTCAATATCTTGGTGCTTACGCAAACCTTGTTCAACGCTACCGGGACCAGCTTATCAAGCAAGACAAACAGGGCGGCCAGCAGAAGGATCCACCTGAAAGCCCTATTGTATGTCCGACCTCCTTGATATCTGTTACGGGTCTAACCTCTGCATAGACCGGTGATTGTGCTAGGAGTGCTTCGAGGACAAAGATTAGGAGAATAATTAACGTCCGCGGGGCCATAGGTATACAACCCCGATTCTTGCATATTGACTCAGCACTAACCTTCGGGTTTAGAACGCACTGTCCATCATGCCACCTATATTGGAAAGCTTAAAGGAGTTCAGGAGGTGCAATGCGGCCTTAGCGAGCTGGCTCGCAAGCCGGAATTTATCCAACTTCTGCAAGCAGAAGCAGAAGCCCGGAAGCTTAAGCCCGATGAAATTACCACTTGTGCCCACAACCTATACGGCGAATTATCGAAGCACGTCCATGGTAAGGAAGGCGCCACCATTACTATACGAGCCACGGACTTTCCTGTTAACGAACGGGCTGCGCTGGTTGCGTTCATGCAGCTTCTGAAGAGGTCGGAGGATTCATTGGGCTGGAAGGAAGAGGGGGCCGAAGAAGAACGTGGGAGGTAGATGTTTGTATCTGGTGTCCAGGTTATGTTCTTCTATGTCTGCTGCAGTAGCTTCTACTCTATATGTGTTGGTTTAAAAGAGCCCGCTCGTTTTCTAATTTGTCGCCATACAGTGCTTCCAAAGTCTTTCTTATCCCAGAACCATAGGCTCGCTTATTACCGCCACTGCACAGGATAATCCCAAAGGGGCATGGAGTCTCACGGGACCAAACTCTGGAACTTGCGTAACATCTGCTTGTTCTATCCATGAGGGGCAATCATCAAAATCCAAAACCACAAGGCGGATTTCACAGCCAGCCGGGGGGTTCAAGAGGCAGTGGGAGCAGATCAGGCACGGGCTTAAGGCGTAGTACATACAAAGGGTATGAACGAGATCATGCTTTTCTACCCATTCATGGATCATCAATTAAGCCACTATAATCACATTTGTCCGCATCCCCATCAAGTGCCCAAATAAGAGGCGATCCCCAACAGAATACCTCCAGATCTCTCCTAGCTTCTGCCGCGAGTAGATCCAACTGGTTCATTCGTTTACCCCAGGTTATGGTTCGTTGGGCGGGTTTGCATCGTGTCTGCGCCTTTTTGACCTGGGTCAACTCCTTGGATGGCTTGGGTATAAACTGCGGACGCCGGGTGAGTGAATATTTCACCTCATTGGAGCTATGGGTAGTATACAACCACGATTTCTGCCTGTCAATCCGCTCCTAACCCTCAGGTTTGGAATGCACCGTTTATCATAATGGCTTCGAAAGATAGACATCCCTGTAAAGAGCGCAAGATGTCATTAACAAGTTGGTAAGCATGCGTGCGCATTGTCGCTAAACATCCCTCTCAGGAAGGTAGGATATCATCCGTAAATTTACCTAATACCCCCGCCACGACACAAACACAAAGACAAATCCCCAAACCCCGCTATCCACAACAGCACTGCAATCCCCGGATTCCGAGAAAGGGGCTGTGAGAGGGACTAAAAGATTTCCGTGCGCAGTAGGAGGTTAGCCCACCGGAGGCGTTAGATTTCATCCGCTCGTATTCGCAATTCTGCCAACCCGTCGAACTAAGGGTTTGTTCGGCGACAACGGCAAACCATGGTTGGCGAACTAGCCAATGAAAACGCTTGTTAGATATGGCGGTTTTGGGGCCTGTCGTTGGTCGGTCCGCCAACCATGGTTAGCCGTCGTACCAAACTATACCTAACCCTATGGCGGGCTGATGGGCCGATTCCGCCTGATCCCATAGTCCATTGAAAAAGTGGCCCACCCCCAGCGCTCCGAAGAGCAGGAGTGTTGATGCATTGGCGTGACTACAATTGCTACAATACGGTAAGTATTTCTTCCAGAACCCTACCCTCCTACCAATACCGGATTCTCTTTAAAGAGTGGGCCACATTTAGCGCATAATTATGATACCTAGCTTTGCTCACTAAGGTACTCGGATATATATAAACTAGGGTTTAGGTCTAAGGTATCATCAATCGGTAGGCCCAAACGGTATAGATATGATGCTAGGCGAAATGGTTTAGGGCCTGTTTGGCAACGACCGTTCCGTTCCCTTCGCACATACAAAATGGCCGTTCGCGAACGGAACCATAAGGCAATTTGTATGGGCGAACGGAACGGAACGGTCGCTGCCAAACAGGCCCTTAGTGGGCTTCGTAAGGATCCCGTTTTGATTAGCGCCCTTCTTGGAGTGGCCCACTACAAGTACTGCTGCACTTATAGCACCATTTTACTAAACGTAGAGCTTAGCTGCTGCTGAAAACTCCTTTCAGAGTGGGCTGTCTGGATGCCTGAGAAGTAAGAGCCATGTTAATTAGAGTCCCTTATATAAAGTACCCTACCAAATCGTTCCGTACGACGAGTGTTTTTGCATCAAATATGGCAAAAGATGAACACTTTCAGAGCCACAACACCCACCACTGCGTTTATCAAAAACAATTAAATTTTTGATATTGGGTAGGGAATCACTTGGGCATCATCCTCATGGAAGTAGGAATAAAAACTGGTGACATTGAGTCAATGGCTTACAATGGTATCACCGAGTCTAAAGGTGACTTGATATTTCGTATAGGGTGCCATAGAAAAAGGTACATGGCAACCACATACCGGTACCATGCACTTGCCTCATGTTATCTCCACAATTTTGTAGGTTTTGAGAGTTCCGCAAAGTTTTATGTTACTCAGGGTTTTGATAATGTAGCATGAGGTTTCGGTAGATTTTGATTTCATTCACATTGATGGTGCCTAAGGGGGTGGTAAAAATGCGTGTTTTTGGTGTAAAAAGGGCATCGTATAAAACAAATCGATCTAGTACTGTAGCAGTTACTGGGAGAAGAAAAAAAAAATGGGTGAGAAGGATCTGTTGGATTTGATGATCCTAAAATCCCCCAGACGCTACTGGCAATAATGAAAGGAAGGGGAAGAAATCCCTTTCCGGATTCAAGTAACCTTTATCCGTCCCCGCCGCCACTTGCTCCACCGGAATCACCGATATTTCATACCGCACATGTCTCTCTTCCCCATTACTCCCTTGTCTCCCTCTCCACCCGGATCGTCTATCCTGGAGGGTTAACTGGATAACCAAAGTATAGGGTTTCATATCCTATCACTCGCTGTATACATCGAAAAAAAGGGACCAAAGACGTGGTAGACAGAACGGGGAACTTGCCCGTACATCGGCTCTAGCATCCTTACCCCTGGCGCTGCAGGGTGTGATCGCGAAGACAAACCCGGCCATCTCTAGTGATCGGAGAACACCACGGAGGAGGTGGTGAGGGATATCAGAGGGGTTGCGCACAGGGGTTCGGCCTTTCATTCTCACCTCGTGAGGTTGTAAGTGTGAAGTATTTAAGGTTCGACTGTGATTGACCTTCGATATACTCACTGGTGGGCAGCAGCGGTTGACCAAGAGTAATAGTGTAGCGATTGAGTTTCTACCTATGTAGATTGAAATGTTGATTGAAAAGGATAAAGCGTAACAAAGAACGAATAAATTGATCAAAGTATTCGACGGTAGGAGAATAGGAATTTTCGATGATAGTCGACAACCAAAGGAAAACACAAAGCTTTTATGGAGAGCGTCGGCGAAAAGTAAAACAGGAAGAAACACAAGAGAAACTAACTAATAATATATGAAATCCACCAGTGTCTCGTGCGCTCAACTAGCAGCCAACTGTAACATATCCAATACATCTCAGTAACAGCCATGTTCCACCATCTATATCCAATGTATCAATGTATCAATGTATCACTTCCGGTAAGTGTATCGGGATTGTCTCGACTAATGCATTGCGAATGAGGCTGCTAATGGATACCACATATCTCAAACATTTAACAGTAAGAGCGCTAGTGACCGTGGCGAGATTTATCGCCAAGCGAGGGGCACGATGCAAATCCATCCAAAGAAGGACATAGCGTAAGATGCTCATTACAACTTTGTGCTACGCTATATATCCCGAGCAACTTGGTTCATGACTGGGATGGGCGGGGTGAATTGCCACGTATCTTTTATGTAATAGCTCATACAAACTCGGCTAATGTGCCTGCCGGTGTCCCGCCACCTGTGATATCTTCCGTTGTGCTATACTGGGGACTTGAAAAGGAAATCTAAAGATGGGGTTTCCTAACTCTTTCCACAGGGTCTCTGTATGAGTGTAGCTGATCCCGACAGGGTATGGTTCCCGATGGGAAGTGGTTCTAATTCCAAAGCCCTGAATATTGGCCAGCTTTTCCGACTGCTATCTCTCCCGTGTTTACCCTGCGGGGTGAGTCTCCGTTGGTTGTGGGGGTTGTGGGTAGGAGAGGTCAGTGTTCCCAGCGGGCCAGGTAGGCCAGGCTGAACCGAAGCCGGGCCCGGCCTGCCACAACTATGGGGGATTTAGCCTGGCCGGACCCAACTATAGGCCGTATAGGCTAAGTACCTGCCACCTGATAGGCCGGCCCAGCCTATGGCCCAACCTGTATGGCCTAGCCAAGCCGGGCCTAGCCTATGAATACGGGCCTACAACCCCCTCAGATCCTTGGTTTCCGCTCGGCTCATCCCCCGTTCCACTAAGCTAGTCCGAGTTACTCCCGCGAGAACCGTAAGTTGTTGTACATAGCCCCTACACAAATTCCAGGCGCTGGTGGTAACGGAATAGAACGAGTATCAGTAAGATTACTAATAGTATTAGGCACTGATCCTACGTGTGCGGGTAGTAATATGGATTTGCTCGTGGTTGATGAAAACCCCCGAGGTCTAATAGGACTTGGTGAACCATAGCGGGCACATTCACTGATGGATTCCTGCCGAAGAAACTGAATCGGAAGGAGGGATTGTGAGATAGGACTACGTTAGAGAATCTAGAGGTAGATTTCCTGGACTTCTTTGAACTGGTTGTGGATCGGTAATCACGTAGTTATCATACTTCAACCAACAAGTGAGGGTATAGATAAAATAATAAACCACAATGAAATTTGTAAGGAATCGAGCCACTCTTAAAACAATCAGCTCTAAAAATCCTACTTGCAAGCCTGATAGGCTTCGGCAGGCCGGTTGAGTCCGGCCTGTATCCGCCTAGGCTCATCGTCAGAGCGGCCTGCCTTGTCCCAGCCTACGGCCTATAGACCGGCCTATCACTGGCCTAGCCCGTTGGGAACACTGGGAGAGGTTGGAATCCTATTACCTGCGATGTGAGGAAATAAAATATCATATTATACGAGAAGAGTATTTATATCGTTAGATAACAAGTAGATTCGAACCTGAAATATGGTAAGGTGTGATCCTGAGTATCTCAATGCGGTACAACCACCCCGCGCCGCCAAATACCATGAGCAAAAAAGACCCAGAGAGACTAAACACCCAGATAATACAAGACAAAATGGCTTCCGGCAGTGATCCCATTCCCGGGATCACTCTAAAGATTGGGGCTTAGGAGAACTGAAAAGTAGAAGATGGGGGGGGAGTGCCAAGGAGGCGGTAATGGATAGGTAGGAAAATACAGAGGGTGGGGGCGGGAGCAGTGCTGGTAGGGGTGTGTGTATGGAAACCATTGCGAGGGCTTTGGGGGTGGGTGCTTGTGGGTGGAGAGGGACTGTAGGTAAATCGTTCCCCGAACTTAATCTCCAAGAAAGACTGGCGCCGCACCAGGCCGGATGAGCTCCACAATCTTCGTATGCTCATACCAGGAAGCGGTGAAGGGTGGTGCTTGACCCAATGTTGTCTGGCTGGCCGGGGTTGACATCGCTCGTGAGCAGTAGTTTCACCACCTCCTCATGCCTATTCTGAAAGGCACACCAGAGTGGTGTTTGGCCATCGTTGTCTGGCTTGTTAGGATTGACATCGTTCCGTGCGAGTAGTAGTCTCACCACCCCCTCATGTCCATTCAAAGCCGCGTGGGACAATGGTGTTCCGCCATATTTGTCTGGCTTGTCAGGATTGACATCGTTCCGTGCAAGCAGTAGTCTCACCACCCCCTCATGCCCATTCCCGGAGGCACACCAGAGTGGTGCTCGACCATAGTTGTTTGGCTTGTCAGGGTCGACTTCGTTCCGTGCGAGTAGTTGCCTCACCACGCCCTCATGTCCATTCAAAGCTGCCCAGGACAATGGTGTTACGCCATCTTTGTCTGGCTTGTCGGGATTGACATCATTCCGTGATAGCATTAGCCTCACCACCCCCTCATGGCCATTACCAGAAGCACACCAGAGTGGGGTCTCGCCACCGTTGTTTACCTTGTCGGGATCGATATCGTCCCGCGTAAGTAATAATCTCACCACCGCTTCATTCCCCTGCTGAGCAGCCCACGCGAGCGGTGTAGAGCCCTGGAAATCTCCTCGATTTATCTCACACCCTTTCATCTGTATTAGAGCAGCAGTAACCTCAACCACGCCGAAGTAGGATGCAATGTGTGAACCGGTAAATAGGTGATCGAAAGGCCGGTAAAAATGATAAGGATATCTTTGCTTGGAAAGTAAGGTAGCACATATATGGCTAGTGTGATCGCTTAATAGCTTAATCGCAAGCGATTTCCCGCGATCGGAGAGCCCTATTTTTGCGTGGAATCCCCAATAGAGAGAAGAATATTCGAGAAAGGGCATGTGTGTAAGGTTCGAAACATCATTGGCCGGAAGTCCCTTGACCTGCTCATAGTTGAGATAAGTCAAACATGAGTCTGCTAGTGTTTTGTGAGCACCAAGAAGCACGCCGGGCTGGGAGAGGTACTCTTGAAGAGTGTAATGGATTAGCCGGACTGTTGATGTCTCGCTGTCAACCACGGTAAGCCCTAAGCATGATGCAAGGACTGTATCTTGCGGCCGGATATTCTCAGGGTCCAGATCAGTTGGCTCCAATTCCACTGCCAGAGCATGGCGGAGTTCGTCAACGCGCAATGGCCGCTCCGAGTGGGATACCCACATTAGCACTTCCATCCCAAGGTTCGATCGGTCACCCTTCTGCTCCCTTATCCGAAGCAGTGTTTGGGCGTACACACTGCCCAGGTCCACGCCAGTCGTTGCCACCTTTCGCAACATTTTCTTTCTCCTCGCTAATGAGGTCTCGCCCAAGATTGCATCGATATTTAATGTAACAAGCAGAAACCTTGGCGGAATGTCAGCGTGTGACCCAAATTTGCTCTCAGACCGCTCCTACTCACATCTCCGAAGTCTTTTCTAGGATTATTTTCATGACCTCACTTTTGAGATTTTCCGTCATCAAGCCTGGGTCTCGGGTAGTATCATCATCTATCCTTCTGGTTAGGTACGCAGCAATATCTCCTTGGTCGGCCACAATGCGTATGCTGTGCGCCCCCTCCCCGAGGTATCTATCTAACTCTCCACGAACATGTGGCCTCCCCGTAAGAAATAGCCGAATATTTGATGCCTCTTGAATTATCTCTCTTAAGGCACAAAGAAACTCTGATCGATCCTGTGGCAGTAATTCGTCCACTGCGTCGACACAGATGTATACTCGTGGAACGGAATTGCTCGTTTTGATGAATAATTTCACCATCTCCGGCAATCGAAGACCCTTACCACCTCCCCTCCTCGACTCTTCAAAAGTGCTTTGAATTTCGCCTGGAATACTTGTGGCTGCCGCTGCCATCTGCCTAAGCAAACTCCCAATCATGTTTACCGCCGATTGATTCTTTTGTGCCTGGTAGTCACAATAGAGCGATAAAACGGTAATATCGTACCCACGAGCTTGCTCGAGGAGAGTGTCTATTACTAAAGAGCTGAATTTATTGTTTGTCAGCATCGCGTGTGGTTCCCAGAGAATAGTCCCGGATCATACCTTATATAGGTCTTCCCGACCCCTTGACCCCCACAACATATCAAAATAGGATTCTGTGAGCCATCATGACCCTTCTGCCATGCCTCGAACTCGTCCTTCTGCAGCACCCAATCCCCAACGCCATCAAGCCGGCGGTTGCTCACATCCTGATGTCTTTTATGGGGCTCGAGTGGCGATAGCCATGCTTGGATCCGCAATGACTCTTCACTGGCTCCCACATTGATGTTGTAATTGTTTGATACATTCCCAACGTTCGTGTTTGAGTGGCCGTGAATATTATTGGTCGTGTTATTTTCGGTACGGGTATTCGATATGCCATACTGGCCGCGATCATGGCTGAGACCCGGTTCTCCGTACTCGGTAGGTGATGTATTCATAGCGGATAAGGTTCAGCTGCTGGTGATATGATAGAGTATGATGGTACGCCAGCACGGTTCTCTATCGAAGAAGTCGATGGGCGTCTCATTCCAGCCAGCCAGGCAAAGCGGGGTTTCCTTGTGGCTATGTGGGTCGTTGTTTCACAAGGTAGCGCCAGCCAATCATTTCCACGACTAGGCAATTTGTCATCCGTCACATACCTCCAACCGTCCGGAAGAAGGCCCAACTATTAGCAATTTACTCAATTCCGCCGCGGCATTTGCGTCGCTGAACGACCATTTAATGAGTGGGATTGGGCAGGCACAATGAGCGACTCCATTATCTTCTATGGCGCTTTAATAAACTCATGAGTCGCGAGTCACAGGCTAAGGCGGTCGTCGGATGCGCAGAATGGCTCGTGACAGTACCGGCCCAGCCTCAATTTCCGAGTGTTCGCTACAACCCAACTGTGGACTGGGATTTTCACACAACTGACGTTATCGCGTTGATTGAAGGGCCGCATGACAAACGAGCGCGTCTCCTCAACCGGGCTGGCCTTCTGAGGTGATTCTAAGCATAAGCACCCGCGGCCGCAACCCGGCTTGCGGTGCTCGGGAGGGTCCCCGACCCTCTCGCTCTAATGGTTACTTGTATGAAACACATATCTGGCCAATACACTAAAGGGATACATTACATCCCAGTGCTATAATCCCAAACCCTGGGACTCTGTGCTATGTTCTGCGACCCTCCCCTGATTGCATCCGAATTTTCTCTCTCATATTTTTAGGGTGGGCCAAGAATTTACCTTTCGCAGTATTCCTCTTCTCTTGTGGAAGAAATTCCCCGCTCAACAGACTTGTCCATCATTTGAGATTCGCGCTATTAAGGAATACGGGAGTAAGGATGGGGAAGGAATAGGCAAGTGGCCTTTGGCCGCTAAAGCCTATCAGTAATGGGATGGCGTGGGTGAGCAACAACGGAGAAGAAGATGTATCGTCAACTTGAACATAAACCTAATATAGGAAAGGTAATGGAATTCACCGACCGCGGACTTCAAATCATGGCCACACGTGTATCAGAGTGGCCGGTGTACGAGAATCATTACCAACGGGGGAGGGGGGGTAGCAGGGGCGAGCGTATATTTACCTGATATGACAAAGTAAGTGTAGAAAACTTTTCAAAGCATATATTCCTCATCTGTAACAATAGGAGAGGATCCGCCCCTACTTATAGAAAACAAATGTGCTGTGAACATGACTTCTGATCTACGTACACTATTCAGTATTCTTCGTTACCATGATTTCTTTCTTACCACATGACTGACCAATTACAAGAAGTACAGCAGTGCATTTCACTATGACGATTAGACAACTCCAAAAGAGGATAGCGTATAAGGAAATGAGGTACAAGGGGACACATATTCCAACAGTAAGTACAGCGCCGAAGAGGGCCATACATCGGATGAGGGCAAATACTGTCTCAGAGGGAGAGGTACGGCGGTGGGATGACTAGCAAATGGCGCAGCGGTACAGTGGGCGGAATAGCTCTAGACTGCAGCGGGTGTGTGGAAAAGATATGATCAGAAACTTGCTTTTTTTGTTGTTCCCATCTACCTCTGAACTAACGGTAAAGGCAGATGTATATGCAAAACAGAATTAAGGCCTTCCCTTTCTTCCACAGGTCTCCACACATGCCATTCTTCCACCATGCAAATCCCTATTCCTCTGCACACTCGCATGATGGCGAAGGAACGAGATGTCTCTAAGAAAACACCCGACAAACCTCCAGAACGACCCACACCACTCCCAAATGATCCACCGCATGCCTACCACTTCCGGGATCATCGACAACATCTTATCGTTCCTCCATGCCCGCTGCCAAATACGGGTGTAGGGCGATGGCCTTTACCCTCCCCAAAACCCAGGTGAAGCCAGCTCTTCGTAGATCAAATACTCACAGAGTAGAAATTTGGACACCGGGGAACAATGAGTGCGATATACTCCCGTGGATAGCGAGTATCCATTCGAAAATTGCCGCTAACCAAAAAGGGCTGCTGCTGTGGCCTGCTTGATCTCCCGGGTCAACTTCCAGACCTTCCCCGGGCTGCCCGAGTGGCATTGCAAACCAACGGTTCAAGTCCTGATACCATCCACCCGCTTACCCAACGCATCCAGAGAAGGAACTCCATCAGCTCTCAAGTCCGCTCCCCCAGTGTCCCAGCACAGATGGGCGAGTACAGTACAGGATAGCTTGAGGTGTAGGGAATGGTACCATACGCAAGACGGATGTTCGGTCGTGACGTTTCCCCTTGGAAACCTTGCTTCGGGGGGTACTATCGACGTATGTACTTTGTAGGCTGTGGAGTGAATGGGGGCGCGGTGCGTACTAGAGGTGGGGTGCATGTCCAAGGAGGAGCCGGTCCTGGACGTAACGTATGATGGGAGTGTTCTGGAGGAAGTGTTTACCATAACGTACGTGTTTGCACAGTGCTAACGCTGGAACACCCCTGCTCTTCAGGAGGGCTAAGGTTGGGCCACTATTTCAATAGAGAACGGCACGGAATAGGAACACGCCCCGTACCCCCCCTCGAGTGCCGCCCTTTACAGTATATTTTGACCAAATGTGTCTTCGAATTCGCTATCTCGGTAGAGCGTGATGTTGGGGAACACAATGTTGGCTACTTAAGGTTTCCATTTCAAGCTTCCGCCAAAGAACCCAGGAACAAACGAAATCTCCGTATTTGTAGACAAATACCCTAGACCGGGCCGAAGCAGATAATATACCGTTCTATCCCAAAATAGCATATCAACGTAGTAAAGGAAAACCCGACTAAGCGTATGACCGAATTCAACGGAGGCTACGGGCGCCGGTGAGTAGTCCCTGTGTGAGTACAGTCTAGTGTTGCTAGATCTTACTTTCAAGAAGGTAAGGTGCAGTTTTGCTTATTACATCACAATATTATTAAGCGGTCTGAGCCTCCATCCTGTGGCAACCCTGGTGCCACATTCCTCCCGCGGGCCGGGTTCGTAGGCTTCCTCGGTTCTCCGGATCACTCTCTAAAGAAGATTGCCCC